>JAWMAG010000006.1:13437500-14000000 GCA_037013455.1 Ceratitis rosa
ACGTTTCTAACTGGTTCTGTCTGGTCAGACGTCTACACTTGTATGTATATACTATATGCACATATGTAAATATTTTAAGCGTCAGAAATTTAATATTCATTGCAGCAACATTAAACAGTTTGAGTTTTTGTTATGTTAAGTAATTTTTTACAACATTTAAATATTTTTTTTTCATAATTTTGTGTGTGTGCGTTTTTACTCATTCTCTTGTGTTTTTTTGCTTTATCACGGTAACAGAATGCCGCCACATTAGTTGCATTTTAATTGATGAATATTTTTTCTACTTTGTAATAGGCGCTAGTCGATTATGCCATAAAGAGCCGTGTGTAACAAAAAAGTAGAAAAAAAGATAAAATAAAAAAACTAAAAAAAAAGTAATAAAATAGCAGCAGAGAGTGAGTGAGGAAAAAAGTAGAAAAAATGAGTGCGCAAAACTTAAAAAAATATTCACAAAAAAGCGCCACAAACTGTCCACAACACAATTGAGAGATGTCTTCGCCATGCATTGTGCAACAGTCACACAAGTGCATATACTTATGCAATATTTACATACGAACAAGCCAGTTTATTGCTGGTTGTCTCGCTTCACTAAACAACGCCAGCTCACAAGCCATAACTGCTTTGCATATTCATACCTATTTTATTTTACTCTCTGTACAGATAAGCCGTGTTTGTTTGGGCAACATTGTTGCCACAATGAATGCATAGCAGACGTGCAGCTTATTGAAATTGTCGCCGAGTTGTCAACTTAATTGTCCGGTTTGTATAACAAGTCTTTTGTTTGACTTTTTTTGTGTGTACAATATATGTAATGATATGTTACATATGAGTATGTATTTTAATTTGGTTTTATTGCTTGAGTGTTTTTTATGTTTCAATCAGTGTGCAAGTATGGGAATTTAAAAAAAAAAAAAATAATAAAAAAAATATATATTAAAAAATTGAAAAAAAAAAAAAAAAAAAAATTATATTATTAAAATAAACAAGTATAAATATTTCCTTGGAAATTTTTTATGTTTGATAAATTTAGTTTACCTTATACTTGCTTTAAAAGGTCATAAAAAATCTATGGGTAATTTTTCTGCCCGTCCATTGGTTGTATTGAACTTTGGTTTCTTGAAAATTATATTATTAGTTTTAGAGTTGCATATGAACTGTAAAAACTTTACTACAGTGCTCATAAATATTAATTGCTAGGATTTTAGGAGTATGCTTTTATTTTCAATATGTATGTTATATAAGCATATGCCTGGCGCATTTATTTAATAGAGATTTTCTTTAAATTTATTTTTAAATTTGTTTTACTAACAAATTTCATTTTTAACTGCTTTGTATGAGTATTTACATAATATGATTTATTTTATATATTTTTTATTTATTTTTAATTACAATTATTTTTTTGGCGGCATACGACTAATTGGAGGAAGACCTGTGAGTTTCGAAGAATTTGATAACTATTTAAAGCCAAATAATAAAAATATCCATCGCTTGGATTAAGTAATTTAAATATATGTATGTATTTCTGTAGCTCAAAATCAATATAAATAAAAGCTCAACAATTTCGCATCCACTACTCGCGCAGTTTACAGTCACACTCTTCAAATATGTCATCTGCTAAATTTTCGACAAATTTTCCGCAAAGTCTAAGCCTCAACTTTCCACTGCATTCCATTGCACTTAACAACTGCAATTTGTTCAAAACTTTAGTAAGCAGAGCTACGCTATCTTCATGCTTACAACAAATACTTACAACTAAATATATAATACTTGTATCTACTTATATATACTAGTACTACAAGTAAATACAAATCTTTTACCGTTTTCAGCACTTTTTTCCCTCATTCAGTTCATAACCTTTTGCTTTACGAGTTTTTCATTGCGAAAATAACTAAGGAATGACTTTTTTCGATTTTTTATTACCTTTATGCCGCCACTGCTTAGTTGTCTATTTATTTGTTTTGTCTGTGGGCATTTCACTTGGTATGGCGCATCTTTGTTGAATGGCATCTGCAGTTGGGTTGCATAACTACCGGAAAGTCTATTCGATGACTACCCCATCACAGTGGGATAACTCTCACTTTGCAATGAGGTAAATAAATAAATAAGAAATATTATACTTGCTTTAAACATATTTCGAAAAGGCAGAAAACGTAAAGAAAAGGTGTTGCAAAAGTGCAAATAAATAAATGTCAAAATTTATGAGCAGTCATTATGAGCAATAAGGAAGATGTGCTCGCATGCGTTGAACTCTGCAAATAAATAATGCCACAAAAACTAATAATGAAACGGGTATCTAAAGAAAATACGAAAAATAAAAAAAAATTTAAAAAATATAAAAAAATAAAAAGGAAAAAAAAAACATTCAAGCGCTGCACAATGCACAAAATTTAGAAATCATTACGGAAAAAAAGAAGTAGCGAAAGGTATGTGTGTTAAAATTTACACGAAAAGATTCTCACCCATTCGGCGCACCTATTCCATGCGCACGCTGGCTTTTTATTTTATCTACAAAATTTTGGGTTTATTTATTTATAGTTTTTCTCTTGTTCTTGTGCCTTGCGGCTAGTATGCTACCGCCGCTATTTGACATTTTATAGCGCGACTGATGATAACTGTTTTTTGTTTCTGCATTAAAACAACAAACACTCTTTGCCAAATATTCTCAAAGCTCAGTTTAATGTTCGTCATTTATAAGCCATTCACTATTTTTTGTTGCTTTAGTAGCTGTAATATTGTTGTTATTGAATATATTTTTCTCTTTTTTTTGTACACAATGATTGCTTATTCAGTTAAAGGTTGGGCTGTTTGCTGGGTTTAACTGTAAGTTATGTGGAAAGAAGATTCTGCTAATGATATTATTTTATTCTAATTAATTTTTTTTGTTTAAATCTAACTTATTTTATTTAAATTTATTTTAATTCACTTTATTTTTTATTTTATTTTATTTTGTTTTAATTTAATTTCTTTTTATTATATTGAATTTAATTTTTTTTATTTTATTTTATTTTTTTTTTATTTGTTTTTATTTCTTTTTAATTTATTTTATTTTTATTTTTTACTTTATTTTATTTTATTTTATTTTATTTTATTTTGTTTTTTTTTATTTTATTTTTTTTATTTATATTTAATTTAATTTATTTTGTTTTGTTATTTAATTTTTTTTATTTATATTTTATTTTATTTTATTTTATTATATTTATTTTAATTAATTTTGTTTTTTTATTTTATTTTTTTTTTATTTATATTTTATTTTATTTTATTTTATTTTATTTTATTTTATTTTATTTTATTTTATTTTATTTTATTTTATTTTATTTGTTTTTATTTCTTTTCAATTTATTTTATTTTTATTTTTTACTTTATTTTATTTTATTTTATTTTATTTTGTTTTTTTTTTTTATTTTTTTTTTATTTATATTTTATTTTATTTTATTTTATTTTATTTTATTTTATTTTATTTTATTTTATTTTATTTTATTTTATTTTATTTTATTTTATTTTATTTTATTTTATTTTATTTTATTTTATTTTATTTTATTTTATTTTATTTTATTTTATTTTATTTTATTTTATTTTATTTTATTTTATTTTATTTTATTTTATTTTATTTTATTTTATTTTATTTTATTTTATTTTATTTTATTTTATTTTATTTTATTTTATTTTATTTTATTTTATTTAATTTTATTTTATTTTATTTTATTTTATTTTATTTTATTTTATTTTATTTTATTTTATTTTATTTTATTTTATTTTATTTTATTTTATTTTATTTTATTTTATTTTATTTTATTTTATTTTATTTTATTTTATTTTATTTTATTTTATTTTATTTTATTTTATTTTATTTTATTTTATTTTATTTTATTTTATTTTATTTTATTTTACTTTATTTTATTAATTTTACTTTTCTAATTTAATTCATAATTTTTTATTTTATTTTACTTTATTTTATTAATTTTACTTTTCTAATTTAATTAGTAATTTTTTATTTTATTTTATTTTAATTTACATTATTGCATTTAATTTTATTTTATTTTATTTTATTTTTTACTATTTTATTTTATTTTATTTTATTTTGTTTTGTTTTGTTTTATTTTATTTTATATTATTTTATTTTATTTTATTATATATTATTTTATGTAACATTAATTTATTTTATTTTATTTTATTTGATTTTATTTTATTTTATTATATTTTATTGTATGTTATTTTATTTTATTTTATATTATTTTATTTTATTTTACTATATTTCATTTTATTTTATTTTTTTATTTATTTTATTTTACTTTAGTTTATTTTTTTTTTTTTATTTCGTTTTATTTTGTTTTGTATTACTTTATTTCATATTATATTATTTTACTTTATTTTATTTTATTTTACTTTAATTTATGTTATTTTGTTTTATTTAATAATATTTCATTTCATTTTATTTTATTTTATTTTAATTTATTTTTTTAAGTTATTATGTTTTATTTTATTTTTTTTATTTTATTTATTTACTTTATTTTATATTTTTACTTTATTTTATTTTAGTACAATTAAAATTTATTTCCTATAGTGTTGTTTATATTAACCTTAAAATTTTTTATTTTAGCGAAGTATTTTAATTAGTATCTATTTTTCATAATAATTATATTTGATCCAACAATTCTATCAACCATATCTCGCCTGCGACGAAGTTCTGAACGTAAGACAATATAAATCAACTAACGACAATAGTGGAAAATTATTGGTCATGTTATCTGATTGGTTAATATGAATAAAGACTAAAAAAGAAACTAAAAATGAAATTCAACAAAAATTAACAAAAGAGAGTTAAGCTTACTTGTCAAATGAAACCATATAAAAAATAAATGTTTAAAGCTTCAATAAATGAGCTTAAATCGGCTGAAATTGAACACTAAAAAAAAACGGGACAGTAATAATAGAAATAATAAAAAGCGCTGAAAAGCAAAATTAAATAAAAATGCTGAGGAAATGCAGAAGTAACTTACAAAATAATTTCCAAAATTAGCTACAAATCGATTGTGTAAGTAACTTGTTCGGTGAAAAAATTGGCTCAGTCGTTGATTGGCTTACGAAACTGCTTACGTAAATAAGAACAAAAGCAAAAAAAAAAAGATATTTCTTACGAAATAAGTAAAGAAGTATAGCAATAAGAAGCTCAAAGAAATACAAAGCAAAAGAAAACAATTAAAATTGCTGACCAATTGTACTAATATTTTTTGGGGAGTTATGCAGTAATTTAAGTAGCGAAAATTGGTCAGTGGCTCTTGACTGCCAGCAACAATAACTATAAATCGGTTAAGCGTGTAAGCTAGCACGCAAGCAAATACCGAGTGAATGAACTTATGGCAAAGCATAAATGTTTTTCTTTCATTTAATAACTGATTAGTTGCAATTTGGGCATGGAAAATGATGAACATGCGAGTTTTCTACTAAGTATAATAGTTTTAAATAAAATAAAAAAATTGGAAAATAAAATTATAAAAGTAGCGAAAGGAAGTATTAAATTAAATGCGAAACGGATGAAGTCATAATTGAGATGTAATATTTTTATTAATTGTTTTTTCTTTGCAATCCCTTTTTGTTTAGGGAGTAACTCTTATTAATTAATACAAGAGCTTATGGTTTGTTTGCCTTAAGCACAATAGAGAAGTTAATAAAATATATTTTGTCTATTTTTTTTTATTTAAAGATTAATAAACGAGCCTAAAGCAGGAGAAAAAGTTAAGAAAATATTGTTAATTAATTTTAAACATTCTCCTTCGGCGATGATGCGCCGACCTATACATGAGTGTGTGTATTATTTGATTAATTTTTTTTTCAAATATTTAAATGAAAACGTCAAAAACAACGTGTTAAAACAATTCAAAGTGAAAGCAACGAAAGATTTTTTTTCTTGAGAGGCAGATAAATCTGAGAGAACTGGCGCCAAAACAACAGCTGTACATGTAGTAGATAGCATCAACGCTGATTACTCCATAAACATTCATATATGTATGTATGTGTAAGAAATTGTGCTTTAATTTTCTTATTTTGGGTAAGTGTGATGTCTGACCCATATTTGCTCTATGAGCTTACTGACACATTCTTCATGTTAAGTGTGTTTGGTTATATTAAAATACATTTTTTTTGTTGCAGCTGACATGCTTGTACTTGTTCTTACCTTGTTTGTTTTTGCTTGCTAGTATTGTACTTAAGTGCTTTGGCTGTAATAAGCTTTGATGGAAAATATGTTAATTCAAAAACTTGTTTAGGAAAGCTATTTTCTGGGTTAAAGGAAGTTAATTCTGAAAATTTAGGTTATGGATGTTTTTATCTAAAAATAAGAAAAAAACTAAAAAATTGTTTATGTAAAAATAAGTTCTTACAGAATATAGGTTGGGTTATGTTATGATATTATATGTGTTGATATGTTATGCCGTTCCGTTATATAATATTATGTTATGTTACGTTATGTTATTTTTTGTTGCGTTATGTTTTAAAATAATATATAGTCTTATGTTGTGTTATGTTACGTTATGTTATGTTATGTTATGTTATGTTATGTTATGTTGTGTTATGATACGTTATGTTGTGTTATGTTACGTTATGTTGTGTTATGTTACGTTATGTTATGTTATGTTGTGTTATGTTACGTTATGTTGAGTTATGTTACGTTATGTTGTGTTGTGTTACGTTATGTTGTGTTATGTTACATTATGTTATGTTATGTTACGTTATGTTGTGTTATGTAATGTTATGTTTCACTAGGGTGTATTATGTTATGTTACGTTATGTGTTATTCATTCATATCTTCTTTTCGCTGTTTGAAGATATCAGATATAGCGGGTATTGCATCGAAAACTTTCAAAGTAATGTTGAGTATTGATGTTAGGTTAGGTTATGTTATATTTTGTTGCGTTATGTTTTAATATAATTAATAGTCTTATGGTGTGTATGTCGTGATTTGTTGTGCTATGTTATGTTACGTTATGTTGTGTTATGTTACATTATGTTATGTTACGCTATGTTGTGTTATGTTACGTTATGTTGTGTTATGTTACGTTATGTTGTGTTATGTTGTGTTATGTTACGTTATGTTGTGTTATGTAATGTTATGTTACACTAGGGTGTATTATGTTATGTCACGTTATGCGTTATTCATTCACTTCTTCTTTTTGCTGTTTGAAGATATCAGGTATTGCATCGAAAACTTTCAAAGTAAAGTGGAGTATTGATGTTATGTTACGATATGTTATATTTTGTTGTGTTATGTCGTAATATGTTATATAGTGTTATGCTATATATGTCGTGTTATGTTATGTTGTGTTACGTTATGTTGTCTTATGTTATATTAAGTTATTTTTTGTTTTGTTGTGATATGTTTTGTTATGTTATGCTGTGCTTTCTCGCGTTGGGTTATGCTGTGTTGCGTTATGTTAACGTCGTGTTATGTTAACTTTTGTAACGTATGTTAAGTTACAATTAGTTATGTTATTTTCTGCTATATTGTGTTAACTTATTTTACACTTGTTTATGTTATATAATACATAAAGTATCACCACTAGATGCAAAATTAATCCTCATTGAAGATTTTCATGAAGATAAATTGGCCTGGCGTCTTTTATGAAAGAATAATGCAGGCCCGTCACAACCTTTCTGTGGCTGAGTGAAAGACATCTAATCATGACAATCGGCATGCAAAGCAAATTCCAGATCTGACAAGTACCATAGATCTTAGTAAACCTGTGAGTAGTAAGCATTCCTTGCAAAGGTAATTTCAATCCACGATTTTGGAAAGCGCTTAATTAAATACGTCCTGTGGATTTACTAATTCTGAATTTACATAAAATGGATGAGAATAACTTACTTAAATTGAGTTGGTGATTTTCTTAAAGAGAGTGCCTAGTTGTAGGCAATGATTTATTAATAATGTTTTTCAAAACGAAAAACGTTGCCTACATTTGGAGTTAGTGTTTTCTGTAATTCTTGGTCAGAATATTCATAATAATTTTAAAAAATTGTAATAATAATTTGTGTTTTTGTATGATATTTTATATGGCAATACAATTTTGGAAATTTCAAAGAAGTCGTTAATATACCCTCCGTACCCCTCTTTGATCAAAGGACCTCTTATGATTACCGATGTAATTAAATTGCAATAAAAGGGTAAGCAACAGGCAATAAAACAGTATTTTTTTTATTTTGGATATACCTAAAACCAAATTAAATTTTATATGCTTGACAAAAACCAACGGATAGCCAGGCTAAGCAATGAAATAATAAAAAAATAAACTTCAAAAGCAACGGCAAATTAATTAAATTCATATCCCCTTAAAAATATACATACACATATTACATACGCAGGCGCATCTAAGTTAGACCTCAGCAAGAGAATAAACACAAAAAAAAAAATAATGTTTAATAAAATGCACTTTTTACTGCCTTCCAGCGACTACTGGGAACGCGACATTAGCAGCGGTTACAACTCCAAACTTGGTTGAGAACCAGCCGTCTGTGTGTCAAGTCGTTTTTCGGCAATTGAACCTTTTGCATTAAAATGGTATTAAAATGGCATTAAGCCGCATTTGACCCCAATTCGGCGGGGCACACAACGGGTATGCAAATGAATTCCTGGCAGCGTAGAAGCGAACGACAGGCGCTGCCACAAATTGACAATATATATGTACATACATACATATACACATACTCGTAAAATAGTTTATTTATAGCTTTATAAGTGCATGTGTACATGTACATTTATGCTAATACAATACACAATAATTTTGCCTTCCCATGCACATACATTTACCACAGTCTGTTGCATGCTATAAGCGGCTGCAGCAGCGAATCCTACTCGCCCAGTAGTGACAAAGAGGCAAGTACCTGCTGCTCTCGAAATTCGCTGAAAATAAAAGTTACAATCCAAAACCATGTGAACTCAACACACAAAGAGTTTAATGCATCATACATACGTGTACATGCACACATACATATAATGCATACCACAACAATGGCGCTTGCAACATTTATACATATAAACGACCTAAATTCAAGTTGCAACTGGCAGTAAATAAAATATATGTGGCAGCTACAGCGGAAAGTTAAAGAATTGGAAAAAATAAGCGTAAAAATATGCAGCCACGAAATGACGCCATGGCCCAGCGCCGTGCGCAGCGTGTTCACCTGTCACTCGGCAAGCTCGCTTGGCTTGCCGGCGGTGGTTTTCCTCACAGTTATTTGCTTTTTTCTTATTTTTTGTAATCAATTTGCTTTTGCCTATTTTTCTATTTCTTGCCGACTTGCCTTTTGTGGTGGCAAAATGCTGAAACATTTTAAGGTCAATTAAAAGTGGTTGGAAATGTTGCGGGTGACATGACCAAAAAGTAAAAAAAAAAAACAAAAAGAAAAAAAAAAACAAAATCAATAAAAGCTTGGAAAATCAAGTTTTTTTTATAAGAACTTTTAACAAAAAGTGTGAAAAGCTATTATTATTAAATAAAAGTAACATGCGATTGACAGCTACGCCACTGCAGGAGTTATAAATAAAAGTGTCATGAAAAAATGAATGGGTTAAGCATAGGTGCTGAAAATATTTACTTCAAATACATGTAAAAAAAAAAAACGCAACAAATTTAAGAAACTTTTTTAAAAAGTATATTTTTTGAAAATATTAGAATAAAGTAAATGCTGTAAATAATGGCTGAATTATTGTTAATAAAAACGTACAACAAAAAACAAAAATAAAATAGATAATTTAAAAAAAATAAAATAAAATTAAACAAAACAAAATAAAATAAAGTAAAATAAAATAAGATAAAATAAAATAAGATAAAATAAAATAAAATAAAATAAAATAAAATAAAATAAAATAAAATAAAATAAAATAAAATAAAATAAAATAAAATAAAATAAAATAAAATAAAAAAGATTAAATAAAATAAAATAAAATAAAATGAAATAAAATAAAATAAAATAAAATAAAATAAAATAAAATAAAATAAAATAAAATAAAATAAAATAAAATAAAATAAGATAAAATAAAATAAAATAAAATAAAATAAAATAAAATAAAATAAAATAAAATAAAATAAAATAAAATAAAATAAAATAAAATAAAATAAAATAAAATAAAATAAAATAAAATAAAATAAAATAAAATAAAATAAAATAAAATGAAATAAAATGAAATAAAATAAAATAAAATAAAATAAAATAAAATAAAATAAAATAAAATAAAATAAAATAAAATAAAATAAAATAAAATAAAATAAAATAAAATAAAATAAAATAAAATAAAATAAAATGAAATAAAATGAAATAAAATAAAATAAAATAAAATAAAATAAAATAAAATAAAATAAAATAAAATAAAATAAAATAAAATAAAATAAAATAAAATAAAATAAAATAAAATAAAATAAAATAAAATAAAATAAAATAAAATAAAATAAAATAAAATAAAATAAAATAAAATAAAATAAAATAAAATAAAATAAAATAAAATAAAATAAAATAAAATAAAATAAAATAAAATAAAATAAAATAAAATAAAATAAAATAAAATAAAATAAAATAAAATAAAATAAAATAAAATAAAATAAAATAAAATAAAATAAAATAAAATAAAATAAAATAAAATAAAATAAAATAAAATAAAATAAAATAAAATAAAATAAAATAAAATAAAATAAAATAAAATAAAATAAAATAAAATAAAATAAAATAAAATAAAATAAAATAAAATAAAATAAAATAAAATAAAATAAAACAAAATAAAATAAAATAAAATAAAATAAAATAAAATAAAATAAAATAAAATAAAATAAAATAAAATAAAATAAAATAAAATAAAATAAAATAAAATAAAATAAAATAAAATAAAATAAAATAAAATAAAATAAAATAAAATAAAATAAAATAAAATAAAATAAAATAAAATAAAATAAATAAAATAAAATAAAATAAAATAAAATAAAATAAAATAAAATAAAATAAAATAAAATAAAATAAAATAAAATAAAATAAAATAAAATAAAATAAAATAAAATAAAATAAAATAAAATAAAATAAAATAAAATAAAATAAAATAAAATAAAATAAAATAAAATAAAATAAAATAAAATAAAATAAAATAAAATAAAGTAAAATAAAATAAATAAAATAAAATAAAATAATATAAAATAAAAAAAAATAAAATAAAATAAACTAAAAAAAAAAAAATATGAATTTTTAAGTGGAACAAAACAAAATACAGTAATTTTAAAAAAGTATTGTTTTCTATTGGAATAGATTACTGGCTTGTTAGGTTAATCTGTTCATATAAATGCAATATTTTTTCAGTGCTGTCCTTATATAACATCAGCTACTTTCCATTCATGCCATTGACAAAATATCAAGGTTTCATTACCAAATGCACTTTAAAGTAATATTGCTTATATTTGCCAATAAATCGTGGGTGTAAACAATAATTATTAGAATGTAAATCATTGAAAACATATTTTATTAGCAATACTAAAGCCATTGATAAAAATCTATGCATGTCCAGTTCATTGATTTTATTAGTAAGTGAGACTTAAAAAAAATCTATAAAATTAATGTTGACAACAGCAAACTAGCACAGCAGGACAAGTCACGACACATTTGTGTGGTCAATTGTTAATGGTGACAGAATTCGTTCTACTTATTAGCAAGTTCATATTTATATAAATACATATTTATTTCATTTATTTTGTTTTGCTTGAAAAAATAAATCAATAAATAAAAAATAATCTGCTGCCTTGTGCCATAAAAAATATTTTCTTTTTTTTTATAAAATTATAAAAGTTGAATTTTGTATTTTCATATGTTAAAACTGAAAACCGTTTCAGCCAATTATATTATTTATGATATATTTGTGAAAAATTTCTTGCAATTATCAGTTTAACAAATTGCAAGTAATAAACGAAGCTATTAACACAAAAAAATTGTATCAAACAATAAATGATAAAGCAAAAAATCACAAACTATTAAAATCTGTGTTTAGTTTTTGTAACTAATGGGATAATGGCGCTAGCTTTATTAGAGTAAAATGACAGCTTATAAAATATAAACCGAAAACAAACAAACAAACATAAAAACGCACAATCGTAATTATATACGTATTTTTTCAACCAGAGAGATTTCAATTTGTATTTGTTTATTTGTGTATTAGTCGCGGTCAATGACCACCGGCGACAAGTAATGGGGGAGACGGACTTAAAATAAAAAAACCAATCAAACAAATGCAAAGTTAGAAAAAAAACTTTATACATATATACCATGCTCTACACTCCAGTTAATTTCAGCTACCTTTCGTACGGTGGGCGCTCGGTGGTTAAATGGTTTAGTATTTCCCACAATTAAGCGGTTTCCACGTTTTTTCTCTGCCTCACTACTAGCACTAGTTGCCCATTGTTTTGTCAAGTATTTATTATTATTGCAGCAGATAATGAGGGGAAAATGTCTGAAAAATTTAAACTTATTAAAATGGAATCTAAAAAAATGTGAGAGCATTTGTAGCTTGCCGCTTAGATGAATAGACCGCTTTGTACTGATTCTAGATTTTATTCTGTTGTGTCATTAAAAATCGTTCAACAAGTGAGATGTCATTATTTTTATTTATTTATTTATTCTATTTATAAATTGTCAAACATGATATTCAAATTTGGAAAAAAATGAAAATAAATTATTTTGAACTTCTGTGTGCAATTATTTTAACTAATTTTTAATATCTTTTCTTTATAATTGAAAAAATATTTTTTTAAATTTTTCCTAAATGATTTAATTTAAGTGTATTTATTTTCAAAATCTTAAATTTCTGTATAAATTGTTACTTAAACTTTTTAAACTTTTTTTTATAATTGTCAAACACAAATTTTTACTAAAAATGAGTAGTTCCAATATTTCTTTTTATTTTTATCAAATTTTCCAGTTCATTTCAAATATTATTTTTTAATATTAAATTTAGTTTCTATTTTCCCAATATTTTTTAAAATTCTAATATATATATTTTATTTCTAGTTTTTTCAAATATATATTTTTTTAGTATTAAATTTATTCTTTATTTTTAAATATTTTTAAAGTTCTAAGTAATTTTTTTTTTAAATCAATTTTCTACTGCTATTTACTGAAAAAATTATTCTTGCAGCATTACAAAGAAAAATATTTAATTTATTAAAATCTATGGTACTTATTTGATATGAAAAAATTGTATCTAATATTCACATACAAAAATTTCTGGTTTCACTAATTGATTCTAACAAAACAGTGAAGTGTTATTAGACGGGGTCGGCAATCGCCTCAGCGTAACTGTATAACATTGATTGCCTTGTTGTTATAAAGCTTAATTATGATATAACTTTTTGTTTAGAAATTCAAAAAAAAAAATATAAATAATGCTTCTAGATTTGTTAGCTACGACTATGTACATATGTAGCGCTTGTGAGTATAAAATTGCCTGCTGGCGTCTGAGGAGAACAACATAATGCCAGCTGTTTCCTAATAAATTAGTTTTAAAGCAATTTTCGGACAGGAATAACATTATTTTAGCAAAATATTATTGCTAGTAGCAGCTGGCCACCACTCAGTACTGCCTGCGGTTTGGCTGAGTCATAGGAGAATTGAGAGAAAACAAAAGACTTTAGGCGCAAACTTTGTTTTGGGAGGTTGCTGCTAATAAATTTTTTATAATGAAGATGATTATATAAAGTTTATAAGAGAGTCCCAGAGGAACGGATATAAAATAATTTAATTTTTTTTTGTCTTTTTTCACATGATAAGTTTTGAGCAATCAGAATTAAATAATAGGTGATCGTGGCTTTTAACACAAGTTTAAAATTTTTCTTAGTTAAAACATTTTTGCTAATACTTATTTATATTGTTACTCTTTATCGCTTTAATTTTTATATTTAACCACTTTGTGAGTTTCAAAACTAACCTAGTTTTCTGTACCCAAATATGTAGTGGAATATTTGATGTGTGTGGAGTACACAAAGTAAATTTTTGAGATGAGCAATCAAGATAAATTTTTCTCCAGACGTGACATCGAGAATGTGTATTGAGAAATATAATAAAATAACATAAAAATTATTTTAGAAATATATAAAAAATTCAGAAAAAAATTATGCCTTTGAAGGTGTGCTCGGCAATTTTTATTAAAAGAAAACATACATAAATACAGGTAGAATGTGCTAACATACAAACATGTATGCAGTTATGAATGAGATCATAAGATGAGATAAATAACATATTTGTACTCGTATGTGCATATTGTATGGTCATAAGTACTTTACACGCATACATACAAAGACACTTGTGATGGATAGTAAGCGAAAACCAGCGTTATACAAAGGCTGAAAGTGACGATAAAGAAAAAATAAAAACGAAAATAAAACGAACGGAAATTTCACTTTTGAATGATTTCATGGAATTCTATAGTTTCAACTTCACTCCAACTTCTGTTATCTTTGCCGCCACCTCAGCTAGGGGGTAATTATATTCCATTATTATAGGTTGCAAGTTAAAAATGATGTGCTCAAATGGCCGAAAATGAAAGTTTCTTACAGTTTGGTGAAAAAAAGTATAATTATTTTATACAAAATTTTTCGTATTATTTTTGTATAATTATTTTCTTAATTTAGATATTGTTTGATAGAAACTGATAGAGGCAATGCAGAAATGAACTTGAAAATAATAAATGATACAAAAAAAAAAAAAATGGCTTGAAGCCCATTATATTATTTCATAAAAAGTAGGAAGTTCTACAGGGCAAAAATATAGAAAAGTAACTGATATTAAGATCTCATTAATTTATTAAAAATTAAGTTATTAAAGATCCAATGGAAGGGCATAATAACAATTTTGGTATATGAAAAAATACTCAAATTGAGGGAGAACAGAAAGACTATCATTGATTTATTTCCGTATCAATTATCTTCTTCTTTTATATAAAATTTTTACTGAAATATATAAAAGAATTAATAAAAAACAATAACATAAAATAAGCTAAAAAAATAAAATAAAATAAAATGAAATAAAATAAAATAAAATAAAATAAAATAAAGTAAAATAAAATAAAATGAAATAAAATAAAATAAAATAAAATAAAATAAAATAAAATAAAATAAAATAAAATAAAATAAAATCAAATAAAATAAAATAAAATAAATAAAAATAAAATAAAATAAAATAAAATAAAATAAAATAAAATAAAATAAAATAAAATAAAATAAAATAAAATAAAATAAAATAAAATAAAATAAAATAAAATCAAATTAAATTAAATTAAATTAAATTAAATTAAATTAAATTAAATTAAATTAAATTAAATTAAATTAAATTAAATTAAATTAAATTAAATTAAATTAAATAAAATAAAGTAAAATAAAATAAAATAAAATAAAATAAAATAAAATAAAAATAAAATAAAATAAAATAAAATAAAATAAAATAAAATAAAATAAAATAAAATAAAATAAAATAAAATAAAATAAAATAAAATAAAATAAAATAAAATAAAATAAAATAAAATAAAATAAAATAAAATAAAATAAAAAAAAAATAAAATAAAACAAAATAAAATAAAACAAAATAAAATGAAATAAGATGAAATCATTTAAAATAAAAATCAAGCGATATAGAATAAAATAAGGAAAATAAAATTAAAAATATTAAATAAAAATAATGTAAAATGATTTTAATAAGTAAATTTAGAGCAACTATTTAGGCAGGTGTTTGTAAAATAAGTTTTTTATTTTTGAAAATTGTGTAGGCGAGACCATTGAGAAGTGGCTTAATTTAACACCTAATAAAGACTGTTTAATATATTTGATATGTGAGGAGGCGCCAAGACATACTTGAGAAATACAAATATATTTAAATGAAATACAAAATTGAAAAAATAAAGAAAAACTCAACTCATTGCTCATCTTCGCACAGCTTTTGTTCAAAAGCAGTTAGGTCAACAACGGCTTGGGAACCGCACATCGGCTTTGTTATGAAGCAGATGAAAACAAGTTTGTAAATATAAATTCAACACCTAACATCAGTGTTTAGGACAAAAGCAATAACTAATTTGTGTTTATTTCAATTTTTCAATTTAAATATATTTTGTTTTTTTTTTTTTTACAGAAACAAATGGTGCTTAAATAATGTTGAAGGCCAGCGTTAATCATCATTGATATTTGCATTAAAAAAAAACAGAAACGAAAAAACATATTTCTTCTTAAATTTGATTTTTTAATAAGCTTTGAAAAAACTGTTATAAAGGCAAATAAAGTGATGCATGCAAAATATACAACTTGATTTTGTTAAACACTTTTGTATACATATATATCTTAAATAATCTCTGCTTTATCTCCTTTGACAGCACAAATCGCTTAGTATGGCGTTTTGCATGCGCTGCTCGCATTGACGGCACTAATTTTTGTGACATTGTTGCTTAATCTTTTTTATTTTTGTTTGCATAATTAAATTTAATTAAACTTTTTTAAGACTATAAAGCGTTAATTAGTGTTGAATATATATATTAATATTAAACTCTGCGATTTCGTGCCAAAATAAGTTAATATTTTAAATTATTTTGACTAATTATAGAGCGTTTTTAAGTAATCTTAGTAGCAAATTAGTAGTAAGATTGCAAAATTAATTTTCACGGTCTTTTGTTTATATTCATGGCACAATTTGACTAAATGTGCATTTTTTTTAATTGTATATTTTATTTTAAATAAATTTTTATTAAATGTATTAGTTTATTTTTTTCTAAATAAATTGTTCTTTGTAACAAAAAACTGATTATAGGTTCATATGTATTCTCATTTCATATTTAGTCATTAAAATAGCTCTTTTGTAGAGACAAAGTAGTTAAGGTGTGTGACTTTGCTAGAATAGATGTATTTGGCTCCTAACTGTAGGCAACATTTTATGTTCAACACATTTATTTTGGTTATTTATGTAAGCGGAATCTAAAAAGATTCTTTTAAAATAAAAGTAAGTAAGCAATTCTTGATTATGCTTAGGTTAAATCTAGCATTCAAAAACTCGGTTAGCGAGAACTTAATGTGAAAAAGATATATGGTAAAAACATAAGATCGGATAAAATAAATAAATAAAATTTATCGTTGTTTATATTACTTAAATCTGCAGCTAGAAAAAGTTAGACAATGATATTGTGGGTGCAATTTTAGGAATTCTAATTTAAAATTAATAATTCCACTTGAAAACAGAAAATGCTTAAAACCATAAAAGCTCAGGTTTGCATTAATAATTTCTAAATGCTAATATACAATAATATGTGTTTGGTTTTAAATAATAAGCTTTAAAGTATGATACATTAGCTATGAGATCTACATAAATATGTACAGATATGTAGACAAAGATTCTTTTTTATTATTAATTTCCACTTACCATATAAATACTAAGATTTTTTCGCTGCCATATGCTTAATCCGTACAATCCAAATTGAATGTTTTGTTGTGAAGTTTTTTTTTTTTGTTGAATTTTTCTGGTTTTTTTCTAGTTTTCTGAGACACTTGAACACTTATGTACACACAGATTTATTCATATTTATTTTCTTATGCCATATACACTGAAAGTATGTACATATGTATATATACACACACATAAGTTGAAAGAGAAGATGATGAGTTATTTTATAAGAAATTTTGTTTTGTATTAATTTATTTATTTTTTATTGCTCTTTTATACACATTCTTATAATACAGCCGTAGAAAGGTAACTGAAAAAGAATCAGAACTTTTGTATAAGTATGATGGCACAAAATCAAATGACAAAAATAAATATTTAAATTTTAAGCAAATAAAAAATATTTTATATTCATGAAAGACACTACACACATACTCTCTCAATGTAGCACTTAAAGCATTTTAATAAAAAAAAAAATTTACAACACAAAGGCAAATAAATTTCTTTTTTAAATTTTTGTTTATTTTACTATTTCCACAAACACTGATATATAATTTTTCTTTTGAGTTACATTTCCTTTAACATATATTTAATGTTGCTATGCAAACATTACATGTAAATATGTATATGTATACATAAATAGAAATGTTCTTTTTCTTGTATAATACACTTGTCATGCCGCAGGTAATTTTTATTTTTTTTTTTATTTTATTTTTACTCCATTAATAATTATACTTCTTCTATCTGAGCGCCTTTATACAGGTAAGAAGGTCTATAAAGCAGTGTGATAAAAGGTGCATAAGAATGCGGCGTGTTGCACCTAAAAAGTGATTAATAATGGTACTCGATAATGTGATTTGTTGTTATTTAGCTTTCTTAATTAACATAAATATTTTTGTTTTTAACGTCAGCAGTGTTTTTTTGTGCTATTGGCTTATGTAATTTTATATACCTGGGAAACATTGGCTCCAATTTTAATTGTATTGGTGGTGACAATTTATTTCTGTAGTGCGTGTGTGTATATTTCTTTTACATTTTTATGGTACTTTTGACCTTTTTATGCGCCTTTGTGAAGATTTTTATCGCCCCTCAATTATTTTTTTTTTTTGTATTTTTTGAGTGTTTTTAGTTACTAAAAATAAACGTTCATCTAATGACTTCATTAAAGAATGTCCATTTTGTGGCGTCAAATTATTATTTTATTTTTTATAAATTATAATTTATGAAAAATGTAAGGCGCGTATGTAGGGGGGTGAGAGCCTTTGGGTTTAAACCATTTCCGAATTTTTTGCGAAACATTTTTTGAACTGAAAGTTTTGTTTAACTATGAAATAATATTTTCCATAATTCAATTTGGTTATATATTTTATTGCGTAGTAATTTGAACTCATCACACTTCAAACAATATATTTTTACTCTACAGTTGAATACCATAAATCCAAATCAACTGTATAATTGCATTGTAAATGTGTACTTTGTAACCTATTTTAAGGCTATAGTCTTTAAATAAATTCCAATTTATGCTAGATAACTTCAACTTCATATGCAATACTTAGGCATCTATATGTCTTTTCTAGGTAAGCCTGCTATCTACGGCTTCACCCCAGCTATTCTTCGATGAGAAGTAAGTGACCCTAATAATTTTCAATGCTTTTCTAGGACATTTATCACGGCATAAAATGGCTGTGTCTTCAGTGAAAAAGTTAATTTGTGTTAAAAAAAAATTTTTTTTTATAAATTTTGGGACAGCGTTGGGTAATTCTTATATAATATTAAAAGCTGGTTTGGTGAGCTGAAACAACATTTTTTAGAATAATTTTGGGTAAAAATTAAATCTTGAATCACTCTTTTGATTATGATTTTTACGATAATAAAAGAAAAAGTGTGTTTAAAATTTTTAGTTTAAGGAAACGGAAGATAGATATGGCATTTGGTAGTCATTAGTTATTTTCCAAGTTTTGGTAGGTACAAAAATATACCCCTGCCCCTAAAAAAAAATAAGTAAAAAGAAATCGAATCGAAAAGCTAAGAAAAAAATTTGTATACACCTAATATAGAGCCATAGAGGCCTGGGTATCAAGGAGTGAGGTTAAGCTCAATCATCAATGCTTAATATTTTCGAAATATTTGCTTTAATTCTCGAGCTGTGTAGTAAAACGAAAAATTTAGTTTTAGTTAACAGAATACTTTTATTTTTTCAATTATCTTAACACTTAAAATTTATAAATTTAAAGGTATAAACAAAGTTTGGAAGAATAAATCATTTTCGCTTAAAAAATCTCAAAAAGGGTAAAACCAATGAAGCTCCCTCTCGACATTTAACGAGTGATGAGCAAATGAGTACACGTTGATCAACTGTTGGGGTTGCTCGAAAAATATCACTTAATACCAATGTTTATTTTTTAATAAAAAAATGATTTTTAAACGAAATTTTTAATATTGTTTCAGCTTTGATTTTAAATTATTTTTTTTTTTGTAAATGAATGCAATCTTTTCCATATATAGTTCAATATTATTGTTTTCGCACTAATATTATATTCTATTAATATATATATTAAAAAATTAATACTGTCAATTTTGCAAACAAAAAAAAAAAAAAAAAAAAATAAAAAAATATAAAATAAAATAAGATAAAATAAGATAAATAAAAAATTAAGAGACAACATGGCTGTATATGTGTCAGAAAAAAAAAATTAATTTTTTAGTGTGATCAATAAATAATTATAAAAAATATAAATAATTATAATAATTTATAGCTCCTATTAGCTTTTTAACATATGTACATATGTATGCAGGTTTGGTACCGTTAACTGCAAGATGGAAATAAGGTGTGGGTGGGATTGCCGATCGAAAAGCGAAATTTTGCAAACAAAAAATGAGGAAGATAAGTACTGAAAAAATTCAATTACAGTAAGAAAGAAAAAAAAGTAAAAAGAAAAAATGTTGTCTATGAAGATGAGCTGTGCTGTGCTGTGTGCGAAAATGGGTTTGGCTAACTACAAGTTTCACAGCAGCGGCACTTAAAGAGTAGTGCCGTTGAATACTCTCTGTTGCTATGGCAAAGTAACGTACAATAGATAAAAGTAAAAAAATGGCAACATCTTTGCATCCGCAAATTTCACTTTTTCTTAGAAGCAACGAAAACCACATTTTTTTATTTTAATTTATTTCTTTCAATTTGGAATTTTTTTTTTTAAATAATTTTATTTTTTATTTATTCTATTTTCATTTTATGGAAAATCAGTATTTGCTTGAATTTCATTAATGTTGACAGTCACCTACGCGCTGTTAATCACTTGAAAATTTCTATTAAAATTTGTAGAAAAAAGTTAAAAATTTGCACTCGACAGAATTGAAATTCTCCAAACTGCAGCGCTACTTGTGAAAATATAAGAAGAAAGAAACAAACTGTACAAATTCGCAAAGTAATAAATGCAGTTAAGTAAAAGTTGTTTTGCAACTTCTGCAACAAGTCGTTGGCAGCCAAGCATGTTGCTTGACAAACAAACAAATTGGGGGAGGCGAGTGGCAAGCAGCGAGAGAACACAGCAAAGCGTTGATTATGTAGATTTCAACCGTATTTATTTGTTTGTGTGGCACTACCTCGACCTGCGGCTACAAATTGCAGCCACAGCTGTTTGCTTACCACGCTTTCTGTTGTTGTTTGTTGTTGCCCGCGACTGGCTGACAGACTTGTGGGTCGCTGGCTAGTTGTCTGGTTGCCGGCTGCCGGCTGCTGGCTGGTTGGTTAACGGCACAAATTCAGCCGCCACAGCCACCACCATTGATGTTGCTGCAGGAAATGAGGTCAGCAGTTATGCCGCCAAATGGCACAAGCAAAGATAGTAAACAGTTGCAGCAGCCGTCGGCGTATTGTAGAAGGAAACTGAAGAATGAGTATGAAATAAAAACAATGCAAATTGCAGATAACACAAAGTGCATGTAACTAAGAAAAGAAAAAGGCAACTCCAAAGAAAGCTGCTTGCAAACTGACAACTTGCAAAGAAGGTAAAGAAGGTAAAGAAGAAGAAGAAGGTGAAGAAAAATCAGCCAATTTGTTCAATTAATTTTTTTTGCTTTATTTTGTCTCTTTTTTTACACACACTCTCTGTCCAGCGGTACATTTATTTTATGACCACATTTGTAAATATACACGCGTATTTACCGTTAGAAAGCGCGTAGACACACTTTTAATAAATAAACAAAAATAAAAAAATACAAAAAAAACAAAAAAAAAAAAAATGTACATGTTGATGCGTGCCACAACAGAGGAGGCGAAACGACAACGACAACCGTTGGCCATGTCCCATGACAGTGCGCTCCATGGCTAGACATGTATAAAATGTCATTAGCGTGTACTGAGTTGGCTCTTGGTACGGTCGCGCAAAATGTCGGACGCATGCGCGCTGGCGATGCGTAGACGTGTGGCAGATTTTATGATTTTTTTCTTTCTTTTTATTAGTTTTTACAACATTTTCACTTTGTTTTTTTTTTTCTTTTTTTCTGCTGCCTTTGGTGGCTTTGTTTACTATTTATGGTTGCGGCTCTGATTTTAAGCGATTTTATTGTTTTATTCTTGATTGCTTTTCTTGTTAATACATATATATATACATATGTATGTGCTGACTTTAGCTGGTGGCGTTTTTTCCGCATGGAATGTTTTCTTGTTTGCATTTGTTAGTATTTGGGAGAAAGGTTTGTACATATATTAACATTGCTAATTTATTGGACTCTTTAAAATAAAGTGGGTCAACAACTGTGGGTAGCACAAACATCCGGAAGGCGAATTATTGAAAACGTTCGCAAACATTGAAAACATTCAACCCCTTCGAGTGTATTTCTGACATGAAGAAAAGGCTTGTCATGAAAAAATCATCAACCGTTCGGAGGCGGCTTAAAATAAACTGTAGGTCCCTCCATTTGTTGGAAAACCATGAAGACGCAGAACCACCAATTTGATCGGCTGAAAATTAGCGATTTAGATTAAATTGATATTTATCATAATTTTGCTAATTTTCATAATTTTTCATTTTACAGCCCCATTTTGACTAAAAAATTTCACTTTTTTCCAAGCAAAAAAAAATTTTTTTCAACCAATTTTTTTATTCCTGGTTTCAACCAAAATAACAAGCTCTCAGAATAGTAATCTTTTGGATTTTTCTTTTTCAGAAGCGACCAGATTAACGGAGCCAGCGGTATTTTAAGACACTCATGTCAGTACAAGAAAAAAAAAAATAAATAAATAAAAACACCAAAAATATATTTTTTGTACACTCTTAGATACTATCAATAATAGTTTAGAAACAGAAACTGATTGACTGCCATTTTTTCCAAATAACATATTCCCCCAAAAAAGCATTAAAAATAATCTAAGTTAGCAGCCTGCTAATTGGTGAGAGAATCCAATTCTCTCTTTCAAAAGTATTATTATGTGGTAATTGAACAGTCGAAGATTTATCATTACTCTAAATTTATTAACACATCGTGTGTTTATGCTAACACTGCGCTTGTTTTTAAGAAAAATTTAAGCGTGTTTAAAAACACAATGAATATTTTCAAAATTAAATTTCAAATTCAACTGTAACTCAAACCAACGATTTGTTGTACACATACAAAGTTCAATGAAGAGCTAATATTTTATCAACTTTTTCGTTTCAATAGTAGTTTTAAAATGTTAAATTATATGAGACTGAATACATATATGGTATAACTTAAAAAAACTTCGGCATAACTCGATTTAAATATGTACTTTGGTGAACTTCAAACAACTGATTTTCCTGTAGTCAGTTAATTTAATTTTTTGTTTTTAATATAGCACATTTTTCACATAAGAGGTTTTTCCCTTGCTTAGCAGCTTGCTACTGATTTACAAGTTTTTTTCGCACCACTTTTACACTATATTACTGTCGTAATTTTAAATATTTTTTTTTTAATGTTTATCCAGTTTTTTTACACATTAATATTGACATTTTTGTTTGCATAAATAAATAAATGAATCAAATCACAGAATCTGCAACAAAATCTTGCAAGGCACACAGTTTCAATTCAGTTTTTTTTTAATTTAATTTTTTATTAAATACAAAATAAAAATCAATGTTTAGTACAATTTGAGTTGAATCAATTTGTTAATATGCTGATAAGAAAGAAGCAGCATTTGTTTGATAATGAAGTCGTCACTATTATATATATATATATATGTACATACATATATATTACACAGTTCGACGATCCACTTTTAAGGTGCTTTTTCATTTATTTCTTTTAAACTTTTCAAATTATAAGTTTTTACTACTTATTTCTATGAAGACAAAATTTTTTACATTTCTAAAATTAGTGAGATATTTTTATTTGAAAAAAAAAACCTTAGTTATTCAAACACAAGTCATTTATAGATTTGATATTTATTTTAAAACATGGATGTGTATTTATTTATTAAATGCAGCATTTTGAAGAACTTTTCAGCGTTTAATTGATTTTTTCCCCACAAGATCTCACTCTCTTTAACTTCCAATAAACCAAATGCGATTGGTTTTAAAATCACTAATAGCTTGGAATTTATTTTTATTTTGGATCAAAATTTCTCTAAAGATTTTTTAAAGTCACATTTTTTAATTTAATTTTTTCTTATGAATTTTTTAAATATGTTTTTTGTTTTTATATTGCTATGTCTAGCAAGTTTTTTATATTTAATATTAATAAAATGGTTTATTCAAAAAGTTTATTTATTTTTTTCGGGAATGTAATTCTAGCATTGAAGCTCACAAATATGTATTATTTATTTATTATTTTATTCTATTGTATTTTTATTTCCACTTGTACTGCTGCATTGTAATATGCATAATAACAATAATAATAATAATATTCTTCTCCGTTAACAAAAGACACTAAAAGTAATAGCAGAAGCGTTACAGTTGTATTTGAGAATATATACAAATGAATCACTTATATATATACATAGTGTATTTCATAACACACAATTAACTCTTTTAAATTTGTATATATTTTTCTCTAAATATTACGTACATATGTGTATGTATTTTTATTTATACACTCATTTAAGATTTTCTTCAAATATCTTTTTTATTTATCTTAATTTTTTAATATCGTTACATTTATATGTATACCATATGTACCATATATAACTCATTTGTCTGCTACTTATAAGACTTTCAAACACTAGCAAAAATGCTAAAGTTACACATATTTATTATATTAATAGAAATATATCATAATTCAAAAACTTTTTCTATTTTATTATTATGTTTCTTCGAATGGCTCAGGTTTAGTTTAATTTGTTTTTATTTTTTTAGCTACACTTTTCAATATTTTGAGAATTGCATACATGAAAAGTGTTAGTGACAACTCATATTTTTCTTAATTTTTCTTTTATTTAGCACATTGACATATTTTTAACTTTTAAACTTTTTATATTGTCGATATAAATTCTTTAAACCCTTTTCAGTTTTCTTTTCAAACTTTTTTGTACACCATTCAAAATGACAATACCTTTCAAAACACTTCTCATATTACTAAAAGCATTATAATGCCATTAATTTTCGCACCAATGCACACATACAATCAAACATTAAATACATCTTTGCATTTAAGAATAAACATATACATATTTTACGCTTCACCAGCTTAAACCAAATCCAAAAACAACTAAACTATTGTGTCACATTTCCATTCAATTAAATTCACCTGTTGCACAAAACGCCAAAAGAAAAAAATCGGCAGCCAGCAGCTGGAACAGCGCAGCCCTACCGAAAAGGCTCAAATTGCACGAACACAACGTCAGCAACAACAAATGCAACAATGCAAACAAATAAATATGAACGATTGAATAAGAATGCACAAATTGATTTGGAGCAGCCAAAAATGAGAACACGAACGAACGAACGAACGAATGATTGAGTTAAACACCGAATAGCGAGCACACAGCTAACATACACGTATTACCGTCGAATAACTACAAAACAACGCGTAAAACCAACTGACAGCGCTGCAGTCGATACGTAGATAGGCGCAAGTAAACCGAGCTCCGTTGAAAAGCGTGTTTGTTTGGGGCGACGTGCCGGATGGAGGTGATGCTGTGCGCACACACTGACACCGAGAGTGAGGGGCGCGCAACAACACATAAACGCCTACCAACTATGAACGCGTTGAAGTTGGGGCGCAAAACTTGTTTTCACTTCTCAGCAGCAGATCTTAACTCAAGTGAGTTGGTAAGCAGTAGTAGGTAAAGCACACACAAAGTTAAATACGATACGACATAAACGAGGTATAACGGATGCTTATGATCCTCATAAAGTGCACTGTTGTTTTTCTCTCTTTTTGCTTTTGCTATTCTTCAATAAATTTTCTATACAAATCGTTTAGCAACACTCGCGTTACGCGTTAGCTGACTCGTCGCAGCCAATGTTCGCTCAACACTGAATCGCGTCGAGACCGAGAGACAAGTGCAAGCCGAGTTGGTGTACACCTGAAAAGCCGGCGGAATGCATTGGCATTGGAATAATGGCAAACAAGAAATACACCCTGATATGTTCATATGTATATAAATATAAACAAAACGGGTTTTTGTAAGCGTTGTTGCTGACTTCTCTGCTTTGATTAGATGGTAGTGCAGTAGTGGCGGGACAGAGGATATTGTTGTGATGGTATTTTGTTGTTGGCTGGCAAGTTGTATGGCTTATTGCTTATATGGCTTGTTTGTTGGTTGATTGGTTGGAACGTTGGCTGGTGGTTTGGTTTGGTTTGATTTGTTTTGGCTTAACAGGTGTAATTGAAGTGAATGCTGGTGCTAGCGTGCCAATGTTAGTAGCATCTCGCTGTAATGCTAATGTTAGAAATCAAATGTAAGGAAAATATTTTAAATTTTAACAATTGTATGTTAAGTTTTAACATTGCTAAATATTGACGGAATTTGTAACAGCAAATGTTAGGACTTAACATACCAGTGTTATGTTTAAAAAATTGGTGCTTCAATGTAGAGAACATAATGTAAATTATTATTTTTAATATTTTTTCACATCAAGATTAATATTTAATATTAATATTTTTTCATTCAAGATGTTTAATATATGTTTTTATTTTTTACAAACCTTCGCTCAAGAGGAAACCAAGATGGATAAGCGATAAAAATATCCAATACCAATACCCATTCCAATACTAATATCGTTACCAATGACAATTTTAATATTTTTTCACATCAAACTCTTTTTTTTTCTAATAAAATATTATTTTTCTGATTTAAGGAATGAAATAATATTGTAGATTAATGCGGTGAATGATGCTCTTTTTTGTATTTTCGGGTGAACACCGAAAAATATAAAGAAACTCTATGGTAATAGTTTACAAAATATTAAATTAATTAACTCCTAATTGTTATTATATTTTTTTTATTTACTTAACGTACGGACTTGCTAAAAAATTTAGAATTCTTAAAAAACATTGCCTATCATGAGGCGCTTAGAGTTGTATTCACTTAAGAAATACCCCTATCAAGATGAAATAATCCAAAAAACCTTTTTAATTATTTCGTTATATGTATTTTTGGAATATTTCACGACCGAAAGGAAAAAAAAAACAATAATATCTTAAAACCATAAACTTAAGCACTTTTTGTTTGCTGATATTTTGTATTTATTTGGAATGATTTAGAATAATTGATACATTTGGAATATTTTATTTATGTATATACCTTTAATAGTTATAATTTGTATACCAATTTATACCAATATACATAAATAGAGATCTCTAATTATGCTTAATTTTTAATAATTTGTTTATCACTCAGCTAATTTACTGAATTTACATATACTACTGTATCCGAGCCGTCAAACTGTTATTTACATACAATTAAATTTTATTTTTAAGTTATCAATTTCTATACGAAATTTAACCTATGAGTATCACTTTTGGCTACTTAAATTTTGTTAATACATATAGCCTGGCAGATTGGGTCGCATGCGTTTTGCCAGCTCCGACCATTTTATAGAATTTTCACACAGTATCAGTTTTTCATTGCAGCGACGATCACAGTTGCAAAATAAGCCCGGCTTACAATCACTCATATCGCCAAATTTCTTACAGGGCTCACCGACATCTTTATGGCAGAGTGTGCGTGGCAGGCAGTACTGAGGATCGAAATTCAAACTAAAGGTGCCTGAGAAGAGATAATCAAAATTTAAGTAAGCTGGATTAATACTAATTTAATTGCATGCAAAAATCAACAAACCATGTTCACATTGCTCTGGATAAACATTGGGTGGTCCACAATCTACAGGACGTTCAAATGTTTTACTGTAAATGCAAAATATATTTAATTATTTTCGAATAAAATATAATATAACAAATAGCACTTCTCTCATAATTTTCGTTTTTGGATACTTACATCGCCTGCGTGCTATTTTGTCTTAAAGACAATAAAAGTATTAACGCAAAGCTGAATTTGGAGACAGAAGTGACACCTTTCCTGCACGCCATATTTTGCTATTTTAAAATTGTTCAATTAGTTTCAGTAAATTTTCAACAATACTCCCAGTAGCTTAGGAGTTTTATCTAATTACTTTGCTGGTACGATTCTTGATGAATTTTTCTCGATGCAGCATATCCTTTTATATCTCTTTTTGTTAATACTTTTTCAATTAATTATTCAATAATGCTGATGAGCTTTGAATAATTCATAAAGCCTTGCATCTTGAGATACTTTCATTGTCACTCACTTTGCCTTATCCTTGACCGCTATTAGTTGTCCAATGAAGTGTAAGCAGGGAGGGTGGGCGAGGGTATTATTAAAAAATCATTGTGTCAGTGGAGTAATTGTATTAAAGCATTGAAATAATGTGCATATATGTATTGTAGGTATATAAAACGCTGAATTTAATAAAATTTGTTTTTCCAATGAATTATTTCATCAAATGCTATTCAAGATGTTCAACATAAAATTTTATTTTTAACAAACCTTCGCTCAGGAGGAAACCAAGTTGGATAAGCGATAAAAAATATTCAATACCAATACCAATTCCAATACTAATATCGATACCAATGACAATATAGTAAACCCAACATAAATACCAATAACACTACCAATGCAATTGTCAATTCCAATAATACCTGTGGCAATATCAATACCAGTACAAATACAGATACCCATACCAGTACCCATACCAGTAGCAATACCTATACCGGTAACAGTACCAATGCCAGTACAAATTCTGACGTCGATGCCAATACCAATACCAGTATCAATACCATTGCCAGAACCAATACCATTACCAACACCGATAGCTATACCGATAGCAGTACCAGTTCCAACACCAGTACCAATACCAGTACCAACCCCATTACCAATGTCGAAACCAGTACCATTGCCATTACCTATACCGATAGCAGTACCAATACCAACACCAGTACTAATCCCATTACCAATACTGATACCAGTACCATTGCCATTACCCATACCGATAGCAGTACCAATACCAATACCAGTACTAATCCCATTACCAATACCGATACCAATACCAATACCAATCCCATTACCAACACTCACTTCGATACCAATGTAAATAGCAGAACCAGTACCAATACCAGTACTAATTCCATTACCAATACCGATACCAGTACCAATACCAATACCAGTACTAATCCCATTACCAATACCGATACCAGTACCATTGCCATTACCAATACCTATAGCAGTATCAATACCAATACCAGTACTAATCCCATTACCAATACTGAAACCGATAGCAATATCAATACCGATAGTAGTACCAAAACCAATACCAATACCAATCCCATTACCAATACTCACTTCGATACCAATGTAAATAGCAGTACCAGTACCAATACCAGTACCAATCCCATTACCAATACCAATACCGCTACCATTACCAATACCTATACCAGTACCAATGCCATTACCACCGATAGCAGTACCAATATCGATTCGGATACCAGTAGATACCTAATAGATTCTACGTTCGCCATCTTAAGTAAAAATCTTTATTTGCATTAAAATTTAATAACCGCCACCCACATAAATATAATTATTATCAAATGTACTGACCTTTAACGATTAATTTAATGCCCACAAAAGAATGCATAATTAATTACAGTTTTTCATAAATTTGACTTAATTAAGTGGTTGGACCTGCGTGAAAGTGGTATAAAAGAACTCAATTGGTCGAAGGATAACCATAACGCACTTGTTAGCCTTCAAAAGGCTATAACGGGATACATATTTTTTCAAAAATTAATTAAACTTCTTCGGCTATCCACATATTTAGCTAAAATGACTTCTAGTGTAAATTCTTATTTATATATGAGTTTCGTTACTAAACTGAGTTGGCTGTTGGTGTTAACTGTAGTACTACTTCAGCGCTCAACACAAGGAATGTGAGTATTAGTTAATTTTTACTTTTGATGTTCGACTGTATTTGTTTGCCTTTTTCATATTTTTTTAAGTCCTTTATTCCCGCAAACTGAGGATTGTGGCCCCAGCTTTTCGGAGGATCCCAAAAAATGTATTCACGGTAAGCGAACTTCTACACTCTTTGCAATCAATTTCTATAAAATATTCAAAATTATCCTTTCTCTCTCTATTCTAGGTGCCTTTGTGCTCAATTCCAACCGCACGGGGTGTTCGCCACGCATTGTTTGTTATAGTAATTTGGGCGAGAGCTGTCAGGACTATGACTACGGTGCTGTCAGTAATTGCCTGCCGAATTTAGTGTGTAGTTGTGATAAATGTCGTGAAGTGCTGACAATTTGTAAGGCACCATCGCCATTTAATATGGCCAAGCGTGCGAAGACAGCTTTTGTAGAATATGGGAATTGAGTTGTTATTTGTGCAGTAGATAACGGTGAAAATAACGATTATTAGTAGATGATGAAAATAGGATGTGCTAAACTAAAAGGATTACGCGAAGACTTAACGATAATTAGTGAATATTGAATATAGATATCATAATACATAATAGATTTAGTAAAAACACATAACCACATGTACTGAGCCGTTAAAAAACTTGTATATTGTATATAAAAAAATAATACATATTTAATATTAATAAAGATGTTTGCAAAATAATATAGTTTTTGTGATTCTTTCGTAGTATTTTCTTATTATAAATATTATTAATTTAACTACTCATGGATACCTCATGGGTTGAAAAGAAAACTCGCCCTGAACCGATATTCCATCAACGAATCACTGCTGAATCGTACGAAAATCGATCCATTTCCGAAAGGGATGTTGACTGCTGATAAGAGGTGGATCACTTATAGCAACGTCAAACGTAAGCGGTCATAACGAAGCGCAGTGAGCCGAAACAAACGGTCACCAAGCCAGGATTGATTGTCATAAAGCGTTTATTGTATGATTGGTGGGATTGGCAGGGACTCACCCGCTATGAGCTTCTCCCTACTCTTCAGTCTTACGTTCGACCGTTCTTACGGAAACTCGTTAGAAGCTTTGATAGCAGGGTTGAACGGTTATTATGAACCCATCTAATAGTTCGGAGCTCACAACAAGTAATTACCACCATAGGCTGCGTCCCTATCGGCAAAAAACTCGGAGAGCCAATTTTCACATGAGGCCAACTTCTCACCATTAAGCGCGGTCGCTTGGTGCCAGTTCCGGACTATAAGGTGGGTGCTTTAGGACGTGTGTGCCCTGGCGTTGTCCTGATGGAACACAATTCGGCCTCTGTTGACCAAAGATGACCTCTTCTGAATGAGTGCTGCCTTCTAGCGGTCCAGCTGTTGGCAGTATAGGGCCGAATTGAGCGTTTGACCATAGGGGAGCAGCTCGTAGTAGCTGATTCCTTGCCAATCCCACCAAACACACAGCAAAACCGTCCTGGCTTGGCCACCGCTTCCGCCGGCTCACGATCCAATGATCCAATTTTCATCGCCAGTTACCAAACGCTTCAGAAATGGGTCGATCTTGTTGCGATTCAGCAGCGATTCGCTGATGGAAATTCGGTCCATCATGTTTTTTTGCGGTAGTTCGTGTGTCACCCAAACATCGAGCTTCTTTTTGAATTCAAGGTTATGCAAATAGTTCCAAACGGTTTTCTGGCATCTCTTTAGTTCCTCAGAAATTCAATAAGGGCTCACGTGACGGCCTGTTTCCACTATTTCCATGATTTTATCGCAATTTTCGACGACAGGCCTCCCGACGCGTGGTGCATCTTTGGCATCGAAATTGCCGGAACGGAACCTAGCAAACCACTTTTGTGCTACACGTTCGTTTACAGTATCGGACCCATAAACTAAACTAATTTTTTCAGCCGCTTTGGCTGCTTTTTCGCCTTGATCGAAGAAAAATTTGTAAAATATAGCGAATTTTCTCTTTGCTGGTGTCCATCTTTGACGTGCGCTCACAACGTACTGAATCAATCAATCGAAAAACTGTCAAAGACAAACTTTTAGCGCGAATAAACACGTTTTCAGCGCCGTATAGCATGACATGATGCGACACGTAACACTAGTACTGTGGACAATAACGCCATCTCTTAGATTAAAACCGAACGAACTTCTTACTTGAACTAATATTTATTCAAAAGCATATGTTTGTATGTATTTATTACGTTAAGGCCACTCAAAATATGTTATTCTACCGAAATGCCCGTTAATGTGCCCTTTCAACATGCCATTAAGGTGTGAGATTTATGCAACTTACATGCAACCAAATACATATCAAAAGGAATTGAGGCAAACCTGTATTGTATGTCTAACAAGTAAAATGACAAGAATTCTCAAAAAAATAAAATAGAAATAAAATCATTAACAATGACATATCCTTAGTGCCCAGGGCGAATAAATATAATTCTTGTCACATTTTTCCTTTCCCCTGATGAAACACATGAACTGAAATACTGTTGTCACCTCTGGCTGGTACTTTTAAGTTACTTAGAAGGTAGCAAAAAAAAAAAAAGAAGCAATTAAATAGTCTCTGAAATACGTAATGACGCTGAGGACATGCAGTAATTGCTGATTGTTGCACGTGTTGCACACACCGAAAAACTTAGTACATTTCGAATGTCATTTACATACCCAACAGTAAACGTGAAATTGAGGCAAACGTGTTAAATGTGAAACGATAACATACGAAGATTTATACAAACATGTGTTTACTACTGGCATATCCCTACAGCAAATCACACTAGTGTGAAACTAACAGTGTACTAACCAAATTGTGAATGGTATTAGCTAATTAATGAATACATCAACCACCACATTTATCAATTGTTATCGCTTTGTAATTCGATATTCAGCCTAAAATCTCTCCTTCTGTATCCGTAAAGAACTAGTCCAGAGTCAACCACCAAAGCGGTTACATAGGACTACTAGCGCATTCAAGCGACAGTCATAATTTTCGCTGAAGGGATGTGATGTATGTATGTCTGTTATATACATGTATGTACATACATATGTCTGTGTGACAAATAAGAAAATCCAGGAAAATTTTAAAAATCAGCCAATGCAACGAAGAACCAAGGTATGAATGAACAATTGCTTGAATGGAAGTATACTCGCATTAAGGTGTGTGTGCGGCATAGGCATTTTTTGTTGTTGTTATTTGACTGTGTGTTGCAATGCCTACGGATATCTGCTGAGCAGTCATTTCAACCATGTGCTGGCGTAGAAACTGCGTAGAAGAAGAAATTAAAAATGAGTTGGAAAAATCTTCGAATAAGAAAAAAAAATATTATTTAGTTGTCACAATGTTGCGAAGAAGCCGCAGTTGGAACTGTTTTCTGCTTTAACAGCTGGTAGGCTTATCCAAGCAGATAATGTATGGTTTTTGTGAGCACTTCTTTCGTATCGACTCGCCTATACTCATGCACTTATTCTATAGAAAGCAGAATCATGCTGGCAAAAGTAATGAAATAATGGTAGCGCACACTGCAATTTCGTTGGTCATCCATTTTGCTAAATAGGGTATCTTTTGCCTGGGTACCATCCAAGCTAACAGACTAATAAACGATAAGTTTACGGGCAAGAATGTCATAATGAAAAAAATCTTTTCCTCGAGGATTGTACGAAGAACAAGTAGCCGATTTTGAAGGTGTTGAGATACAAAAGGAACAAAATGACCATGTCTCACGGCCGAGAAAAAGAAAATTAACATGTCCTCAAGTTATAAAAGATTACAAAACACATATGGCTGGAGTGGATCTCATGGATAACTTCATTGGTAGCTATCATATAAGCATGGGAAGTTGGAAACGGTAACTACGTATATTTTACCATATTTTTGATATGTCTGTTATAAATTCGTCGCCTGTTGGCAAGCTAAACTTATGCCAATATAGATTGAAACTAGCAGAGGTTCTTGGACAAGTCAGCTACGCTTCCGAAATCTCCAACATGCGAGGAAGACCAAGTTATGAAAACAGCGTAAAAAAAGAGCTCCAAGCAAAGAAACGGCGAGGACCAACTCAGTATGTACAACCAAAAGATATACGAACAGATAATGTCGGAAATGTCACAAACCAGCTGTGAGAAGTGTTGAGTCTCACTTTGCTTTAACAAGTCTAATAATTGCTTTTAAAAAATGCATAGTGTGGCAGATATACAACAGAAATTTTTTTTGAAATAAAATCGTAAAAATAAAAGTTTATTTGGTTTCGTTTTATTATCTGATATTTTGTGGATATAGCTACCATATACATATATTTTTTTTAAATTGAAAAAATGCCTGATTTATTTAAGGGTTAACTGTTAAACCAAAAATGTTTTGTTTCTTTTAAAAATCAGGTGTTATGAAAATAGATCGTTACAATTGTTAAAACCAACTACGATAATGGTGATTCAAACGTAGCAGACTGGGCTGAGGCGAACTAGCTCTGAACTAGTATGAAAGAACCAGTATTTTAACTAGCTGATGTATAGACTGACAATTGACAGTTTATAGGAAATCGCCGTGTTAAAAATACCAGTTGTTTGCATGCAAAATAGATGGAAAATAAACTAGTTGGTGTAAAAATTTAAACTAGTCGGATTCTAGTTAACAACTAGTATTTTTTCTTGCAAGGCTATGATCGTGCAGCTACTGAAGCAATTAATGAAATTTTAAAGGAATTTAAAGAGACTGGATCGGTTACAGATATTGTAAGGCCTGTGAATCAACGTTTTGATCGTTGTTATAGTGGAAGCTCCGAAATAAGGGAATTGTACGTGATGTCATTTGAAGCATTGTTTAAAAAAATATCATACAAATTTGATTAAAAAGTGTTGGTTTGTAATTCAGAGGAACATATTAAGGTATATTTTAAAACTTTATTACTTTATTACTTTATGTTTCAATCTCTGTGCGATGTCTTATTTTTTATTGCTCTTAAATTTATATTAAGTTTTAAAGAAATGGTACTTTTGTAAGTACCTAAATAATTGAAAATCTTCTGCCCATATTTGCCCCACTTAATAATTTATACCGTTTTCCCTGTACACCGTCATAATATGAAACGGAGAGATATACGGATTTATTGAAATGTGGGTTGATGGGGATAAAAATGATAAAAACCGGTATATAGCAAAAAAAAAAAAAGAAAAAAAAAATTTGGAAGTATACAACGTGACAGGTTCTGTAGACTTTAAAAGCCCTGAAACAATTCCTTTAAACTGTACAAGAAATGGTGGAAGAGTAAGCGAATGAAATCTAGATTCTTGACAGAAAATCAGGAATCGATTCACTGCCATCTTGTAGCAATTTGAGTATTTTTCGAGTAGAGCGACCTGAGAAATCTCAATAACTGCCATATAAATGTGAAAAAAAGACGAAAATCAAAAGAACTCTTTGCCTCATCTTCTGAAAAAGAACTGCCCTAGAGTCGATTAAATTCACCGGAAATACAGCTAACATTATTGGAGAATTAACATCATTGCATTCCCGAGCGACAAAGTAAAGAGATTGAAGCACAGTTAAGTGTTAAACAGTATAATATCTTCAGGCAATGTAGGAAGGTTCTAATTTATATCCAGCATATTGTCTGGTAAAAGAAAAGAAGATAAAGTGCTACCCTCCAGAAGTAAGTATTATATACGTAGTTATAGACACATGGCAAGCCAGATCGAAAGAAGAGAAAGAGTCTAAGACATTACGGAAAGCAAACATACATAAACGTTTTTATAATAAAGTGGGACTTTTAGTAGATAATGCAAAACAAACAGTCGGTAATCCAATGATGACAGTTCTACTCGAAGATTTTTTAAAGATTATGTGATATTATAAATAATTTTTTTTACATTTATTTTGGAAACAGCAAAATGGATAATAGCCTATTTCCACCAAGCACTTAAATGCATTTAAGGCCTCTGTTAAGTGAATGAAATGTCAAACGTTTCCACCGAAAGTGAGTTAACTCAAACAGCTGATTTTTGTTTACATTTGCAGTTTGCAAAATTTGTCACAACTATTAAAATCATGAATTCAAGAGACCGCATTCAACGGACAGACCCTGCTGAAAGGAAAATGCTTTTTTGCATGCTTATAACTGCCAGTGACTTCTATCCCCGATTGCGTTAACTCCACCACCATTTCTTTGTATACATGGGGGTTTTTTCGACAACCTCTCAATTCCTGAGCTTTTCCTTCCCAACAATCCAGGAAACTTTGCTCCTCCGTAAGGTTCCACTTGCGTCGTTTTGTTTCCATTTTCAGTTTAGTTTATTTTTTTCAGTAATTATTTATTTTGTTTTTCTAGAAAACCACATTTGGAGGTGTATCTCGGCCGAAAAATCGCTTAACCGGTTACAAAGCGCCAATTATATATACATAATTATTTGTTTTGCGCAATCAGCTGATAGTTGCCAGAGTCGCGTATATTATTGAGGGGATCGTTTTCTATTCCACAATTGCTTTTTGTTTGTTTTTTATTTTTATTTTATTTTATTTTTTAAAGAGGAGAAACATTATCTTCGCCAATTACTTAATATATGTTTTTATGTTAATATTAATGCAAAAAAGTAACTTTTGCAGAAAAAATTTCAGCATGCAAAATAAAAGTCTGGCCCCTCATGAAATCCGAAAATACACGACTCTGGCAAAAAACATACTGAAACTTCCGAAATGTTTACATTAGTAGTGACAGCATCGACTGTTAACATAACATTTTCTCTTAAATCGCCGAAAGTGAGATAACACACTTTCATACAACAACAAACACATGGGAATTTCGCATTTAAATGCGATGTTTAAATGCATTTAAGTTAAAATGCATTTAACGTCCGGTGGAAATAGGCTATAACTCTGCATTGTTTCTGTTTATTGCTGTGCCTATTGCATTGGCAACGTACACAAACACTAAAAGAAAAACACAGGAGACCAAAAAGTGCCATGTGGAAATAAAACTGGCTAAGATAAATAAAACAACAAGAAAAATATGTGTTAAATGTATTTAAAAAAATTTAAAATATATTGTTAACATTTTCTAAAAACCAACTTAACAGGTACGAGTATGTGGTATAGATAAATGCACATATTAAAAGTAAATGCAATAATAAAATCGCATTGCCCATTCAATGCGATGAAACAAGCTTTATATTGTGCAGCATTGCTTTTGCATGGCTTGGTTTGAATATTTTTGTTTTCACTTTTTGCCAGCTTCGCCGACAACGACAAGTGTTGCAGTGTCAGTCGCGCGTGCGCATAAAACATTCATAATTCGCGTGGTTTTGTTTGTACGCTTGTGGTGTATTTGTATTTGTATTTATCTGTTTCTCTGGCATATTACATTTTTCTTCAACCTACGCACGAGATTTCAGCGATTTCACTGATTTTGCTGATTTCATATTTACAACTTTTGCGAAACGCCTACAAATATTTGTGTCTTTTTTTCGTTGTTGTATTTGCTATTTTTCACTCATATCAACAACGATACATTACAAGTTGTGTTATTTATTTTCAATCAAGCTAATTCTGCTTTTGTTATCAGTATGTCCTTAACTTTGAATAGAAAATTAATAAACAATTATAGTAAACATTACCAGTAGGTGGCGCACTTAAAAAGTAAAATATCATTAGTGAACAAGTTTATTATCTTATATGAAGTTACAGCTGGATGGCCATATAAAATTTGCAATCCAATAACTTTTTTCGTACCAATTGGGAATATCTGCAGCCCTCATTTCATATACAGCAACAAAATGTGAAATCTAAAACATCACCGCTAAATATCTAATTTCAAATTTTCACTGAAAATTGGGGACGAAACTCTCATCTGAAGGTCTTCTGCATTCCCTAGGACACGAAATATGTAACTAGCTTGACTTATTTTGTGTCCTAGATAATGCAGGAGACCTTCTTTTTGTCTTAAAGCAGCACAAAATAGCTTATTTTAATTCAATTAATGTAAAAGCGAAAAAGATATCTTAATTTTGGCCTCTTTCATAGATGGCCGAGCCATTTTTTTTAAATAATAAGATACGATGGGATTAACAAAAACACGATCAGTTGGTGATTTTTAATTGAATTTTGTTAAATCTAATAATACCAAATCCTTTGCAATTACTTTATTAGTTTTCCTTTCAAATTTTAGAACGAGAAATCTCGAGACAGCTGAGCATAGGTCAGACGAAATTCCACTACCAATGCAAACAGAAATTCGCCATTTCTCCTCGGGTTTCGGCTTAATTTACAGCCAATACAAAAATTAGAGGACGAGCTTAGTGACTTAGGCAACTTTTTATTTTAATAAATTTAATGTATTTTCTGATGACAATTATTTTAAGTGGGAGCTCAGAAACAAAACTAGATTAGAAAGACCTACAGGAAAGTTGGATTGAGAAAAATAGATGGATAGAAAAAGATCGGTCTTATGAAAAGTAAGCCATTATTTTTGCATTTAATTCAAGGCTTTATTTAACATAAGTCAAGTTCGATAACTTTTTGCCATTTTTCAGGGAATGTCATTATCCTTTGTCCCTATTGTCACAAATATGGGACGACAATCCATTTGCACAGTCTTCTCTGGAGTGCTATTTTTACCAGCCAAGTCATTCCTCACAGCCGGGAACAGCTGGTGAATATACTTTCTGCTTAAATATAAACGAGACTTTATCCACAACTCGACAAGGACAAGACATATTTGCTTAGGTTCGCAGGACTGTTATATGTTTACATGTTAAATTTGAGCGCGATCTGTCACATAGTTTTTTTTTACGGCACTATAAACAAGTCAACCTCGAGTGTGTTTTTCCAATTTTACTATGGAAATTAACGTTGAGCAAAGATGTTTGTTTGAAATTTTGTTATTCCAATGGAATAAGTGCGACGGACGCAATGAAAATGTTGCAGAAGGCATATGGGGAGTCTTGCCTATCACGTGCACGTATTTTTGATTGGTATAAGTCGTTCAAGGACGGCCGTACATCGCTGGAGAACTTGCCCCATGATCGTCGTCCAGTATCGTCAATAAACGAAGAAAACGTCGAAAAAGTAAAGAAAATTGTGTTGGAAAATCGTCGTGTGACTGAAAGAGAGATAGCTAGTGAGCTCAACATATCAAATGGATCCGCTCATAGCATTATTCACGATGTTTTGGGCATGAGACGTGTGTCTGCTCGATTTGTTCCAAAATTGTTGCTCATACGTCTCGTCTTGTACGCGATTATTTGACCAAAAACAACGTAAATATTGTTCCGCAAGCACCGTATTCACCCGACATGACACCGTGTGACTTTTTTCTTTTCCCTAAACTCAAATTGCCGCTTCGTGGAAAGCATTTTCAGTCGATTGAAGTCATAGAAGAGAATTCGAAGAAGGAACTGAAAGCCATACCTAAAGCGGCCTACCAGAAGTGTTATGAAGATCGGAACAAAAGGTGGCATATGTTTATCGCCTCTAATGGTGACTATTTTGAAGGGGATAAAATAAATATTGAAGAATAATTAACCGTTTTTGTTTTATTGAGCCAGTCTCGTTTATATTTGAGCAGAAGGTATAAGAACCTGACCACCAAGCACTGGCAGCCGTCAATCCCAACTTACGTTGGCTCACTGTCCTTCGACCACTACTCTTTTCCCTTTGCATTGCTGCAACTGATCCACTTTCTACCACTAGTCACGATTTTTAGCATAACATCACTCAGAACGTTTTGTCATTTAATCGTGAATTGTTTTATTTACAGGGAATTAAAAAATTCATCTCGGCCAAAAAATGGAATTAACTCGTGAACATTTTCGTGCGATCATTTTTCACAACTTTCGATGTGGATTATCACGACAAGAGTGCATCGATGAACTAAAATCTTTGTATGGCTATGAAGCACCATCTTATAGCACTGTGAAAAACTGGAAAAACGAATTCAATCGTGGCCGACGCTCGCTCAAAGACGAATTCCGGGAAGGCCGTCCAAAAACAGCCGTTGTGCCAGAAAACATCGATGCCGTACGTGAACTGATAATGCAAGACCGTCATGTAACATACCTTCAGATAGAGGCATGCCTATGCATTTCTCCCACAAGCATACATTCGATATTGCATGGACACCTGGCCGTAAAAAAGGTTTGTTCTCGTTGGATCCCGCACAATTTGACAATCGCTCAAAAAAAGGCTCGTGTGGATTGGTGTAAAGAAATGCTGAAAAAATACGATCGCGGTGCTTCAAAAGACGTTTATAAGATCGTCACAGGTGACGAATTATGGATCTATGCGTATGAGCCCGAAACAAAACAGTAATCGACCGTGTGGGTCTTCCAAGACGAGCCAAATCTAAAAAAAAAAAAAAAAAAAAAAAAAAAAAAAAAACATTTTCGTTGATAAATATTCGTATTTTCATTATTAGGCCAGAAATATATAGAGCAGCCTACGTAACCGTGTTTTTTTTTAAGGGACTTCGTTATTTGTTTTCCTTCAAAAAGTATTCCGCTGGCAGTGCTTGTACCTAATTTTTTAGCTAAAACCAGCTAGACAAAAGCAAAAATCGCAAAAAAATTTAAATGAAATTAATAGCAAAGTTAACATGAAATTTGGTCAAAAGTCGTTTGATACAATCTGAATATATTTATAAGAACTCACAGGTACATAAGCCTCCATCTAGGGACACTCCCAAATACGTTTGGGATTTATTACATGCATAATTCAGTGTTTGGCAATAAGTTCCTTAGAGAAAATTCACACTTACGTGTAGAATTTATAACACTCTGCTCAATTCATCATCGATATGTCTGAAAGTTATCTAAAATTTGAAAAAAAAATCAAGAAAATATCTGAGTCGTGGCTTTAAAACTTATCATTTATTAAGGACCTACTCTCACATTCTACTGTCCAATAATTACAATAATAAAGATATAAACACTACAGACTTCCCATAAAAATCCAAGGGCAAAGCACCAGAATAAGCTATAAATAAGCAGCGACGGGAATCAGCCCATTTCGTGCATGCAACATCAGCCAAAATCAATTCGCAGTGCAAATTTTTAATGAAAAACGTGTGAGAAGATATTTTACGACATAAAACACAAACGTACATGCATACAGATGGTAAGTACGTATGTTATATAAGCAGTTAACTTGTAATATTAAATTTTCTCTTTTCTTTTTTTTTTGATTAAAGAGCCGTTAAACCGCAAGACATGCCGGAAGTTCCATGTGGCTAGGTGAGAATGAAAAATTATAAAACAAAAAAATTATAAAAATAAAATAAAACATAAAATAAACTTCAATGAAGTGCATCATCTTCAATATTTCACAGACCATTGAACGGTCTATAGACAGAGTGGAGTTAGTTGAGCCAAGACAACTAACCAAAGATGTTGCAAGTCAGTCAGGAAACCGGCTGGCCGTACCAATTGAAGCCGCCAATGAGCATAACTCAAAAAGATGTTTTTCAATATTCAAGTGGAGAATTGCATTAGCGTTGAAAGCAATAGATTTTAGCGAAATATGGCATACGAGCGCTTAGCTTAGCGGTGGGTGCCGGTCTATTAGTGGTGCCATCATCAACTTGTTGGCCGGCGCAGCAGGTGTTTGTTGCATTTGGAATTTTTTTGTTTTTATTGATTGTCTTCTTCTTCTCCTCCTTCTTTTTTTATAGATTTCAACGCTATAACAGTGAAAGTGCAAATATACACAAGCAACTGATCTTTGATCCGTGTGACTTGGGTGCCGCAGTGACGTTGAACGAAGCTTTTATTTTTACTTATTTGTAGAAAAAAAATCCAACAACAAACAGTACATGAAAGGCTACACTTTCAACTATCTGCGGCAAAAACTGAACATCGTTCTTCTTCTTGACTGGCGTTACCACCTCTTGGGGAATTATAGCCGAATAACCAATAAGGCGACAATCGGCTCTACTTTTCGATGTTTGTCATCAGTGGGAAATAGCAAGTGAAATCAGGTCCTTCTCCAACTGATGTTTTTAAGAGCAATGTTCTTTCTCTTCTTCTTCTTCCGGGTACTGCATCCATTACTTACAAAGCTGGAGTGCTTTCATATATTCGGACGACATGACCTAGCCAGCGTAGCCGCTGTCTCTTTATTCGCTGAACTATGTCAATATCATCGTATAGCTCGTTCAGCTCATCCGTCCATCGTCTGCGGTATTCGCCGTTGCCAATGCATAAAGTACCATAAATCGTTCGCAAAACTTTTCTTTTCTCCCGGAGACTCTTACATAAAATTGTACTTTCTCTATTCAGCTCTGCAGCTCGCATTACTTGATACAATAATAGGTCAGAGAAGTCGCACGATCATCTTGTCTGAAACTTCGTTTTATACCGCATGGCTCGAAGAGGTTTTTCTTGATCCTGACGAAGGCTTAAGGTCAGTTAACACAACCGTATAAGTTTTGCAGGAATACCAAATCAGACATAGTTCTGTAGAAGATGTTCTTTTCGTTTTGATTGCTTTAAACCCAAGATTTGGTGCATGGTAGATATCTGGTCATTGGTGGATTTACAAGGTTTAAAGATGAGGTCCTATCAGTGTTAAAGGTAGGATTTAGGCTTTAACACAATACGCTTGATAGTACCTTATATATGATAATTAACGTAGACTGTGGGATCCCTTTTTGCGTGGATTGGGCAGAGCACCCTCAGGTCCGAATGTAACCTGCAATGAAGCTGATGCATAAACCTTGTCAGTTCCTTACCCCCGTTTTTGAAAGCTTAGCCGGAAAGCCAAATGACCCCGCCGCTTTGTTGCTTGCCAGGCAGGTAACTAATCTTCGCACTTCTGCATAGTCGGGTAAGGCAATATCTGTGCCATCGGCAGTGATTGGGGAATCGGCATGGCCATCTCCTGTAGTTTCAGTTTCACTGTCACTTGGTAGGCGGGAAAAGTGTTCCCTCCATAAATTCAGTATAACCTGAGCATCAGTCACTGGCTCAACTCTTTTGTTCCGGCAAGAGTAGGCTCCAGTCTTGAATCCTTATGTAGGTCGCCGCATCTTTTCGTAGAATTTTCGAGCATTATCTCTGTCGGATAGTTTCTCAAGCTCTGCATACTCACACATTTCCGCTTCCTTCTTTTTGATCTGCACATGAGTCTCGGTTTCCTATTCAGTTCTCAGTATTTGTCGTGTAGCGCAGGTGTAGTGATTGGTCGCTGCATTTCGAGGTAGGCACACTGTTTTCTCTCCGCTGCACAACGACAATCCTCATCGCCCCAGCTGTTGTTGTGACCTTTCAAAAACCACTAATTTTGCTTGCAACTGTACGTAGGGAGCTCGAAGTGCCATCGCGCAGTTCTCTTATGGTATACCGAGATAGTGCTGAGCGCTCTCAGCGAGCAGCAGTGCAAGTCGAGTAAGAAACCGTTCGGCAGTCTATTGCGAGAGACGAGTGCGTATTCTTGCTGCTGCAAGATAGTGATGCGAGTCGATATTGGGCACTCGGAGTTATATATATATATATATATTCGTATATATATATAATTGGCGCTTTGTAATCGCTGAAGCTATTATCGGACGAGTTCCTCCTTGAATTTGGAGGGACCTACAGTTTATACTAAGCCACCTCTGAACGGTTGATGGTCCTTTATGATAAGATGCTCTCGGAGGGGTTGACACTGCCTGCCGAGGAGCGACCGCAATTGGAAAATTTGACTTAATTTTTTATTCAAATTAATTTTCTATAACTTTTGGAAGTTGGTCGAATCAGTCTTCGAACCCTGGCCTTCCGAATGGCAAAGCTAACCACTCGGCTACAATGGCCGCCTTCGGAGTTGCACACGTCCATAGCACTGGAGACATTGTGAGTTTTTCAATCTGAAGACAGCCATATAGTTTGGCGAATTGTGATAAAATTTTCTTCTCCAACTTATGTAGACTATTTTACCGTAATACCATTGACTATAACTCTATTACATTTCCGCAAAAAATTTAAACGATGGTCAACTGATTCAATTACCATTAAAAATTTCCATGAGAAATATTCAAATTTGTCAGACATTGAGCCAGCGTCGCATTAAATGTGGAAAAATTACAATAATGATGCATTTTAAATGCCATTCAATTGATTGTTCAGCTCGAGCTGCATTACATAAAGAAAACTGGCTTAACTTGCCACACGCAAGTCAAAAAATTTTAACTGTTACTAAAATAAATACAAAATAACAATTTTTTGGACATTCTACTCTACAGGAAGGAGTCAAACTGCACTGCAAGTCAGTTGCAGCTTGACATTAGTGGCAAATTCGTGATACTTATATGTATCTAAAGTTGTCACATGCAACATGATAGAGTTTGAGTAAAGCTAAAGAGCAGATACCATAAATATGGCAGCAAAAATGTACATACGAGTATGCAATTTCAGTATTGTAACTTGGCATGAAATTGCTTTGATTGACAGCGCCATAGCAAATGCAACCGCTACACCGCGTCGTAGATATTTTCAGAACCGCTGTTATGCTCGATGCTACCACTTATGATACGTGCGACACCATTTTGGAACATCAATCAAACAAACAAATTTCTGTACATCCGTGCAACCATAAATGCGGCGTGCAACATGATTTTGCTGCATGAACAGGCGAAAAAAAGTAGCAGACAAAACATATGTAGATATCATATTTATGCACAAGTATTATGATATATCTACATAGCAAACATATGTTTTGATGCGCCACCGTTGGCATGTTTACCGGTAATTTCTCTTTGTCCAACGCGACAGCAAGTAACACCAAGGTACAGCAACAAGTGTCTCATAACTGCAACATTTGTAAACATAACTGCAAACAACAAGCGACTAAGCAGATATTGCTGACTCAGTTGACTTGCTGCAGCCACCGATTGATCGCTCGTACCACTCAATAATCTCTATTGCTCGATCGTGTTGCCTTATTCGTTGTCGTGTAATCAATGAAAAACACCTGCTGTTAGTGTATGTTGCTCGTATGGCATGCAACATAACATTTGGTATTGAATGCATAATTTTTTTTTGTCAACTTTTATCGCAGCGTTTATTGGGGTCGGTAGGAGGTCGCGATAGCTGAAAGCTTAGCATGGCGTACTAAAATTCGGAATGCCTGAGTTTGAGTCCTGTCAGAGCAGGAACATCAAAAATTATTGAAAACTATTTTTTCTGTTTCCTGTTGCCCCTCGACAGGGAATGTCAAACACTCCCAGTGCATTTTTGATACGAAAATCAAAGCTCACCATAAAAATACAGCCGCCATTGGAAGGCGATTTGTTTACTATCGTACTTTATTTAATTTAATTTTCTTTTTTATTTAATTTTATTGTGTTTAATTTTGTATTATTTTATTTTATTGTATTTGATTTTGTATTAATTTATTTTATTTTACTTTATTTTATTTTATTTTATTTTATTTTATTTTATTTTATTTTATTTTATTTTATTTTATTTTATTTTATTTTATTTTATTTTATTTTATTTTATTTTATTTTATTTTATTTTATTTTATTTTATTTTATTTTATTTTATTTTATTTTATTTTATTTTATTTTATTTTATTTTATTTTATTTTATTTTATTTTATTTTATTTTATTTTATTTTATTTTATTTTATTTTATTTTATTTTATTTTATTTTATTTTTTTTTATTTTATTTTATTTTATTTTATTTTATTTTATTTTATTTTATTTTATTTTATTTTATTTTATTTTATTTTATTTTATTTTATTTTATTTTATTTTATTTTATTTTATTTTATTTTATTTTATTTTATTTTATTTTATTTTATTTTAATTAATTTTATATTATTTTATTTTATTTTCTTTTATTTTATTTTATATTATTTTGTTTTTTTTTATATTATTTTATTTTTTTTTTATTTTATTTTTTAAAATATATTTTTTTAAATTTATTTTTACTGTATTTAATTTTATGTTATGTTATTTTGTTTTGTTTTATTTAAATATTTATTTAATATTCTATAATATCTTTTGAGTGTGAAGAAATTTTCAGGTCTTTAAAACCTCTTGAATATTTATATCATCGCAAGTTCGTCGTCTCATTATATCCTCATTTAAAAAGAGCTAGCTGGCTTTGGGTACAAGAAGCCGATGTCATACTTTCAGGATTTTTGTACAAGAAAGTTTATTTCTACTATAAGTTATTATACAAAAGTCTCTTTATTTTTGGTTCACCTTTAAGTTGTCTCAACTCAACTTCTTTACTCATATATAACCATAGTCAGGTGAAACCTTATTGGACTCGTTTTTCCTTCCAAACTCTCCAAAAAGTAAATATACTCGTCCTTGGCAGCGAATGATTTCAGCCCATCGTGGGTTCAGTTCAACATAATTTCTGCTAAATTATTAGATTTCCATTAGAGAATTGTTGGACAACTGAAAGCATACAAACTTGCTTTCGTGTACTTGCAAAATTGTAAACCAAAATATTTTCTCCCATTTTCACGTGCTATAAATGTACATTTTCTCACTCGAATAAATAAATATTTGTTTGCACATTTTTTATTTGCCATCAAAAGCGGCCCAAAAGCTCAGATATTTTCTTTCCATTTTCACGCGATACAAACAGATAGCAACATCTCGTCGTCATACAAACTTTAAGCGCTGACGGTACATGTCGCATGCTATTGCATGCCGCTTGTTGCACGTTACCTGCCACGTTGCTGTCGCACGCTTGACATTTTTGCGCGTAAATTTAGCGCATGTGCATTGGAAAATTACATTCCTCAATACATTTGCTGCTGCCGGCGCAATCGCTTTACATGCAACACTGCTGCTGCTCTTCTTTGGTGCGGCAAGTGAGTGATTAACCGGAGATATGGTTGTTTTGTTGTGTTTGTGTGAGCTAATGTTGTATTGCTCGTATTTGGCAGACATGGCAGTTTGCTGTGTTGTTGCCTTCATTATATGCTGTTATTATTTGATTTTGCTGTTGGCATTTTGTGTTGTGTTGACAGCTGAAAATTGGCAATAGTTTAATGTTGCAACGGTTGCACTTTGGTGTTGACTTTTGAGAGCAAAGGAAGTTTTGATTAACACCTACCAAGTACTAGTTCGTAGATAAAATAATTTATAATGATGAGACAAGTTACAACTTAGTTGAATTTCTTTTTTCGACCGTTTATGGTAAAGCTTTATAACTTAAGATGCACAATTAGACATACGTAGTAGTATAGAAATTACAATTTTTTTGATTTACACAAACTTTGCCTGCACTAGGTGTGATGCAAAATTAAATTTTTTTCGTAATTACGTTAAAAAATTTATTTATTTTTTAAAAAATATAAAAAAATGTTTGTTAAATGTTTAACTACAAAAAGCTGTCGAAATCGTATATATTTATCACATGCGCGTGCGTGTGTATGTGAATCGGCTCAAACACCAAAGGAATAGCTTCTTTCGAATTTATTGTAAAACCAGTTAGCGAAAAACTCTGTACGCTTAGACGCGTCTAAAACAATTTTCGCTAGTCGTTAATAATAATCAACATTTAACACCTCATTGCATAATAACCTTGTTACACCTGTTGTCAAGTAACTTGAGGGAATTGTAAGCCTCAGCCTGTGAGCTTATGTTGTAATTTTATAAAAAAAAAGATATTTTATTATCTTCAAATTGTGTATTTATTAGCTTATATACCTTTCATGAACATGAGATGGTATATATGGTATATACATATATTAACTGTGGCCCAAAGTAGATGAGATTTATTCCGAGATGATCAGAATGAATCTTTTTGAACACAAACTTTTCTCTCAGTTTTTGAGATATTTCAATCAAAATTGACATAGAATCAGCCAGAGCTGACCACTATAGCATATATAAACATTTACACTGGATACGTATAATATTCGACCGAATAAATCACGTCCAGCATGCATGAAAGAAACTATAGCGGCCTGAAAGAGTTAATCTTCTAAAAATTGCTGTTCTTTCGAATGATAATAAAGATTCCCAATTAAATTTGAATTTTCTATGTTTTTTTCTCTTTAAGAGTAAAAAACCTCGAAATGGATCGCACTTTATTCATATAATCGGCGCCTAGTAACCGCTGTAGCGATTTTAGTCTAGCTCTTTTTCCAATTTTTTTGCGTCAGGATCTTTCTCCAAAAAATGGAGGTATCTATTGTACAATTTATACAGCTGCTCCCGAACGGCTGCTGGTTGTTTATGAAGAGCCTTGATATCATGCCATAAATGCACTCGGAGGAGTTGACATTCCCTGTCGAGAGGCGACAGCAATTAGAAAATTTTATTTAATTTTCCCTAGTTTTTGTATGTTGGTCGGACCAGAAATTCTACCCAATGCTAACCACTCGATACCGAGACCGCCTGGACCACTATTAAACCTATTTTTTCAGAGGTGTGATCATAGGTCATAAATACAAAATAGAAGCTCCAAGAACATTGAATTACGCATCGGCCTAAAATCACCCAAATCGGACGACTATATCATATGGCCCTTATATAACCGAGAAGTAATACTTAATACTTTATTAAACTATCGCAAATATATGAGCATGAAAGGTACTAATTAAAGTATAAATAATATAATAAATGCAGACAAAAAAATTATAGAAGAGTTTTTGAAAGCGACTAGCTTTCTGCAGACGCACGTTTGCTTATATTTTACAAATGAAAACACAGTTTATGATGACTCAAAGCTCTGTACATCAGTACATTGCAAAAATTAATCACATCATGTCAAAACATCACCACAATGAAGTCACATCACATCAGGACGTCGGCACATCATATTCGGCACATCACAACGTATATAAATTCATATGTTTTAATATTTTCATTATTATGTATGGTATATTGTAACATCAATGTGTAAATAAAGCAAAACATTGCGGAAAATGAATGAAGCAAGTGTCTGCGATTTAGATAGCATATAAAAAAATCGCAGATTAAGAGTACGAGGAGTCTTAAGGCGGTTAGCTCTGAAAGTAAGAAACTACTACTTTTCTAGGAAGGTGGTGGTGCAGTTTGAATTTCAGTTTTTCATATTTTTTGGGAAGGACCACGGTATCCTTTGTGAGTTAGAGTTCGTCATAAGACTTAAATATTAAACAAATTAATTTTATTTATTATGTTCCTATATTTACGAGGGGACTAACAAAACTTCGGTCAGTTGATGACTTTCAATTTGTTTTTGTTAAACCTAAAAACACCAAATCCTTTGCAATCATTTTATTAGTCTTAATTACAAAGCATTTGTTTTTGTTGATTGTTATATCTATTGTGGTTTATAGGCGCTACTCATTTAAATGCTTTAATTGCATTTAATGTCACTGATAAAACCAAAACAAAAACTGTCAAACAAACGGATAGGTAAAAGAATGAAGAATGAAAAGACAATTGCATTGCGAATTACGCCTGGATAAACGCAACAGTCGTTAGGAGTGTAAACAAAAACAATTTCAATCGGAAGACACTACCGCGCTTTGCTGATATTTAAATGAAATTGTCGATTATCGACAGAAAAGAACACTGCGAGTCCTCTCTACTCCAGCAGGTCACCTGCTTCTTTGCCAGCTCACCATCTCATGGCTCTGGTCAGCAAGTGTCAATGTCAACTTGTTACGGAAATTCTTACAGCGCTTGACAGTTGCGACATTAAGTGGTGCATACAACAACAACAGCAAAAACAGCAAACAAAAACTCTGGTTGGGTAATGTGAACTACGCTGTGACATCTCTTAGGCACAATGTGGTTTGCGAATATATTTTCGGCTCGCAAGTAGGCGCATCCGTCTCAGAAGCTGATGGAAAATGATCATCTGTTTGTGTGAGTTTATCGTTTCCATTGCTAACCCGCCGGTACGTTGTGTGCGCACATGCAAATCAAACAGAAGTTTTCTGTACTTCGATCTTTGTGCTCTGCAGGAGTTCAATTTCATGGAGCAAATGAATGAGAGACACTTGCTGTTACCTTTTGGAGTAAGCGATGGTTACATATTCTGGCAATAACGAAAACTCAAAGATTACACTGCAAGAAAGCCTGAAACTGTTCATTAGAAGACTCCATCAAGTGCTTGTAATTGGAAGAAAAGATTTGGAAACTTTTCGTATTATTACTGGACTGGGTTTTTCCTCTTTTTGCCGTGTGAATCAAAGCTACTCTATACGATGGCTGGCAAAACCTCATGGCGAAAAATTAATCACTTGCTTAATGAATTTGTAATTTCTCTGAAGTACATATTTCTCAAAACTCTCAGTGTAGGTCACATGTTGCAGGTGTTTTATCTGAAAATTGAAAAGTGATCGAAAACATGCTCCGCAACGAATGACAAAAGTCCGATACATTCAAGCGATAGAGAGTACAATTGCGCCACAACCACAAAATTCTTGACTACAATAATTAAATTTAATCGAATTCTTGACAGAACTGGATTGTTGCACCAAACCACGATTGTTGATATCATACAATATGTATGTATGTACGCGGGTCTTTTAACAAGAAAGCTGCCAGGAAATTGGCCACAACGTTAGATATTAGTACAGGTGCTCTTTTGGTGCTGTGAAGGGGGAAAATACCAAGCTGAGGTACAAGAAGAGCTTTTTACAACAACTTGAAAAGTAGGGACTTGCAATAACAACATTTCGCTACGGTGTCACTGACGGTTGATTGCTTAGAATTGTGCCAATGTCGTTGATTTGACTTGTTGATGGTTAAAGTGAAGATCGAAATTAAGACGTCGAACAAGTAAATCCATTTTAATTGAACGTTGTTGTTTTGACTGTCAAAGCCAAACACTTGACCTAAGTGCAGTGTTCAATTTCGCTAATGTTGGCGAATAGAATGTGTTGCTACAAGTATAATAACAGTAATAATAACAATATTATTGGGCGATTTGTAAACGCTGAAGCGATTTTTGACCAAACTCCTTCTCCAAGTCTACTCGACTTGCACATCAGCAACTCGGTATACGGAAACTGTGGGACGGCACTTCAAGCTCCCTCTGTACAGCTGCAAACGAAACTATTGGATTTCGGAAAGGTCGCAAAAACAGCAAAAACAGACGATGAGGACTGCTATGTCGCGGTGTAGAGAAAGCAGACTGCCTACCTAGCAACCTTACGATCGACCACAGCACGTGCGGAACAGGATAGATACCGAGAGCTGACGCATTCGCAGGGGAAAAAAGAAAGAATAGTAATCGCTCGCTTAAAAAACAACAAAGCGGCTGGAGCTGCAACAGCTACTTTGTAGAACATGGTCGGACGAAAGCATGCCCCACGATTGTAATCTAAGAGGGTCCAATCCATAAAAAAGGGGACCCTACAGTCTGCGCCAATTATCGTGGGACAAGCCTTCTTAACATCGCATATACGGTCCTGTCGAGCGTAATGTGTGAAAGACTAAAGCTCACCGTCAACAAACTGATTGGACCTTGTCAGTGTGGTTTTAGACCTGGTAAGTCAACCATTGACCAGATATTCACCATGCGAGAGAAAGAGAGAGAGAGAGAGAAAGAGAGAGAGAGAGAGAAAGAGAGAGAAAGAGAGAGAGAGAGAGAGAGGGAAAGCGAAAGAAAGAGAGAGAGAGAGAGAGAGAGAGAGATGTAGAGAGAGAGACAGAGGGAGGTAGGGAGAGAGGGAGGGAGAGAGAGAGATAGAGAGAGAGAAAGAAAGAGAGAGAGAGAGATGTAGAGAGAGAGAGAGAGATTTAGAGAGATAGAGATGTAGAGAGAGAGAGATGTATATAGAGAGAGAGAGATGTAGAGAGAGAGAGAGAGATGTAGAGAGAGAGGGTTGTAGAGAGAGATAGAGATGTAGGGAGAGAGAGCGAGAGAGTATACCCCTGCCACCTACTTCGGAGTCCATTATGGATCCATCAGTTTAGATTGAGATGGTATCCTTCTTACGTATACAGAGGTACAATAGCTCTTCTATTGAAATCCCATCTTGGAAAGGTATTGTTCGATTTACTTAGTTGTCATATCAGAACAATCTGATACCTTTCAACAGAAAACGTCTGTGGGCACTTGTTGCAGGGCGTCCATTGGATATAATTATCGCTTCCCAGGTGGATCACTGTATTCCATTCCAATTTTTGAAAATACTTTGTCTCTGTACTGCTGGCCACCAAACCAGCGGTACATATTGAAGAATTGGACTAATGACAGCTGCATGCATCCACATGACTATATTTGATTGAAGAACCCAGTTCCTGCTTAGTATTCCAATATAAAATTTCTTTATTCGGTTTCCATTGCCTACTTTCCAGTTCAGCTTAGTATTGATCTCCACCCCATATTTTAGCTAGGGAAATTTTTGTACCGTTGAGTGAGGTGTCCCTGAGTCATTTGATGCTATAATTATACATTATTTTTAATTGTAAATATCATCTATACGAATGAATTATTACACTTACAAAGTCATAAATAAGTGTTGAAAAATAATATATACATAGGTATACTCGTATATAAAATTATTTTCACATTATATAATTTGTTAGTAGCGTTAATGTTTTGCATTGAGTAATATATAAATAATAGAGACTTTTATTGCATAAAACACAATATTCATTAATACATATGTACCTCTGTTTATGGTTATCATGGTAATTAAGATTTTACAATTATTGCTACAAAACACTAATGAAAACCTGATGATGCATTGCAATGTCAGCGCGCAATAAAGAACTCTATTGTAATTAATGTGGTAAATTTTTTATGTATTTTAATTTTAAACTTACTATTGCAGTTATTAGCAAGCATTTTATGTAGTTTTTTTTTTCAAAAAGAATGTTTTTAAAATAAAGAAATCAATTCCTAAGTTATATTTATCATATTTATAATCTATAAAAAACTGTAACCACAAAACAAAAATCATGGTCACTCTACTCTATTCCTTTTATTCTGCTCGTTAAAAAATATTTTTGACAGCCATTCAAACTTAACCTTCAATCGATTCTGCATATGACAAGCCAATACGTCAGTAATTACGAATGTTTGCATATACATATATGTACATACATACACTACACTATTGACGCGTTGCTTTTTCGCTGAGCATATGCGATTCGCAAATGAAGCTGACAACTGAAACACTCCTCATGACAGCAGTAGCTTTGACAGCATAGCGGCAACATTTCAGCAATTACACGTTTTATAAGCAAGCTGAACCAATGACAGCCATTAATTCACTATGACTAAGTATATTCTTGGCCATTAGTTAGGTAAATATTTATGGAGTTGCAGGTAGGATGCTTGAACAAGGTGTAGAGAGAAGTATGTCTGCCCCTTGTATACTTGACGTTTTTCAATCATTTACATTTATTTCAAATTAACTTTGTTGTTGGTGTGGTGCGGTGTACAATTCATGTATTTTAATGTTAATTTATTTATGAAGTAATCGCTTAGAATTACACACTTACTAAAGTGCTAAAGGCTTTATTGTAGCTTATAGGCAAATATTAAATAAATATTGGGCGTAGTAAAAAGAAATCCATTATTTTTCCAATAGATGGCGTTATTTATCTGTATCTTGCGTTTAATAAGTCCGATAGGGTTCCGCGAGGATAAAGTCCATTATTTAATCCATGTTTTTTTTGAAAGACTTCCACGAGAGGACCGATTTATTCTAAAGAATGAGATCTAGAACACAAAAGCAAAAATTCTTATGAGCTACAAACTATGGTCTTTGGAAGTACGTACAGATTTATTTCTTAACTAATTTTTGCGAAAGCGGCACACTTTTCTTTAAAAAGATTCATTTTTAACTAAAAAAATATGCACTAAACTATTAAAAAATCGTTCAGCTATTTGAAATATTTTTTTTTCTCATTAAAACCTAAAGTGGCTTTACCCCTTATTTACAATTTACAAACAGATCCAGTCAGTATGCTCAGAAATATTTGAATGCTTATAAGAAAACCAAAAATTCTAGAGAGCTTACTATATAATTTATATTCTACTCGTCGTCTAGGGTAACTGATTTTCATAACTTAACATTTCAAGATATAATATTCAAATATTGAAATGAATAAAGAAACAAGTAAATAATTATTTGGCATATATCCAAAGCAGTTTTTTCCCTCTTGTTTATGGCAATTATGAACTGGTAATGCGTCTTAACTCAGCAAAGTTGTTTTAAAATTAAAGCCGAGCCGAGCGGTCAGCATTGCGTGCAACCATTCGGAAGGCCAGAGCACGAGCAAATGTATAGTTTTATTCTTTTTTTTTCACTGTGAACTTTCTCAAGTGAAATACACTTTCCATATCGTGAATGCATTGCCTTTATAACACTGAACAAATATTCTTTAGATTTCTCCTCCAAAAGTTTTTCTACGATCGCTTTCAGCTCATTTTCGTCTGAAAAACTTCCTCCTCGTAACTCTTTCTTTAAATTTGAAAAAGGGAAAAAGTCACTGGGAGCCAGGTCCGAACTGTAGGGTAGATGGTCAAGTTCCCTTTGGCAAGTAATCAGCTACTAATAATCCCTCGCTATCCCAAAAAATGGTAGTCATCGTACGTGAAAGGACGAAGTCATTCGACGAACTTCTGTTTTTACAAGGAATTAAAATTGCGAGAAGTTCTAGTGACATAGTGTTGTTGCTTGTTCTAGGAACGAAGTGTTAATGAACTTAATAAAAAAAAAGTTTGATATTATTTATACTAATAATTAGTCTGGCAATAAGTGTTATCAGTAACGAGATCATGTGTCATCTCTAAAAGCCTCTGGTCCGACCAATATCAACAATAAGGGATAATAAGGCTTTTAGTCAAAAACCCGTCACAAAAGCATTTACGGACTTGGACCTTCTTACTCCATTTTATTGGACTTATGCCTACAGCCCAGTTCACACAACAACCGAAGCCAGCTGTGCATTCCCAATGCAGCCCTTACAACACACCGATTGTGTGCTTGAATAACAAGCAGTAGACCGGGATTTTTGGAACAATTTCTCACTCGGGTGATAAGTAAATATGAAAAATTGTCACATTTGGGGTTCCGATAATATTCAAATAATTGAAACAACATAAAAAGAACTTGCTGTCTTGTGCGCTTTATGGTCCGGAGATGTGATTGGAATTTACTTCTTTGAAAACCATAACGACAAGACTCTCATTGCCAATTCGGAGCTTTCTGGTCTTATGATATCCAACTGATGTTGGCCTGCAATTGAGCAACTTGACTTGAACAAAATATGCTTTCAAAAAGGTAGTCCCACATGCCACATAATATAAGCGAATATGGTTGTAGTGCGAAATCAATTGAGAGGCTACGCGAAAGGCCCTGTTTGTGCGGATAAAGCTTTAACTCTTGAGATTCTTAAAACACAACATTCGTCAAGTTATCGGTGAGACACCGCCCAATATGTAACAAAAAGTTGTCGAAAATTACCTCAAACGGATCGGAGTTCGCAACAATTCGCGAGCCGTTCATTCGAATAATGTAGAAATGTTTCAAATATAAAGCCAATTTTTAAACTTTATAATAAAAAAAGGAATTAAATTTTTTTATTGAAAGAGTTCAAGTCATTATTCATCGGTAAATATATAAATTTTTTTGAGGCTGTATGGTAAGTAGTCTTATAAGTGAGATGTGTTCCATTCCTTAAGCCAATCTACGACGAGGGGATTAACAAAAGTTCGGTCAGTTAGTGACCTTCAATTTGTTTTTGTTAAATCTAAAGATATCATATCTAAAATGGCAACGAGAAACCGTTAGATAGCTAAGGATAGGACAGACGAAATTCCACCACCAATGCAAACAGAAATTCGCGATGTGATCGTCGGTTTTCGGCGTTATTAACACCCAAAACCAATATTCAGTGAATGCCAAATGGCACATGGAGCGATTGCATCGGTTTCAAAAACTATTTCCAAGTGGCTCCAAACATTCTAGACCGGACATTTTTTCGTAGAGGACGAGCCACGAGAAGGTCGATCAAAATCTTCCACTGATGACGTCACTGTAGCCCTGGTGAAGTCCAAAATTAGCGAAGACCCACGATTAACAAAAGGAATAATTGCTAATAAATTGGGCTAGAATGCCATGGCTGTATCGCGAATATTAAGATATCATCTGGGATACACGAAGAAAACTGCTCAAGGGGTACCATGAATTTTAATAAGGCTTAAAAAGAGGCTCGAGTATATTTTGCTCAATTTTTCCTAAACAGATTCGAGAATGGTCAGTCTAGCAACTTTAGTAAGGCCACTACTGGTGACGAATGATGGCGCTATAAGTACGATCGAGAAACCAAACAGCAGTCTATGGAATGAAGCCCACAGTAGCAAGCCCATCCATAAAATCTAAGCAACAAAAATCAGTAATGATGTCAGTTTACTTCACTCGATCTAAAATTGTAGCTGCTATTCCACTGAAAAAGGGTCAGACAGTAACTGCAAAATGGTACACCGAAGAGTTTTTACCAAAAGTTTTCAAAACTTTGTTGGAAAACAGGAAGAAAGAAGATTTGCGGCACTACTTTTTACATCAAGACAACGCGCCATCCCACACTGCTAAAGTGACGAGTAATTTTATTGCCATCTCTGGGATCGAAGAAATACGTCCGGCACCATATTCCCCGGATATAGCATCTTGTGACTTCTGGTTATTTCCATAAATTTAAAGAAATTTTAAGGAAAGGTCTTTAATAGCAATGAGGAGATGATTAATGTGGTTAATGCTGAACTTGATAAGCTTAAAAAGCAAGACTTTGAAGATTGTTTTCAGAGGTGGATCTAAAGGTTTAAAAAATGCATTGAAATTCATGAAGATTATGTAAAGAAGAAAAACAAGACTACAATAAATACAAAAAAAAAAAAATTTTCTGTTCAACTTACAGAACTTTTATTAATCCCCTCGTATATCAAATATTTTTCATCTGAATAGCACAGCACGAATTTCAAATTAGTTCGTTGAAAACTTATATACAAATTTTTCAATTGACTGCTTCTTTTTATTCTTTCTTTCTTTTTATTGTATGTAACTGATTTTGCACTATTTTATAGCATATAAAGTGCATTATGTTAATGAAATGCGTTGCCACGCGGTCTGCCATGCTGCAATCAAACAGTTAGTGACAACGAAAAATGTGCTCACTTATATTATTGTTGCACCTGCATTAGTGTAACAAATTGCTTAATCGTGCTGCCAAGCAAGCGGTGAGGCAATGAAGCACTGCTGCGCTTGTTATAGTTTCAAAAAAAAAAAAGTCTGGCAAATAAATAAAAATAAAAGTAAATATCTATAATATAGTTTGCAATTGTCCAACCAGTTACTCAGTGACTGCAGATAAGTCAACAAAATGTTAATATGAATGATAAATATTTATTAGAACAAAAAAAAACTGATTTATTTCATTCAATATAATGTTGCTTTTAAATATTCCAAATACCTTTGAGACACGCCCCGAAAATTTACTAACATTATAATAAACGACAACAGTAAGTTAGTATTTTTTTAAACAAAATTCATGCTATAGAGACCTCTATTTATTTTCTTAACTGTTTTGCATTTTATTAACAAGGCTGCGTTGGAAAAATAAGCAACGAGCTAATTACTGTAATTAATCGCTGCTAACACAAAGAGTTGTGTATACTAACAAGCTACTGATATACAAAAGATATCAAGCGAAGTCAAAACAAATTAAAACATGTTGGTAACACTACAACAAGAAATAATTGTAAATTTTATTACAATATATCTATAATATATACAACATACAGCAGATAAAACTCACACCTATACTCGTACATATAATATGAGCACGTAGGCAATAAATTTTTAATTTACATCTTTGCCGATCTATAATTTTAATATCGTTTCCGCTTAGGCCGCTTGTAGCAGTTAGTAATAAAATTCACCAATTAAATTAATTAAAGTTGTTATTCATTTGAAATTAAAATTTTAAATTAAAGATCGTGATCTTAAGTAAAGTTCAAAGCAGTGAATGCAAATTCATGGACAATTTTTCGATTTAATTGTGAAGAAGACACTTAATAAATACATTTTTTGTTGTTGTCTGTATTGAAAGACAATATAATTTTAACACTCAAATATGAGCGTCATATATATGTTTATAAAAAAAGGTTCCTAAACTCTAAGAGGTGTCACTTTTGATACTGTTACTTTTTGACATTTGAATTATTTAAATTCATTATAAAAGTGCATTCCACAAACATCATTATTATCGTATTTTGCATAAAGACTTTGGTCCTAAGGCTTATAAAGCTCAGTTAATACAAGAACTCAAGCCGTCCGATTATCAACAACGTCGTGTCTTTACAGAATGTGTCCATGAAACGCATAGAAAAGATTCGGAATGTCATCGAAAAGTTATCTTGATGAATGAGGCACCTCGATGACTATGTCCAAAAGCAAAGCAGTGTTGGAAAATTTCATAAAAAGGATAATGCCATAAAAGCGGAGGCGTGGTTGCCATATTGGATGATATTGTTTTCGATTATTAATGGAATATCTTCGTTTTTATAATAAAATAAACATCCGATCATTTATCTCCGCATTTTTTGAACTTTTTCTTTGAATATCAAAATAACACCTCTTATTGGGAAAGCCTGTTAAAAATTGTATTTTGTTATTTGTCAAACTTAGCTGACAAACCAAACATCTGAATGTGTATATTTTTCGACGTTCTCAAGACCTGAGACTTTGTACCAGCACACTATGGCGTATTCTGCACTTGGACTTAAACCTGCATAAATATAAAGCTCATACAACAATTCAAGCAGCTGACCTTTCACAACACCGCACATACGTCGATTGGGTAATGCAACAACCAGCAGTGGACCGCGGTTTTTGTATATCGTTCATTTAAAATCGATCAATTCAATATGTTGCCTATTATTTTTCGGTATTAGAGAACAAACATAAATATTATTAACCAAAGAAAATCGCTGAATAGGGTTTCAAAATATTATCCATTAAAATCTACGAGGGAAATAATTATAGTTCGGTAAGTTGACCAGAAAAACAAATTCTTTTTGTATAACTACATAAAACCTTGTCCTTTTTTATCTTTACTACATAATATCAATTGATTTCAATGCGTTTCTCAAGTCTATAGATCCACTTCTGAAAACAGTCTTCAAAATCTTGTTTTTTAAACTTAACAAGTTCAGTATTAAACGCATTAATTATCTCCTCGTGGCTATTAAAGACCTTTCCTTTTAAATTTTTTTTTAATTTTTGGAAATCACAAGGTGCTATATCCGAGGAATATGCTGCTGGGGTTGCAGAGATCGCAATAAAATTATTCGTTATTTCAGCAATGAGAGATGGCGCGTTGTCTTGATGTAAAAAGTAGCGCCGCAAATCCTTTTTCTTCCTGTTTTCCAACAAATTTTTGAAAACTTTTGTTAAGCACTTTTCGGTGTATCATTTTGCTGTTACCGTCTGACCCTTTTCGAGTGGAATAGCAGCTACAATTTTAGATCGGTTAAAGTAAACTGACATCATTACTTTTGCTGCTGATTTTTGTTGCTAAGATTTTACGGGTCTTTGCTCCTGTTTTTGGACTTATAGAACCAAGATTCGTCACCAGTAACGAGTTTACTGAAGTAGTTAGACTGACCATTTTGAATTTGTTTAGGAGAAATTGACCAAAATGCACTCGAGCCTCTTTTTGGACCTCATTTAAAATTCGAGGTACCCATCGAGCAGATTTCTTCGAGTATCCTAGATGATCACTTAGTATTCACGAAACAGCCATGGCATTTAAGCCCAATTCATTAGAAATCATTTCTTTTGTTAATCGTGGGTGTTCATTTTGGACTACACCAGAGCTACAGTGACGTTATCAGTGGAAGATTTTAGTCGACCTTCTCCGGGTTCGTCGTCTATATACAATTTGGCATCCACTGAATATTTGCATTGGCTGTAAATTACGCTGAAACCTGAAGAGAATCACATCGCGAATTTCTGTTTGCAGTGATGGTGGAATTTCGTCTGACATATCATCAGCTATCTTACGTTTTCTCATCTTCGTCATCATCTTTTGCCACTCTCCTGAAGGTATCTCCAAAGTTTGCTTCTGAACGTATCAACAGGTGTCGAAAAACGTTGATTTTCCAGTTTCATTTTTATGTACGGAAACAAAAAGAAGTCCTTCGGTACCATGGTATAAATGACCATATTGGGGATAACTCATCAAATCGATGGTTTGTGTACTTAAAAAGACAGTTGTTTCAGTCGATGTGTGGGTGCGATCGGTTTTCGGCGGCTGGATTTCCTGATTGCTTGCAAGGCAACTTGAAAACGAATGGTTGTGTATCACTAAGAACTTACTGTTATGCGTTGTTCTAGTAATACCATTACAAGGTGTCCAGTTTATCCAAAATATTGGATGAATGCATAAGTTCGTGCCCGATTTCAAGTGCAAACTAAAATTGAAATTTTTTGAAGAAAGCGCTTTTATTAATCAATTATGTATTCGCCATTCAACCAATTTACGGATGCCTGATTCATAGAAATCGCGCGGTTTCTCGTTGAAAAAGGTGTCAAGGTGGTTTTTGACGTCTTCCACAATTTAAAATTTTTTTCCATTCAAATTGTTCTGCAGCGATCGAAACAAATGATAATCAGAAGGTGCAATGTCGGGTGAATATGGGGGATGCGGCATGATTTCCCAATTCATCTCCTTCAGTTTGGCCAGGGTCGGTTTTGCAACATGTGGCCTGGCGTTGTCATGATGGAAAAGAACTCCTTTGCGATTGGCCAAAATCGGACGTTTTTCATCAATTGCTTTCTTCAATTCGACCAATTGCTGACAATACTTGTTGGCAGTGATTGTTTCTCCAGCTGGCAAGAGCTCAAAATAGATCACGCCTCGGATATCCCACCAAATGCACAGCAGTACCTTCATCGGATGCAATCCACCTTTCGACATCGGTTCCGCCCCTTCGTGTGCCTGTTTCCATGTTCTTTTGCATTGAACATTGTTGTACAGGACCCATTTTTCATCACCAGTCGCGAGCCGATCCAAAAAAGGTTCGTTTTTGATCCGTCGAAGCAAAGAAATTGCTGTTGACATACGGTCCACTTTGTTCTTTTCACTCAACTGATGTGGCACCCATGTATCGAGCTTCAAAGTGTACCCAACCTTTTTTAAACGACGAAACGCAGTTGATTTGTTGACGTTCAATTCACTGGCAACCTATTCCGTCGAACTACGTGAGTTATTCGCAACTAAAGTCCTTAGAACATCGTCATCAAGCTCAGAAAGCCGTCCACTGCGAGGTTGATCTTCGAGGTTAAAATCTCCAGAACGAAATTTCGCGAACCATTTCTTTACTGTGCGGAGTGCTGGAGCACGGTCCAAATAAACTTCGCGAATATCTTTAGTTGCAGCGCCCACTGTTTTTCCTTTGCGGAATTCGTATAACATAATATGACGCATATGATCTTTTTCGTTGTTCATCTTCCATGCGTCTTTTCACTAAGCAACTCAAATCAAAATGAAGTTATTTTATGCTTGATTTACAGTTCGGACTGTCACCTTTCCAACGATATATAATATGTATATATTTCTTTCACGAGCGCCACTCTCAAACGATTCGTACGGCATCCAGCGAAATCGGGCACGAACTTATGCACTCATCCAATAAAAGCCAAACAGTTGCTTGGAACTGCTTCATTGGGGGGGATTCAACGTGGAAAATTTTTTTGGGCAATTTTGATTGTAATCTGGTGCCAATAATGCCTAAAGTTTTGTCAATTTCACGAAAGACTTATGAGAATCTTGCAATATCAGTTTACACATAGCATAATAATAAACTTTTCCGAAGCGTCAAATGATTTTGGGCAACCTTCACGATATTAGTCTTCGAAGTGATCACAATTTCGATTGAATTCATCATCGATGAATTAGTCATTGATAAACACTGGTCCTTTGTGAAGCTTAATCGCCAAATATTGAACCAAGCTTATCGCTGCACCTCGAGAGTTGTATTTTCACTTTCGTTTTTTAACCACTCCACAATCAGATGAATGAATGAATGAATTAAAAAATAAGTTTTTTTTACTACAATGATTTTCATTTTCATTACAATCTGCAGTTCATTCATTTTATTTTCAATTATTTACTCAAAATAACTTTAATTAACTTCTCAGCGTGGCGGGGGCGCCACAATTGCTCGCATTTAATGAACTTTAATGTTGCGCATGCGTGTTAGTTGCTCTTCGAGAAACACATGCGGTGTTTGGTTGAGAAAGTGCAAACAAGTGTACCGAAAGCAAAGAAGAAACGAAAATAACACTTAAAAAGTCAAATATGTTAAATCATAAAAATTTTGATGAAGGCGAAAGTGTTGAGAAAAAGGCATTAAATATGCATTGTTGTTAGAAAATTAGTACTGAATTGGTTACTAATTCGATTTAAAGGTCCAAAGGTGGTGTTAACCGCTGGATAAAAATAAAAAAACTTAAGCTCATTGAAGTAAGAATAACAAGAAAATGAGCGCTGTGAGAGTTTTTATTTTTTGATAATGCTTGAAAAGCTGAAATGTGAGAGTTTTGTGTACATGTGTACTATATTCATCACAAATTCCTATGACATTTTTCATTAGGGAAATTTGAAATTTCTGCTGCCTTCAAATTCTTTATTTCCTAACCGCCTTGCCAGTTTATCAGTAAACCTCATTAATTTATTAGCATGATGAGTATTTAAATTTTGCCAGGATAAGATCTTAAATTCAAAAGTGAAATGAAGCGACACGCAGATTTATCTCAGATTTTATGTTTTGCATAAATTTGTGAAATAAAGAAAAAATAAAAAATTAAAAAAATGTGAGATTCCTTTCCATTATAATCTTAGCAGCAATAATATAAATAATTCCAAGGTTTTTGTGAAATTTATTGAAGGTATTAATGCTCGGCTACCACTACTCCTTTTGGCATTAATTGCTTATTTATGTGCGTTAGAGGATATTTGTTTATTCAACGGTAGGAACATTTTGAAAAGGAGTGCCTTTTTGACTATAAAAACATAAAAGGCAAGCATTCTGTGTCTAAGTATGCCTAAGTAGCTTACTTATATGTGTATGACGAACGCCTTAAACGGTCATAAATTTAATAATAAAATGTGCTTGAATGAGGCGTGGCTATAAAAAGGGCATCTTGTATTTGGTATTATATTTATTGCCATCTATATCACACTCTGCCTCTAATGGCTTCTAATGGAATGCAAAGACAATAAATTTTATAATTACATTTAAATTTTTGCACGAAATGTTATTGTGTTGAAGATGTTGTTATGGATATAATACTGAATAGCTTTGCGATGGTGCCATTTGGCAACGAGTATATGCACAAATAGAAGGGATTACCGATTTTAATGTGGTTTTATTTCAAACTTGCTTGCAAATTTTCTAAATATTGTTTTTGTTTGTTTTTGTGGCCTGTAGTATTAATTCTTTTAGTATTAACTAGAAGAGATTACGTGGCTGATGTTGGCTCAGTGGCAGAGCATTCTCCTGTTAAGGTGGTTTGTAAACATCTATTTTTATCTTTCAAAACAATTGTTCAAAAAATCTATATCTATATCATACGATTGAAGCTAAAGCTGAGATTGTTAATAAAATTTATGAAATTATCATAAACACTGTATTTGTGAGGCCGAAACCCACATTCAACAGGTTTTTTGGTTTATGAAGAATTAAATTTCACCAAAAGTAATGAGAAAGACATAAAGTTTAGAGTGATTTGTTATAAAAATATTGTTATTTCTATATCACAAAATCAGAAAGTGGTTCACCTTCACAACTACATATGTACGTGTATGTACAAACATAATTACAAAGAATCTGCTGATGATTTAGCTAAATGAATTAATCATTTAAAGCTTCGTGTGGTTTAAGCTGCCAGTGGCAGTGATTGCTCATAATCTAGAAAAAATCACTAATTCTTTTTTATTAGCTTTATATATTTATATGTATAAGAAACATTCACCTATATGGTGTATTGTTCTTATTGTAAATGTGATTTCTACGTATGCTTTGATCTTTTTTCCCATCTACCATAAGAGTCGGCAAAATTCAAGTTGATTAATTGAAATCGCTTTTTACTCATTCGTAACTTTCAAATGTGTGGTTTTAAATGTTTTTTTTTGTTACTGATATTATTTGTATTTTGCGCTGCAATAAATTATTATTTTTTTGATGAATTTCAAGTTTCACAATTTTAGACAACTTCTCGAATGTTTAAGTATCTCACGTGTGTAAGTTCTATTAATTGTTGTTTTTCACTTATTTTGTATTTATTTTTTAATTTTTGGGGAAATCATTTCAATAATTTTACTAATTAATATCAAGATTTAAAGAATAATTTTGTATATTCCCACATTTTATTCATGCATTTATATTTATGTATACAAGTATATGTACACGTTTGCAACCATTATTTTATATTTGAAAATAAATATTTATTGTTAACTGTCTGAGCTGGAGTTAAATGTTGGCTTAAGCAGCTTAAAGTAATCGCTTTGTTAGTTAATGTCGGAAATTCGTGTGAAATTTCAGTCTGATTTACTCAATCATACAAAAGATTTAAGACACAAACTCAGCATTGTGAATATGTATACTTTCTGACATATGTCTACGTATATATATACAAATATATCATTCAGCCGAGTTGATTTTAGTTGAGCAAAAAAAAAATCTATTTGCAAATGACTATGTAAATATTTTTTCATGCAAACAGGAAAAATTTGTCTGATTTAGTGTTTAAAATGTAAAGCAAAGAATAATTGCAAATAATTTATATTTGTTTGTGTGAAAATTAGCAAATAATTTAGTTTATGCAATTATGCATAGGAAACAATTTATTTATTTATTTTTTATTTAGTTATTATTTGTTCATTTATATATTTTATTTATGTGTCTACCAGGTGTGTTAGTTGAAATTTGCCGGTTTCAAAGTATTGACCATTGGTTTCTACACATTTCGCCCATCTCTCAGGAAAATTATGGATACCATTCCAAAAAAACTTTTTCTCTTTCGAGGCAAACCATTCGACGAGCCATTTTTCGACTTCTTCAAAATTAGCGAAGCACTGCTCTGCAAGGGAGTGTCTCATCGATGCGGAAAGGTGATAGTCGGACGGGGCGAGGTCTGGAGAGTACAGCGGGTGCGATAATATTTCCTAATTAAGTATTTTTAATGTGTCTTTCACCAGTTTTGCGATATGAGACGGCGCGTTGTGATGTTGCAAGATAACTTTGCCATGTCTTCGGGCCCATTCCGACTGTTTTTCGATCAACGCATTCGGTGGACAAAGGTTATGACATACTTGGTACAGAAAGGCTGCAGTAACTTCAATCGGCAATGGTCTAGAAGTTAGAATGACTAGTTAAGTTCGCAAAAAGAACAACAGTGTTGGCACAATAAGAGTGTAGCAAAACAGCTTGGACGCATGTAGTGCTCTTGGCAACACTATTCAGCCATCATAATTGTCCAGCAGAACAACCCCACGCGTATCGCACGTTCGGTGAATAGGTCAAAAAAAAATGGCGATTTTCGCGAGAATATTTTGTACATCGATGAAACTCAATTAAAAAAATTTAATTAAAAATTTTTTCAGAACCCTCACATGCTTCAAAATTCAAATAAGGAAAATTTTGAATGTACGTGTTATCTCGCTTAAAAAATCTCACAACCAAGTATTATTTTTAAAGTGACACTTTTGGTATTTTTAATATTTCCTGTTCTCCTTATAGAAAATATATTTTAAATCTGTTTTCATATCTGTATATGGTACAACTTATGTATATTGGCTTCCTCGGCAAATGAACTTCATGCGCTATTTACTCTCTGACTACCAAGATGCCGTTAACGCTAGCTGTGTAATCGAGTACACCGTCTTCAATTTAACAATTTACTTGTAATTTAATATATCCGCTGTAGAAGAAGAAGCCATAAAACAGTGAGATTGACTGTTGACGAACAATTACAAATCAATTGCGATAATTTCAACAACTCTTTGTCGGTTGATAGGAAGGTTTGGTGACTAACTGTCTGCTACTGTACTTGTTTGCATTTGTATTGCTTCGTGCTCAGATTCATGGGAAAAGTATAAAAATTGCAAATATTGAATGAAGCAACATTTTATTTTACTTCCATGTTTTTTTTTTAAATGAAAATGTAATTTTTTATAGAATTTATTCTACGCGCGGACAACGAAGTATGTAGCTCTGAGCTACCATTTGATTTTCGCACTGGTATTGCTACATTCCAGCCTTAAGTGAGAAGCGTATAAAACTACTCAAAAAGTTTTGTTCAAATAACTTCAAAATTAAATTTTAATTTAATAATATTTAATAAATAAAATTATATAAAATAAAATAAAATATTTTAAGACAAAATTTTGAAGTATATTTTACTATTTCCTTTTGGACACTTGCCTTTAAGATTCCCATTATCATAAATCTATAATGCCTAAAGAAAATTACTAAAATACCAATAATCCTTTACAATAATGATACCACATTCACAAGCCACCACCATGTACGCGCTAAAAACTCAATACGCTCATCGTAGCTTTAACTGTAGACCGATGCATCATTTCGGTAGAAAAGGAAAGGGAAGCAGAATTTATTTTCACTTTTAATTTACAGCTTTTGGTTTTGTTTAACCTCATTTAATACTGCCCAACGCAAGAAAAAGCGTCCTAATTCAGCCGTCGCTTTCCGGTCCGCTTTTGGCCAAGTATGTTTAGCAATTCTGCAAGTAGCAGTGACTCCAGCTTAATTCGGCCTGCTCTCCAATAAAGTATCTGAGTAGCAGTTTGCATGTAGTGAAAGCCATACGAATGCGTTCTTTAACAGATAGAATCTACATGATCGTGCTTTGCCTGGTGAGTTTGTATACCTGAAATTGCCCTCTATGTAGTGATCCCAAAATGAGGGATAATCGGTTTTGTTTCGCCATATCTTGCAGAGATCGGCGACAATCCAGCAAAATTTTTGAGATTGTTTGTAAGCGAGTCAAGCGACCTAATAGTTGCATGACTATCGTTTCTCATTAGATCAGTTCCAATGTAGTTTGCTACCTGTGTAATGGCTGAAATTTTAGCCTGATATGCAATGAAATGATCGAGTAGCATGAAGGAGTACTTTAAGCGTGGGTCTCTTAACCTTCTCTAATTGACTTGGTAGTCTGACAAACACCGCAAAACAAAACTTCGTACAAATATTCGTAACTAAGAAAGTTACGATCCCTACGTTCGTAATACGATTCATATTCGTGCAAACGGAGCGATCGTGGGTGGCCCATGTGCCTAATTACGTAATTTAGTGTCTGTTGGAATCGGATTGGATCGGAGACTATGTAATATTGCATTTTGCTGTTGCTGTTGTTCGTTTTTCCTTTAAAATAATGTATACTGCTAAGTTTGTCAGCTTAATTGGAGGACTTAAAAATACACCAAAATAAAAATATAATTTTTTTTATTATCTATATTTTATCAAAACACGCACCTTAGGTAACTCATTAAATTTCCGCTTTCGATTATAAATAAATCAATATAAATCACTTACAGAAATGTAGCACTCGCTTGTTGCAACTGAGACACTAGATCTATGTTTGGTTAGTGGAGCACTTCCCGTCGTGTGTGTGATATGAATGTTACGGTGTTGATTTGTGCGTTAACACAAGACAATTCCAACTGTATGAAGTGTGGCGATCGGAGAAGAGGGCAGTAAGCAGCCATGCAATACAGACTGGCAACTGGCCCAGTCAGACAGACGAAATCCTGTACGCAATAAGATACATTTTAACAGGTTGCCTGTCGCGCGCTGGATTTTCACTTTTCATCTGTGGCTGATTTGATGTATGCGGAATGTTTGGTGTGTGTTGTATTTTGACAATTTTCTCGATTGTTTTTTTTTTTTGTTTTTTTTTTTTATTTTTTTTTAATGTTGGCGCGTGTGTTCACTAGTTTAGGCGCCACTCATTTCATTCGCTATTTTAAAAATAAAAATAACACAGCCGCATTGCACTAAAAATGAAGTTGTCAAACCGCTAACGGCTTTTAATTCATTTCTTTCCTTGTTCACAGCGGACAACAGGTTGCTCGCGTTTGACATAAGAGCCGTGAATAGAAAAAAATATTGCATTAAATTACGACACACGTAAGTAAGATGAGAATTAAAATGATTTAAATATAAAATCTAACATTTTATGACTACTTTCTGATTCTAAGTACAATGTTAGAGAATAAATTAATCTTTCGCGACGACAAGGTCAGTACTGTCGCCTGGCTGTTGCTTATGTTGTTGCTTTCTGCATCCTCCTGTAGTAATCAATATAATTCCAGAAGCCTTTTCTATACCTAGTATTTCCGTTTGGAACACGCTGTTGTTGTTGTTGTTGCCGCTGTTGCTGCCATTATCGTTATTGTTGTTGTTGTTGTTGTTGTTGTTGTTGTTGTTGTTGTTGTTGTTGTTGTTGTTGTTGTTGTTGTTGTTGTTGTTGTTGTTGTTGTGGTTGTGGTTGTAATTTTTGTTATTGTTGTGGTTTTTGTTGTTGTTGTTGTTTTTGTTGTTGTTGTGATGGTAGTTCACTAGCGCCACTTGGAGATTTTTAATTTTTTCTTTTCGCGTCCAACTTCGGCCACGTTGCACGTGATCTCATACAACCATCTTGGGCCTGCTTCCTTGGTAAATGCCAGTTAAAGCATGTACTTTTCCGTTGACAAAGGTAAACCAGCATCGTCTGGTGTGCAGGTTTTATCTTAGGTAGAAAGGTTCCTTCCATCGCTAGTTCGCCTGCCATGCAATTGCCTGGGATGTCCCTGTGTCCAGGTACCCAGTTAACAGAACTGCTATATTTAATACACAGATCTCAGTTGTACCAGTGCATGGCAGCCGGAACTACGCACCGGAGTTGTCAATATGCTTGTAGTATAGAAAATTAATTTAAATAAAAATTGAGTTAAATTTTCTAATTGCGGCCGCAGAGAATATCAACCCCTCCGAGTGTATTTCTGACATGAAATAAAAGCTCCTCATCAAGAGCCATCAGCCTTTCTAAGCGGCTTAGAATAAACTGTAGGTCCTTCCTTTTGTTGGAAAAACAGAAAGATGTATTGTAGAACCACAGTTGAGTTTGACCTGTCGTTATAGATTGAGATGGTATCTTCATTACCCACTGAAGCTTTCCTCCATTCACGTCTAGAGGCCATCTTCCCCTGGAAGAGATCTGTGAAATTCAATATTTCAAGGATATAGCCCTATTTATTTAAAATTGATATAAACTGGTGCACGACATTGCTATGCTCATTAGTCTTTCGGATTCAACTACCCAAATCTTAGTTTATCACAGAGGAACAATCTGATACTTTCCGAATGAAAACATCTATAGATAGTGGAGCCCCGGTCACCGCCCCACAGGCAGCGGTATTCAATTTAATTTTTTTTTATATAATATTATGTCTGTAACGTTAGCTATAAAACCAGCGTTTCTTACGTAAAAGTTGGTCTAATGATTGACTATAATTGGTTTAAGACTCCGATTCCTATTAAGTATTCTCTTGCAAGTGTAGTGAGTAATAAAGGCTTTCATTTTTTGGTCTCCAATGTTTATTTTATATTTTTAAAATAAAATAGAAATGTTTTAAAATAAGTTCCCATTATTTCAACATAAAAAATGTTACCGTCTGAGAGAGTACACTTCTAGTAATAGGATTGTAAAGTTATGGAGAAAAATATAGAATCATTGCCACAGATTTGAATAATGAAATTAAGTACTTAAAATAGTGCTAATATTTTGACAGCAACTGCAGTTTAAGTTGTGTTCTTCATTTGCCAACCAAAATTAGTCTTGTCGTTGCCATTTTTAAAGAAGTAAGGTTCAATCACACCACCGGACCAGAGCGTGAAGAAAAAATTAATTCTTCCACCGGCTCCTCGGCTATACCTTCACTTACAGTAGCTGTACATATACCATAGTACATGGTGTGAAACGATGAAACATAGGTCTTACGACATCTGTAGTCGAACCAATCTCATCAAATTTCTTTAAATTTCTATAAATTGTTTGAGTTGCTGAATGATCCTGTGTACCATAATCTCTTCTTTAAACCAGATTGCAATCAGCAATTATTGCAGTAAATTTTAATAATTTTTTACGTGTCGTGCGATTGTTAAAATGTCTGACTTCGAGCTAAACCAGAATATGTTTTATTTTACAGTTAAGTTCTACAGATGTCAAAATACAGAACTGTACTGTCGAAATTACGAAAATTCAAACCCTATATATGTTAAATATTTTAATAAGTTATTAAAAATAAATGGTCAATTTGATTAATTTTTGGTTTTTTTTTCTGTTCAAATTCCGGTAGCTAAGCTTAACTAGCATAATGGTGAAATGATCAATAAACTAAATAAAAAATAATAAATTAATAATGCTCGCTATGTAGAAATGTGAAGAAAACGTCGACCGCAGTGATAAGTATATACCGTTTTAGGTGTTCTCGGTTAAATTTATAATAAATGACGGCTATTTTTAGTGACATAAAAACTAAACAAATTCTATTATAATAATTTTCAATAGAGAATGAATTACACATATGCTTCTAAACACATTCATAAAATTTTTTAATAAATAACAATAAATATTACTGTTTGAAAATGTCGGTATTTCTCATAGTTTGTTAAATACATTTGTTTGTGCTTACTAGTTTAATGGAAAAAAACTATCATACACACACACACGCATTTGTCATAGTCACCAATGGTCAATAAGATGATATTTAAACTATAACCGTATGTACATACATATATTACAATTTCATTAACTGTTTATGTTTTTCGAAAGTATTTTTCGTTACTATTCATATTGAGTTATAAGTAGCACATAATTTTTGTGTGCTTGTAAAGTCAAAAGAAGACTTTTCGTATAGCGTGTGAACTAAAAATATAAAACCACTTCAAATCTCAAATAACAACATCAGTGTGCACCCATTAATGTACATTCTCTAAAATCTTTTGATGGTTAATTAAAAACTCATTGCAATTCAACTAACGAAAACGCATCTCAATACACCAAAATGAGGATGTTGCATAACGTTTTCGCAACAAAAGTTAGCTAAGAGAGCAACAAGTGGGCAGTAAATTATCGAAAACTTGCATGTGTATGTGCATTTGTATGTATGTATGTTTATCGAAACAATTTGTAAAAATAGAGTGGTAAAGGGGAGTTGGGTTAAATTGTAAAATTAATGTTTGTTGAAATTATAATTTAAAGAGGCGGTATAAATAAACATATATTATATGAGTATATAAATTTGCGAAGCAATTAATTTTTGCTACAACAATTTCATAAGCTGTTTGTTAATTTAATGCCAAATATTGTTGAAGCAACGCATAATACTTTTTTTTTAATCGAAAATATTTAATCAAAAACTGAAAGTAACTTTTGACTTGAAGTTTGGACAAAGTACTTCTATAATTCCTAAGAAAGTTTTTTTGAAAAAAAAGTGGACCTGGGACTGACCTATTTGGAAAAATCCTATTTACGGCTTGATTATCTTAAAATTCGGTACATAGATGACTTTTTTCTTAGATTAACAGGAAGACTCTTTTTCTCCCCAGAAAGTGGACCAGGCACAGACCTATTCGAAAAAAGTTTATTTATGGCTAAACTTACTTGAAATTCGGCACATTGGCGGCTTTTTGCTTGGATTAACAGAAAAACTCTTCTTCTCCTCAGAAAGTGGACCAGAAACAGGCACAGGAAGACTACACCTCTCTCCGGGAAGAGGGCCAGGGACTGATCTATTCAAAAAAAATGTATATACGGTTCGACCTACTTGAGATTCGGTGAACAGGTGGTTTTTTTCGCTTAGTAGGAAAACTAATTTTCTCTCCGGAGAGTGGTAAAACCAAAATTGTTGTATTCCCACAAGTATTGAGTAAATAAATTTATGATACAATGATTAATTTTTCATACATTCAATTTATGTTACAGCTAAATTTATATAAAAATAAAAAAATTGAAATTGTTTGCCGGCTTGTGGTCCATATTTCGATATATTTCGGTTACAGATCGGTAACCATCTTCATATTAAAAACAACATAAACAAAAGCTATAAAAAAAGACAAAAAATATTTTTCTATTTTGTCATAAAACGGTTACACGGAACATTAGCTTACATTCTTTCATGTTTTTTATGAAACTCATGCAATACAACTTGCACAACAAATTCACCTCTTCAGTTTCACCATCCATTAGTTATATTTTTCTCACCCCTGTTGTATGTGCAATCGCATCGTGTTCGCAATATTTCATTTTTTTTTTGGCTGTCATAATTTGCAATGATTTACGTTCACGCCATAATACCATAATACTATTTTGTTTTTGTGGCAACACATACATTACTTACACATAGAACCAAATGCGTTCCGCTCAATAGCAGAATCGCAGTGAATATTTTTCCACCTCATTGTTTAATTTTTTCGTATTTGTTCTCACACACAAGGTAATTTACGCATAAATTGAATTATTTCGCGTTCTAGAACTATGTAATATACTTTGTCACCAGTCCACTGCCAGTTGGAGAAATATTACATGGTATGCATATGTAGTAAGCAACTTGTGTTGTCGTTTAGGCAACAGGTGGCAGTGTAAATAAATTGCTACATAACTGTAGTGGTACATGACTATAGAAAAAATAAAAAAAAAAATTTATATAGTTTTTTCAACAATGAAAAGTGAATCGAAGAAGCAATAGTGTCGGGAAAAAATATTGCTTTAACTGAAATTTATTTTACTTTTGCAGCTAGCAGAACAGTTAATCGTTCTAAAATTAAAATTTTTTTAAAATATTTTTTATATATTATAATGTTTGATCTTAAATTAAAAGCTTACAAAATACAGCTTGTGCAACCACTGAAGCCACTCGACCTTCCCTTTGCTCTATGGACCTTGAAAGGTTCCAAGAAGATCCGACCTTTACGAGTCAAATTTTGTTCAGGGGTGAGACCAATTTCCAGCTCAATGGGTATGTAAACAAGCAAAATTCATCCAGAGAAAGCAACGATTTGGTGTGGTTTGTGGGCCGGTGGAATTATCGGTCCATATTTCATCAAAAATGATGCCGGTGAGAATGTAACCGTAAATGGCAAACTCGTGATCTCGGCGACGCATCAATCATTGCATTAATTGAGAGAACACTTCGGTAAGCAGATAATCTCATGTTTTAGGCCGGTCGATTGGCCACCAAGACCGTGTGATATCACACCGATAGACTTTTTCCCGTGGGGATTTGTAAAGTCTAAAGTATATGCGGACATGCCGAAGAAGGTCCCTTCGAATGATATTAAACATTCCCCAGTAAATTTGAATTATCTATATTTTTTCTTTTTGGTGCTTGAACACCAAGCAATGGAAGGCGATTTCTCACTTGGGATATGCGTAAACAAGCAAAATTGTCGCAATTGGAATTTCAGTAATCCTCAAATAATTAAAGAGCGGTCTTAATACCATTTGGTCGGGATTGGAACTTGCTTCTTTTAAAACGCCAACAGCGATACACTCACTGTGAATTTGGAGGCTTAGGGATGTACGATTACCAACATTTTATAGCCTGCAATTAAAGAATACGAACTAGACAATATTTGGTTACAACAAGATGGTGCCACAAGCCACACAACCTGAGCTAATATGGCTTTGTTGCGAGAGAAATTTGAGACCGTTGTACCTTTTTTGTGGTGCTATACGAAAGACCGTGCTTATGCGGATAAATCCTTAACTCTGGAGCAATTGAAAACCAACCAAAGTAATCGAAAATCACCTCAATAGGACCGAAGGTAAAAATTGCATGTTGAGGTAAATGGTGTAATGTTTAGCATATAATGCCAAAATTTAAACTTTATAATAAAAAGAAATTTCATAAAAAATGATTTTAAATACATTTTATTTACGTTTACTTATGAAACCGCAACATAGATAACAACGTACTTCAACTTAGTGCCTAAATAAGTTCATTGCCTGATTTTAAAATTATAGTAATTTTAGTAAAAAAAAAACTGCATATTTACTCTTTCCCAAATTAACTAAAAATGCCAATTGTAAGCGCATAAAAATTGGTCTCATGTTAAGACTTTTCTACATTTGTCAATATGTCAATTTCTTTTTGTCTGCTGAGTTGTCATTAGTTGTCGCTGGCGCTTTACCAAAAAAAAACTCACATTGTGCGGGTGCATGATGAATGGAACTGTTCACAAACATACATATATACCATAATCACTTAGCACCTACATATGTATGTACGTATAAGTGTATTACAGCACTTGAGCGCCATTTGAGTAATTGTTTTTTAATGCAACTGACATTGCCTTTGGTGTGCTGTTTTTTAATTTGACACGAGTTTAATTTAGTTTTTTTTTCATTTATACATATGAGTTGTTTAAATTATTTGTCACTAAATGGCACTACTAATTGTTTAGCTAAAAGCACTATTTACCAGTGCGGGGAGTAAGAAAAACTGTAAGCTGTTAAATGGATATATGTATGTACATATGACGAGTATGTACATTTGCTGTAATATTTATTTTGTGCGAGTGTTTTGTGGGAAAATTAATGCTTGTCTATTTATTTATACATATGATTTATAGTTAAAATACTGCCACAAATCCATATAATGAAATATGCACAAATTTAGTTAACTTTTTGCAATAAGCAGCAAAGTTTTTACGAAATCAAACACGTGTTTTGCAAGCGTCCGAAGTGTTTGGCGATTCGGTTCCGTTAATGTTACACGTCCATCGTGTGATGTGAGCAAAGCGAAGTGTTTACCGCTTTTCGTGCTCTTTGCTCTAGTTACATTACTAAAGAGACGAACGGTACTGAACAATACAGAAACAATAGCAACAAGCAATAGAGCAAAACGTCAATAAAAATATATAGGCGTATAACTCAACAATTTGATGCTTTATGGGATATATAAAATATGTAAAAAAATATGATTTTTAGTCAATAAATTATTAATGGAGGTAGTAAATTTCAAATAATTCACACATTTTATAATAAAAAATAAATTTCCTGAAAATAATAAAAAAAAAATTGATGAAAACAAGTTCGGCTTATTATTTTAATAAATAATATAGCAGCACTACTATAAAAATATCTCTTAATTTGTGCTACCAATTAATTAGTGAATTAAATTTATAGCAGTTTTTAAAGAATTATTTAATGTTTTTTTAAATTAATTTATTAAATATTTTTTTTTCAGAATTTCTGTGTATTTATTTTATTAGCACCTTCGCAATAAAAAATTAATCAATTGGTTCTTTTTTCCCAATTAAAGTCATTTTAAAGCTACTTTTTACTGTATTCAAAATTTTCGCATGCTTTTGAGCACTTGTTTAATTCACATATTTACATATTTATCACTTCCAAGAATCTTGTGAGACACCTCCATCGTGCGACAAGTGTCTCACAATATTCACATAAGCAAATGTAACATCTACCTTTACATATGAACAAGTTCACTTACACATTTGCGAACAACTGTTACCGGCACGTTGACAATTTTCAATGATTCAACACGCGAATTGCAAATAAAATTTACATATCGCGTGTTTAGCCCCCATACACCTCAAGTACCACTATTAACCGCTTTTTAGTACGTTTATCAGATTATGGCAATAGCAGTATTCACTTATAAGACGTTGTCTGATTGTTGAAAGAGTCGGTGGTAGTTAATTCATTGCCTCGATTAGACAATTTGATAATTTTATATGCAAATCAGATTATGACAAATATACATACTCGTTTGTACACTAAAATACGCATATAGTGCGGCCGCAGTAACCACGTGGTTGGTAATGCGTCCTACCATTCGGAAGGCCAGTGCGCGAGGCCTGATCCGACCATCATCCAAAACTTTAGAAAAGAAATTTAATGTTTTTATTATAAATACTTTAAAGAAACTGCATATGTCACCGTGAAGGTGGACTTAAAGCTAATGGATTCATAGATACTCCAGGAAATAAAGAAGAATGTAGAGAAGTTGATACCTTAATATATAATAAAAGTAAGCGACCGAGCAAGGAGAGCAGGAGTCTGTCGGCTAGACAGTTATAGAGCAATAAAAAGCCATTTATTTCCTGATAAAAATGGGCTTAACAATTTATAATTTGGTCAAAAGCACGCTAACTGGTCAGTGAAGTCTTTTTCCTGGTAAATACAATTTTATTTGAAATATTCCAATGGAAAGAGTAGAGTTCACCAGTCGCATAATAAGCGCTTCGATCCCCGGTTCTGGATTGGTTTATGTATAGATATATTCCAGTGAGTGTGATATTTCCCATACCAAAAACACACCTCAAAACTAGTAGCAAGTAGATCGAAGCGGATCACTTACCACAATCACCGGATCTCAGTTAAATTAATAGGGAGATGGACGGAGAAGGTGTAGACCGGAGCATAAAGGAACTATTTAAAGGTGAAAAAGAGGCTTGAATACGTATTCTACAGTAAGTCTATCTTATCGCTCCGATACCGAGGGTGTGTAGTGACGTTATCAAAAATAATAGCTACCCTCTAAAATATTAGTAATAAAAAATTATTCTTATATGTTTTGCCGTACTGAACATTAAACATATTTAATTTTTTTCGCATATAACTTATGGACTCGAATATTTTAATAAAGTTTTTCATTGTTTTATAAAATTAATAAAAGTTTCCCTTGATTTTTATGTAATTTGTTTAGAAATAAAATGAAATTAATCGAATCAACAGTTGGCAATATCTGTAGTGAGCCGCTGCACCAAACGGGCACTTTTTGACCACAGAGAGGCTCTTCATATATGTATATCATAAGGATTTCCGTCGGTCCAAAAGTGGCAGTTTTGCTTATTAACCGCGCGCCATTCAAATGAACTTCATCGCTCATAATGATTTTGAACCAAAACTCAGCACCACCATGCAGCACTCTGTATATGACAGCAGTTAGGAAGCAGAAAATATCAAGGAAAGCAGAACACAAAAGACTTAAGCAACGAACCTTGCTCCTCCGAGATCTTTTTCCAATTTGTGGTTTTACGTCTTGATGTTTTTCCAACGAATGGGGGGACCTAAAGTTTATACTAAGCCGTCTCCGAACGGCTGATGGTTTTTGTTTTACGAGGAACCTTTATTTCATGTCAGAACTACACTCGGAGGGTTGATATTCCCTGCCGAGCGGTGACCGCAATTAGAAAAATTAACTTAATTTTTTATTTAAATTAATTTTCTATAACTTTTTGGATGTTAGTTAAAAATGTTATCAATACTAAAAATTTTTTATGCTTAGGATTAAGAATTATCTGCTCGACTAAGTTAAGTTTGTAGGGACATTATATAATATATAGTAATTCTCAATTATATAAAAACTACTCAGTAAATCAGTGGAGAGATTTATATTTTTATCGTCATGCATTTCAGACTCGTCGTCTGACTTTCAGCAAAGCGAGTTGCTAAATGTAAAATTATTATAAATATTTTAAAGTAAGTTTATACCGCTATGATTACGCATATATTCCTACTTTAGTATAGTTTAAAATAATTTTCATTTCTGCAAAATAGCTGAGAATTCAAATAGGTATAAACTTTTATTGTATGCACCCATACAAAGGCTTGAAATGTTTTGTGCTTCGAATGCATTTTTTATGCGATTTACATACAACTAATGATTGCATGGTATTTGGGTCAGGCATATCACGATATTGTTTACACTTTGTCTTGAGCAATAACAATACAAAAGTACCTGTTTGGTGCATAAAAAATCAATAGTTACAAGCATACATATGTATGCTCAGCAGGTAAGACATTGTGACTCCTGCAAATGCTTTGGTTGGCTAATATTGAGGGCTGCAATAGAAATATTTTGTACAAATGTAGTATACTCTCGTATATGCGTGCATACATATATCGTATTAAATTTTCAACATTTTTGCAAATATCAAGTGAGTATATTTAAATAAATTATTAATAAATTTTTAGTTTTACGAGCATTAGTCGGTATAAAATAAACGTAAATAAAATGCATTTATTTTTTTTTATGAAATTTCTTGTTTTGTTATTAAACTCGATCCTTGGCATTATATGTAAAATATTACATTATCCAAAAGAACGCTTCGCGAGTTTAGTGAACGACGCTAGACGAAATATCTCCTCTCACCAAACAAACAGTCATCGCATTCGCGACTCGGCTCCCACATCACTGTTGACAGCCATAAATTCGCCTGTCTTGGAACTAGCAACCAACTCTGCCTGGAAATCCAACAAAGAATTTCTCTTCCACAAAACATACAAAATTATGTATAGCTTAATGGAGTTACTTGAAAACCCGTAAAGCGATTTTCGTTGACTAATATTTGTTTTTGTTTTCTAATTCCAAAATAAAAAAAGCAACCCTGGTACAGTGCAACACGACTAAATCTATGAACTTTATTAATTATAGGTGAAAATTGGCATAAATAAACAATCCTGTTAAAAAAATAGACAACATAATTGAGCTGCAACAAAACGACGAAGTGGTTGACAGTGGCAAGCAAATCCGTAAACAAATAAATGTGCTTTGGTATTTGTACAGTTATTTGGGAAATTGACTTCAACACAGACGGGTTTTATCAAGTTTTAGCCAATTTAAGCGGCAACAAATTTTATTAATTACTAATTTGGCATACGTGTTTTAAATATAAGTGGTAAATCGGAGTAATAAAGAGTATGGCTGCAGAATAACAAATTAAATTGTTTCGTAATTATCAAATATTTGAAAAATGAATTGCTGGCCGTCGGAGTTTTTAAAGAATTTTCGGTTTTTTTAGAGCTTTTTTTGGAGTAGTTTTTTACACTATATTTTATTTACAGCACTACCATTACCTAAAACAAAACATATCAACGCATTTATATGCACTTATTTGTAATGGAAAATATGCACTTTGTAGTTAAAATGTTTTCGTTAAAATACTTCAAGGTTAGGCCGTTGCATAAAATTGAAAGTCTCGCAGTTTACCTCAGAGCTATCAATCAAAATTCTTTGCTGTTTACAATATGCGAGCTTCAAATTCCTCCAAATACTCAATTTATTTTTTAATCAAGCTTTTTATTTGCTTAAACGTTCACTTAAATCAATCTGTAATTAAAATTAACGACTATGCAGTGGGTGTAAAATCGAAAAATGTAAAAACTTCAAAAATAAAAAAAAATTGTTTTTAAATGATTTTTTTTTACAATATTTTTTAAAATTTTACTTAATTAAAACTATTAAAACTTGTGTAACTTGCTTATCGAAGACTACAAAATTATAAAGATCCCTATTGGCTTTTTACGCTCATGACTAATTATATTTTTAAATCCTTACTTTCTAAATAATTTATTTCCTTAAAGGTAAGGATTTGTGCAGTGTTATAAGTACATTTATGGTAAATAAAGAGTGATCCATTTCGAGAAGAAAAACTCAGAAAATTCATATTATGTTTTGAATATTATCTCAAGTCAAGTAAAAATTTCGTTCGGTTTTTATCTAAGAAATGGCATTATTGCCCATAGTACTAGTGTTAAGTGTCGCATCATGTCATACTATACAGCGCTGAAAACGTGTTTATTCGCGCTAAAAGTTTGTCTGTCTTTGACAGTTTATCGATTGATTGACTCAGGACGTTGTGAGCACTCGATGGACAGCAGCAAAGAGAAAATTCGCTATATATTCCAATTTTTCTTCGATCAAGGCGAAAAAGCAGCCAAAGCGGCTGAAAAAATTAATTCAGTTTATGGGCCCGACACTGTAAATGAACGTGTAGCAGAAAAGTGGTTTGTTAGGTTCCGTTCCGGTAATTTCGATGTCAAAGCTGCAGCACGCGTCGGGAGGCCTGTCGTCGAAAATTGCGCTAAAATCATGGAAATAGTGGAAACGGACCGTCACGTGAGCACTTATTTAATTGCCGAGGAACTAAAAATAAGCCAGAAAATCGTTTGGAACCATTTGCATAACCTTGGATTCAAAAAGAAGCTCGATGTTTGGGTGCCACACGAACTAACGCAAAAAAACATGATGGACCGAATTTCCATCTGCGAATCGCTGCTATATCACAATAAAATCGACCCATTTCTGAAGCGTTTGGTGACTGGCGATGAAAAGTGGATTACTAACGACAACGTCAAGCGAAATCGGACGTGGTCGAAACGCGTTGAGCCGGCGGAAATGGTGGCCAAGCCAGGATTGACGGCCAAGAAGGTTTTTCTGTGTGTTTGGTGGGATTGGCAAGGAATCATTTATTACGAGCTGCTCCCCTATAGCCAAACGCTCAATTCAGCCCTCTACTGCCGCTCGAAGGCAGCACTCATCCACAAGAGGTAATCTTTGATCAACAGAGGCCGAATTGTGCTCCATCAGGACAACGCCAGGCCACACACGTCTTTGGTGACGCGCCAAAAGCTCAAGGAGCTCGGATGGGAGGTCCTAATGCAACCATTAGGCACCAAGTGATTACCATCTATTCCTGTCCATGGCGAACGCGCTTATTGGTGAGAAGTTGGCCTCAAGAGAGGCCTGTGAAAATTGGCTCTCCGAATTTTTTGCCAATAGGGATGCAACCTTCTACAAGAGGGGTATAATGTAGTTGGCATCTCGTTAGCAACTAGTTTACGAACACAACGATGCCTTAAATCGGACAAGTATACACAAAGTTATCATATTTTGAAAAATCAATAAAATCCGAATGAACTTTTTACTTGATCTAATATTTACAGCGTTACGTAAAAAAGCAGCAATTCAGACTCGACCTTTCAAAGGTGAAGACATCCTCACTCGTCGAACCTCTGTCATTCTGTCCGATACTGCCCTTCAGTTCGAGCGACTAAAGTTCCTTGTTCGACTAGCGTTTGAAATCATTTGAAGAGGATTTGCTCTGCCCGACTATTTATATACGACCTCATCATTAACTAAAACTTTATGTAATCGATATAGATGCTTGGTTGAATATTTCCGGAACCATTGTAGATGGTTAAGTTAGATTGAAGAGTATCAATACACTCAATCCGGCGTAGGCTCATAGTGACACCAGAATGATCATCCGATCACGAAGCTTCACTTAGCAACCACTTCGACTACTTTATAGACTCTTTTCTAACGGATGTCTGCTATCTTAAACAAATCATCAAGAAAAGTAGCTTCTAAATATCGGTGCCTAGCTTTGCCCAAGACATTGCAGTCCTGAAAGAATTATTCCTATCTTTCATCGTTCCTGCAACTTCTGTAATCTGTGACCTTTTTCGATACCATTTCGGTCTAGTCCAAATTCATTCCACTTTCTCATAAATAAATTTTTTCCCGCTTTTTTTGGAAGTTTGGTCATACTTTGTCTGGTCTCTATGTCTATGTGACCAGGAATCCAAGTAAAAGTTTATATATTCTCTTTGGTCATCTCCTATTTGAGTTTATAGCTAATATTTGAGATACATCGCTTTTTATAACCATAAGTAACCCTTGCCCAAACGGCCAAAAATTGGGATAATCGATTTTCACAAGCTTCTTTTAAGGCCAATTTTTCACCAGCAAAATCCCTTGTCATAGACAGGAACAAATGATAACAACTTGGTGCGAGGTCTGGCCTGTAAGGCGGATGTATAAAAACTACTCAACCAAGCTTGTCTTTCTGGTATCCTGATGAAACTCAATTCACATTTGTTGACCAAAGTTGGGCGTTTATGAGCAATTTCTTCCTTGAGACGGTCCAATTACTTACAGTAGAGGTCAGACTTCTTGCCAAAGAATTCTTGAGAGGTATAGTAATAGTTAAGAATATATGATGGAGAGTACAGCAGCATAGGTAGAAAACATAGTCAGCCGATAAGAAAGCAACGTGGCATAATTACTTGAATATTAACTCTATAATATCTAGGTATGCGGAAGTGGAAAAAAATCTATCTAAGGCAGCAATGGTTTTACTATTAAACCACAGTGCTTGGCTGCTGTTTATTCGGCTACAATCGCATATGCGGTGCCTACGTCTATAAAGAAGAAGAAGAAGAAGAAGAAGAAGAAGAGGAAGTGCATGACTCATGCATAGCTTATGCATTTCTTTCCTTTCCGATATTTATAGAGAAGTACAAATATACATACATATATATTTTATGCTGCAATAATGTTTTTTTTTTGTAATTTACACTTCCACAGTTTGCATGAAGGCTCCTGAAGTAATCAGGATGGTCGACATGCCAAGTAGCGCCTTTAAATTTACAACATCGACTAACTTCAAGTGACTCCAAGCGAAATGCAAGAACTATAATTACTGACAAGCAGCGGCAGCCGACACTGCTGGGCGTTGCATCGCAGCCACATAAAAGAAAAAACCCTACAAACGATGAGCTTGAACTTGGACTTTAATGTTTACGGTTTAATTTTTATTTCTTATTTTCCATTGGTTTAACAAAGAGAGAGAGAGTTGTCTTCGTGTTCATGTTCTTCACCTCCGCCATTTAAGCCATTCTGTTTACGATTTCGTGTTGAGTCAGTCATGTTGCATTAACTGCTCTGGCTGCTGCTTGCCGCCAGTTGGTTTTCTTTACCTCTATTCAAACAGTGCGTGTTGCATGTTTCGGAGCGCGCGTTTCGGTCCATCGGTTAGTTGCATTTCTAAGTAATTTGATAAGGCGCTTGACAACGATGACGATGACGTTGAACGGCGAAGTATATGAACAAACATAGGTATTAAAAGCAACTGTCACGTTAAACATTTTATTGTTGTGTGAGTGTAAATGACGACGTTATGGCGCATTAGAGTATTCCATATCATTGACAACAATTAGGCATTGAATTGTGCTTCCGTTGGTGTTGCTTCAAATAGCCATAATATTTGTATTTTATAATTTTTGCTTCCCTAATGATTTACAAACACTTAATTTAACAGAGCAAATGCGCTAAGCGTTCAGCTCTAATTAGTATTTAGCAGTAATATAAGTTGCTTCTTTGGATAGGTTCAACGAGAAATCAAAGTTTTAATTTTTTCCTCTTCCAAATTTGAAACACATAATTTTATTGTTTTTGGTGCGTGTCTCCGCTTTACCTTGCCTAAATGTAGGCAACAATTAAAAGTTTGCAGTTTTACCATAAATATTATTGCCTACATTTAGGCAAATTTTATCAAATTTACTTCTCAAGTAAGTAGAATATTCAAAACTCAAAAGCTCTTTTCATTTTCCCGTAAATATCGTGAGTATACTAAAAATTAATATGATCTTCTCTATAGCTGGTTACATATAAGAGTTTTATGTTATTAAGAGCTGATCTCTAATTTAGGTAAGACTTGAAGCTGTTCATAAAACGATTTTCGTATGAACCGGCATAAATTAAAACACATTTAATTGACTATGTGCTTCATTTTAGAGTTATGTACAGGAACAACAAATAAACTCGGGTAACAGACCTACTGCAATTTTCAACTTTATTAATGACAGCACGCGAATACTTATTTTTAGGGTTTTAAACCAATAAAACAATATTAATTTTCCCTTCTACTTAACCTTTGTTATGTGTTTGCCATAGACACCCGATGCTTATCAACTGACAATGTTAAAAGCACACAGTAGTTCCTTGATCTCTTAACCACCGCTCAACAGCTACACTCAACACTTCCACTATACCATCCAGCCAGCTCTTTTACCTCAGCTTCCTTTTACTATTAATTATCTGCATATAAGCACTACATGACACTCCTGTGGCAAACGCTTTCAACGCTTCCGCAATGTCAACTGTTTGATCGATAACTCGCGCCGAAAGCACTGTGGTTCACATAGCTTCCATTCTACAACAAAAATGTGTACATAATGCTGGCGCACTGGTATTCCTTCACCTTCAACAAACTGATAGGAGGATCTAATCAGTAAGGATTTAGATCTAGTAAACCCACCATTGACTATGTATTTACCATGCAAAAAATCTTAGAAACGAGCCGTGAAAAGAGGATCGACAAACACCAACTCTTCCGATTTTGACAATTAATCTATCTTGGAAGCAGTATTAACAGCAACAACAATGTCACCCTTGAAATCTAATGCAGAATCACTTTTGCCAACATGTGCTATTTCGGACTGAGTAGTCAATTGAAAAGTAAAGTCCTCTCTGTACAAACAAAAACCAAACTCTGGAAGTCGCTCAACGTTCGCGTCCTATTATATGGTACGGAGGTGTGGACGGTGATAACATTTGATGACTTGGCGTTAGAGGTTCTCGAGAAAAAAGTTTTACGTAAGATACATGCTTAATCAGTTGATCGTGTGGTGAGCTGTTGAGCTATACTAGATATACGGTGACTTTGGCATAGTTCAGTGGTTGCCTATCTAGGTCATGTGGTGCAGATAGATAAGAAAATTTCAAATTTGAAAGCTTTCGACGCAGCACCTGTTGGTGAAGGCAGAAAGAAAGGAAGATTTCCACTCCGTTGGAAAAACAGGTGGAGCAGGAACTGGCTGTACTGGGTATGTAAAGTAAACTTCGAACAGTGAAAAGAACAGCTTTTGTTTACTCGGCTACAATTGCGTAAAGAAGAAAAAAAGAAAAAAGTGCAAACTGTATGAAAAACGGAGAAGTTGAAGTAGGATTAGTACCGTCTTCTCTCAGAAATCTGTACCTCTCGCACTGCAAACGATATATATTAAGTCTACTGCCAACAACTGGACCGCTTGAAGGCAGCACTCATCCAGAGGCCATCTTTGATCAACAGATTGTGTTCCATCAGGACAACGCCAGACCACACACGTCTTTAGTGACGCGCCAGAAGCTCCATGAGCTCGGATGAGAGATCCTAATGCACCCACCTTATAGTCCGGACCTGGCACCAAGTGATTACCATGTTTTTCTGTCCATGGCGAACGCGCTTAATGGTGAGAAGTTGGCCTCAAGAGAGGCCTGTGAAAATGGGATCTACGAGTTTTTTGCCAATAGGGACGTAGCCTTCTACGAGAGTGGTATAATAAAGTTGGCATCTCGTTGGCAACAAGTTTACGAACAAAACGGTGCATATTTGACTTAAATCGGAAATGTACACAAAGTTATCTTATTTTGAAAAACCAATAAAAAAAACCGAACGAACTTATTACGTATTGATAAGTTGTATTGAGTTAAGGCAAGCTGGGCAGCATTGATTTCCATAAGCTGTATTTATTACTCATATGCTCTTGAATGAAAGAAAATGTTTGCATTTCGGAATTAATATTTTTATTTATATAACATTAGAGGAAACCAAATTGAAAGTTAATATTTCTTTTTCAATTCATGCAATATCTTTTTTAATAAATCATTAACTGAAGGTGTAGTTGTACGTTCAAAATTGCCAAGTTCACCAAATGGAGGAAAGCAGGGCTGATAATGAATAAATAATATACGTATACAAATGCATATATATCATATATATATGTATATGTATCTGAAAATACGCTCACCTTTGCCTCAACATTCATCGAAAACACCGCAAATGTCAGGAATAAAGCGAAGTACGGAAAGAAGAGTTTCATTTTTAGCTTTACTGGAGAATGATTCAATGGCAATTACAAAAAAATGTGTTTGAAGTTAAGTTTATATGGAAAACACAGCTTTAGATTTTAATTTAAGTGATGACTTCGGCTGTAATTATTAACTGACTTTTCTTTATTTAAAAAAGTGATAACTTTTAGAGCATATGCTGAAGTCGATTTAGATAATAACTAAATTGTGAATTAAATGAAAAATGCCAGAAATGACTCATAATGTTTTTTGTTTTTGGTTCTGTGTTTCTAATTAGGAAATTCAGTTGATTCTAGAGTATGGGAAAAGCAATTTAAATTGTACAATAGTTTCAGTACCTAATGATAAGACACAGGTTGGCGCAGTTGACGTTTTTCAATCGACAGCACATCGTGTCGACATCGTTGTCACGTCGACGATGACGACAGTTTATTTGACATTCAACATTTCTACGTCAGATGTTTCAATTTATGTACAAAATGTTGCAGCAGATTTTGTATTGTATGAGTTCTGCATTATATACTTTTACAAACTCCAGCCATTGGTTGCATTTGGTTGATATCATTTGCGGCAGTTGTGGTTTGTTACTTTTAATCGCAAGGCAAATCTGGTGAACGCAGCTGGAAGCGTTCCACATTTATTATTCTGAGTCCACTTTTTTCAGCAGTTATCCCTCACAACACCTTCTGGATGTAGCTGACTGGGTAACAAGTTGGCCAAAGCTTCTCCAAAGAGTAAATTGTTGTTGAGCCCTAAAGTCCTCTCGTTACGAACAAAGACCAAACTCTACAAATCGCACATCTTTCACGTTCTCCTACCTAGTGCGGAGGCTTAACCAACATCTGGCGAGTCGACATTAAGAGTCTTCGATAGAAAGGTTTTGTTTAAGATTTATGGCTAGGTTGCATTACGAGCCCTGGAGTCTGTAGCAATAAAATCTAAAACCGTAGAGGACTGCCGCAGATGGCCAAGCAGTTCTCTCTGAACCTGGTATGGGTACCTCAACATAGTAACACATGTCGGACGAGCTTGCAAGGAAGGGCACTTCCTTCTGGAAGAGTCTGAGCATGCTGCTCTCCACTTGCAAAGTCAATATAAGAGAGCTATTCGCTAAAGATGCTAACTTAAGATGGAAAAGTCTAATTACATGTAATGTGGCTAAGACATTGCATTGGAACGGAAAAAGGTCACGTGACCTCATCGAGCTGAAAAGAAAGGAGATATCTACAGTAATAGGTCTTCTTACAGGGCATATTTTATATTTAGGCAGTTAGGCAGGCACGCAGAGAGACTTGGCTTACCATCCAACGATTTCTGCAGAAGTCGCAGAAAAGAAGAAGAAGCTGAAATCTTAAGGCACTTTCTATGCGAATGCGGCGCAATTTGGAGGAGTAGGTTGAAGTCTCTGGGGCCGGTAACCGTTAGAGACGTGAGCGAGATAGGGTGGACCATGATGCGGTGACTGCTCAGCTTTGCAAACACCACTCACTGGTTCGATTAGAGGGTAGTGATCATCAGGATCCTCAGTGGTATCACAATGGGCCCGCTTTGGGCCTAGGTGTGCTGATGCCCAGCAACCACTTCAACCAACCAAAGCAGAGGCAGCGCAAGTCCTCCACTTCAGTGAACAGGTGGAGAAGGTATTTTTAATTGACGCCAAACAGCGAAAGGAAAATATGAATAGTGCGCTGTTGTGAAGTTAGATGTAAATGCGAAAATTATTTCAACGGCAATAAAGAAGAATAAGAAGAGGAAGAAGAAGAAGAAAGAAGAAGAAGAAGAAGAAGAAGAAGAGAAGAAGAAGAAAGGAAAAGAAGAAGAAGAGAAGAAGAAGAAGAAGAGAAGAAGAAGAAGAAGAAGAAGGATAAGAAGAAGAAGAGAAGAAGGAGAAGGAGAAGGAGAAGGAGAAGGAGAAGGAGAAGGAGAAGGAGAAGGAGAAGGAGAAGGAGAAGGAGAAGGAGAAGGAGAAGGAGAAGGAGAAGGAGAAGGAGAAGGAGAAGGAGAAGGAGAAGGAGAAGGAGAAGGAGAAGGAGAAGGAGAAGGAGAAGGAGAAGGAGAAGGAGAAGGAGAAGGAGAAGGAGAAGGAGAAGGAGAAGGAGAAGGAGAAGGAGAAGGAGAAGGAGAAGGAGAAGGAGAAGGAGAAGGAGAAGGAGAAGGAGAAGGAGAAGGAGAAGGAGAAGGAGAAGGAGAAGGAGAAGGAGAAGGAGAAGGAGAAGGAGAAGGAGAAGGAGAAGGAGAAGGAGAAGGAGAAGGAGAAGGAGAAGGAGAAGGAGAAGGAGAAGGAGAAGGAGAAGGAGAAGGAGAAGGAGAAGGAGAAGGAGAAGGAGAAGGAGAAGGAGAAGGAGAAGGAGAAGGAGAAGGAGAAGGAGAAGGAGAAGGAGAAGGAGAAGGAGAAGGAGAAGGAGAAGGAGAAGGAGAAGGAGAAGGAGAAGGAGAAGGAGAAGGAGAAGGAGAAGGAGAAGGAGAAGGAGAAGGAGAAGGAGAAGGAGAAGGAGAAGGAGAAGGAGAAGGAGAAGGAGAAGGAGAAGGAGAAGGAGAAGGAGAAGGAGAAGGAGAAGGAGAAGGAGAAGGAGAAGGAGAAGGAGAAGGAGAAGGAGAAGGAGAAGGAGAAGGAGAAGGAGAAGGAGAAGGAGAAGGAGAAGGAGAAGGAGAAGGAGAAGGAGAAGGAGAAGGAGAAGGAGAAGGAGAAGGAGAAGGAGAAGGAGAAGGAGAAGGAGAAGGAGAAGGAGAAGGAGAAGGAGAAGGAGAAGGAGAAGGAGAAGGAGAAGGAGAAGGAGAAGGAGAAGGAGAAGGAGAAGGAGAAGGAGAAGGAGAAGGAGAAGGAGAAGGAGAAGGAGAAGGAGAAGGAGAAGGAGAAGGAGAAGGAGAAGGAGAAGGAGAAGGAGAAGGAGAAGGAGAAGGAGAAGGAGAAGAGAAGAAGAAGAAGAAGAAGAAGAAGAAGAAGAGAAGAAGAAGAAGAAGAAGCAGAAGTAGAAGAAGAAGGATAAGAAGAAGAGAGGAAGAAGAAGACGAATAAAATGTTATATCACAGTTTCAATAATTAATAAATGATCGTTCCACTATGTTCCCTTAATCATCTTTCACTACAATAATAGCATGGCATCATGGCCGTTGTGTTCAGCCAGATACTGGGAAATGTAATTTTTAGAGATGGCTTATTGAAATTTATAAGAATCCTTACTATTTGCCTCTTGAAAGGATTCTTATTCAAACCCTTTCATTGTTCGGCAAAAGTTGGCTTGATCAGGTATTTAAGGTTCAAGTAATGTTCAGACTACTCCAAACTGGGTCACTATTCCCTTCCACATTGACCGATCATGAAATTTGTTGGTATATTGCCATTTCGCGTTCAAATTAGGTTTCTTGGATTATTTAGTAAGAGCGCAACTCCATTCTACGGCTTTATATGATGCCCAGGAATACTCATGATAATACTTGTTGAATATTCTGAAAATAATAGTGCTGGTGTTGCTGACAGAAGCTTCTGTCTGAGATTAATAACATAGACAGTTAAAATTTTTTTGTGCGCTTTTGAAAATTAAAAAAAAAAATATATGTATAATTTAACTTATGAGATATTCAATTTTTTGTGCACCTTGTACGTCGTCGATAATTTTGTGCTGATTCAGATAAAAGGTTAAGGGAATTATAAAAATATTCTGGCACATTACAACATCATGGAGAAAATAAATAAAAAAATTTAAGAATTTATATGCACATTGAAATAAATTTTATTGATTACATATATTTTTGATTAAATCATTAAAATTCATTTAGCAGATTTTCAAAAAATATACTTTTCTCAAATTGCTTTCACTAATTTAGGGGTGTTGGCTCCGGATTGGGTTCAATAGGATCATTTTCGTGACATGGCTGAAATTAAAAAAAATAAGTAAAAATGAGTAAATAACCAAATTTTCTAAAATTCACCAACCTTCGCCTCTGCATTCATGGAGAATGCTGCCAATATTAGCAACAATGCGCCGTAAAGATAATAAAGCTTCATGTTTGCGTTTTAGTTTTACTTGATTTTATAAGCACTGGTAAGGTTTTTGAAATTTTCTTGAGGACACCAGTGCTTATATATGCAATAAAGCGCTGATATTTTCTGTGTTCAATACCTAATTTTTAATTAAAAAATATTTTGTGCTAATCTCTAAAAGGAATGTGCTGATATCGCTGCTAATTTACGATCTCAACATAGTAAACAATAATAAATAAATTATATCTTTTGACATATTTATTGTTGTGAAGAGTTTTGAAAGTTGACTTATTTTCTGTTTAGTGCTATCTGGAAAGAAAAAATTAGTTTATTATTTTTAAATAAAGTAAAATTTTAAATTCTTTTTTTTTTATTTTTTATTTAAAGAAAAATCTATTTGGTTCTCATTTAGACGGCAAAAGATAGAACTAAAAAGAAAAAAATTAAGAAGAGATTTTGCTATCTGGAAAGAAAAAAATAGTTTATTATTTTAAAATAAAGTAAAATTTTAAATTCTATTTTTTTATTTTTTATTTAAAGAAAAATCTATTTGGTTCTCATTTAGACGGCAAAAGATAGAACTAAAAAGAAAGAAATATCAACGTTCTTCTCCGAAAATAGTAATGTACCCATTCATATCATCAAAAAATTAATGCAAGCTTTCCTTTTATGGTGAAAGCTTTTTAGAAAAGATGAAAGCTCTTTTTTTAAATGAAAGTTCATTTGATTTTTTTATTAAGTTTATTTTGCAAAATAAATATAAATACAAATTTTAATCTAAATATTTTTATTTTTGGAATTAAGAAAAGTTTTTTCATATCTACTGAAAATAAAGAAATATTATGCTTTATAGGTATTATTAAACCCTTCTACTTTACGTCAGCGGCTGAGTAGCAACATCTGCCCTCACTGCCACGCCTAATGAGCGGCAACACAAAAAGCGTTGTAAATCAAAGAGATGCCACCGCGCTGATTTCCAACAGACCACAGCGCCAATCACAACTGAACGTCTGAAGCAGAAGTTGCACAAATTGCATAGGTTTACATATAACTTTGTGACGTTTGTGTGGTAGATTGCATGCCCAAGATATGGAAGTGAACAGTCAGCCCTTTCGTACGTGCTGATGAAGTTTTTTGCATTGTACGGCATATACGAGGTCTGTTCGAAAGAAAACGTTAATTTATTTATTTATTTTTTTTTTTTTTGAAAAAAGTATATCTATTGTATCCCCTTCCATTTCTCGAAGCACGTTTGAAAATTGCTTTTCGTTATTGTTATCAGCTCGTTCTTCGATTCTGACCGAAATGGTTTATCTGACTGCTTCTTCCATTAGAACTTTTGGATCACTTTATTCAAATTTTCAACGCAAACTTTATTACATTTTTTTTTTAAAAAGTCAAAAATCGAAGAGCATATAAGCCAAGTGGCTGATAATGCCAACATATGATAACCTTATATGCACCAACATAAAAATAAATTCCATAATCGAATGTCCACAACAAGCGAAAAATCTAAATTCACCTTTTCTTTTGAACAAACCTCGTATACTCGTACCTACTAAGGTAGGTAGTCGAAGAAATACACACGATGGTGTGTGTGAATAATTCAGTTATGAGTACTACAAATCAACAAGAAAAATCAGTTGTCTTCACATATATGTATATGAATTTAACAACAACTAAAACAGCTAAGTTATTATTATTCTTTTACTCTATCTACCCGTCCTAAAGCATTACTGTCCAAATCACACTCATCTCAAGTCACTCGACTGTAGTTTAACGCGCCTTAGAAAACTTCTTACGAATTATGACTCAATTAAATTTACTCAACTTTTGATTTGGACAAAAAAATTGTCATCTCTGGTAGAACATACATCGGTACTCACATAGCAAAATACACATATGTACGTATTCAAGAATTTCCGAATGTATGATTTCGTAGAAAATTAATCTAGCCATGACGTGTCTTTCCTTCTTTGGATGCAGTGTTAATTTCAGTTTTGGTCCGCCGCTTTTTATGGTACTAAAGTGGGCTATTGTTTGGTTTGGTGGAGTTAAGAAAATTCCTCAGATTCTTTAATTTGCACAAAATTACGTGAATGAGTTGAAAAATTGGCAGCAAACCATTTACGGTGCATTCAGGTGTTGCTTGGGGAATTCGGTTTATTTATTTTTGTAAAATTTATTTTCATTTTTTCTGGTTTTCTTTTTTTTTTTTTTTGTTGCAAAATTTTAAATGCAGAATTTATTGTCCATCAATTGTGGTGCTAAAATTGATGCTGGATTTTATTTTTGCAGCTGAGGTACAAATTGAAATAATCAATGAAAAACTTAGATAGAGAGGTTGCCAGGTAGGTGTATGTATGCTTTTCATCTTTCTAATGCCATCTAGCGTATTCCAATCCCACTAACAGATCGCAAGATGCGTGTTCCCATTACAAAAATATTGTATTACTTTTGGCTGGAAGCATTAGAACCTCAAGTTAAAGACCGTAGATTACTTCTAGTGAAAGAAATATACTAATGCCTCGAACTAGAAAAAATTGTATCGGATATTTAGTATGATGAACATTTTTGGCAAAACCAAATTGTACTCATGTTATGGCATGTTATGGGCGCCCTTAGAAAAACCGCTAAAAATGAAGTCTGTTGCAAAAGAAAATTAAAATTAATTTGCTCTCTTCATCTTCGTAATCGGAAGCACAAGGCTTGTATGTGAAGTAGCTTCAAATGCAGCGGACGCCTACATTCATTGCATTTGATGGACACGAAGCTATTAATTCTTTTGGCAGCAAGTCCAGACAGATGAAATGAAAAGTCTCCATCCGATGGTGGAGACTTATTTGTCTTGGTGCGTTGCCTTCCATCCTGCATAGGCGCTCCCTTAGCAATGAAGCAATATCTTCAGGAGCACGGCACTTTGCACTGGCTTTCTATCATGATTTGAAGGTTTATTTCAGAAATAACAGGGAGATTATAGAACATGTTTTGTATGCAGAAGATATCGGACTAGTAAGCACAACATTGTTATGTGCAACATCGATAGGGGCCAATAAAATTTGTATTACAAACTTTTGACTAAACGTAAAATTTAGACACAAAACACAATTAAAAAACTGCTCGGAATTACATTACACACACCTTTTTGAGATATGTCAGTGTAGTGTAGTATCCCATTCAGAAAAAAAAGAAAAATTAAATCACTGTGTCGATTGCCACGGAGCTAAAAACTGCATAAAAACTGTCGTAGCTGAAGGAAAGTGATGGCTAGAAGGGGTTTGTTCTGTGTTTGGTGGGTTTGGCAAGGAATTATCTACCGTGTGCTGATTCTCTCCGGCCGAACTCTTAATTCGGATCTCCACTGTCAGCACTTGGAAGATCTGAAATAAGTGCCCAGCTTTGGCCAACTGGAGGGAAATTGTATTTCATCAGGGCAACGCCAGGATGCATACTTCAATAAACACTCGTCAGAAGCTCCAAGGACTTGGTTGGGAGGTTTTCATGCATCCACCTTATAGTCAAGATCTCGCACTTTGCGATTCCCATCTGTTCCAGGGCCTGTGAAAACCCAATTGTAACAATTTTTTGCCTATAGGGTCAAGGGTTTGTATGAGAGAGATATTATGACGTAACGTTCAATTGGCATCGCATAATTATCTAAAGTAATGTGTTTATGCGAGGAGAGTAAATCCTTGCATAACTTTGGGCGCTGACTGTTTGCTTCCTCTTACTTGAGTTTTTGCTTTCTGGCATATATGTATGAATTGTTTTGCAATTCTCAAATGGTCAGCAAAGAGATACGGCTAAAGTGTTCGTTTTTTGCAATAAAATTGACCTTCTAATGGTCCAGGTCAGATATCATGTTATATGATCTGTTTGTGTTTTCCCATCCATGCTCCTTGAGTAAGCGATTGACGTCTGCGCAGCGTCAGGTGGCTCCCATGGCATTGGGTAAAGACCACAACTTTTTGAAACGAGCCTGGTACTTAAATTAAATACATTTCACATTCTCCCCCACCCGCTTAGACATAATGTAATTATACAATATGCATGCTGGCCACGATATTGCTAATCATTCACAAATCTTTTTGCTCTATGTATTTTAGTAGTCTTCGCTTCAATGCTTTTTTCCTAAATACTAGTCACTTTACGTGACCCAAGTTGCTTTTTGAAACACATTTATTATAAAAATATTTATATAATATAATGTTTATAGAAAAAAATCGCTAATTAATGTTTGCTTCCTTGGTGTATTTTCCTCTTAAGACTATTTTTGTATACCGAAGATCTTTCATTTATATTTGAACTTAGAATTCTTTCAACGAAATCAATTCCATAAAATAGATGTACATATGGGGATATTCTCTATACCTAATAATTCACTATGTGTAGGGTTTTTTAATATGGTTATTACTCTAACCATGATTTCTTAAAGAAAAAGCACACTAAATTCATATGTTTTTAATTTATTGTGAAATACAATCGATATAATTAAGTTCTGAATATAACACCATTCAAATGGCTTCCACGACTTCTTTTGCAGAAACGAGTTCCAAGACCTCAATTTTTGAACACCTTTTCCACTAAATCCAATCGTATGTCATGAATAGCACGTACAATATTAGCTTTAATAACTTGAGGAGAGTCTGGTCATCTGGTCTTGGAGACCGTGCAATGTCACTTGAAACAATCGAATCTCCAAACATTTTTCGCAATAATTCGGTTGTTGCACGTGCCATTGATTTCACCAGGTCAAAAACCATACAAAACTGTCAATTTAGGTGAATGTAATGCTTGTTCATGAATAATTTGTGGATTTCCTTTGCACTAGAATCGACAGCTTTGTTTATTTACCGCATCACTCAGATGAAGTGAGCCTCATCGAAGAAGATGATTTTCTAAAAAAAATCGTTATCGTTTTCAAGTTGTTCCAATGCACAAACCGGCAAAGTCGCGACGTTTATGGTGGTCCAATGGCTTCAGTTTTTGAAGGAGAACAATTTTATGTAGGTATAAGTCAAAATCCTTTCTCAAAATTGCCAGATTTTGGTTGAGACAACTCTTGAGAACGTCTTTGAATCGACAAATTGCGGTCTTCAGCAACATTTGCCTGAACGGCAGCAATATTTTCATTTTTTCCCTATTGGAAAACCAATAAAAAATACATATTTTATTTTCAACTAAACTTCACTGGATTCATTTATATTACTTCTGATGTATTCTTATATGTAACATCATCAAAGTCTTCTTGCATAAAGTACTAGACACATCAGATTAATCTCGTTTGCAAAATCATGGAATCACTAACGGTTTCCTAGAATTAAAAAAAAAAAAAATCACTTCTGCTTGCGCTTTCTTTGACTTCGTAAGAACCGATTTTCATAAAACTGTCATTGTGATCATGAAATTCATATAAATTCTTCGCCACTTTATGAGCGTGATAAAATACATAAGCAATCAAGGCAGCAACGCAATCTACAACTACACAACTAAATATTACATATTTACAGGTAACCTCTTATAATAAAAAATATAGTGAGTGTGTATTGCGTATTCACAGTTGTTGCTGTAGCTATCTTTACATTATTATAACAAGAGTAAGGTGCATGGAAGACAGCACAGCAAATTACAAGCAACCTTTTGTAATTATCTAGTAGAACATAAATTTCATTCTAATTATGCCAGCCGCTGTTAGTTGAGGTCTGTGGCTTGTAGTATGTAGCATGCAAGCGCTCAGTTTAGTACAAAACGTGTACAGTGATTGAGTTGAGAACAGTTAAAAATTAGTCTAGTATATAAATTATTATTGGTATAACCATATGGTAGAGTCTGTTTCCACTCTCGTTATATATTTTTGTTAATAAATTTGTACTTTCGTTGTATATATTATTTTATTGATTTTTCAAAATATGATAACTTTGTGTACATTTGTCCAATATAAGTCAAATATGCGCCGTTTTGTTCATAAACTTATTGTCAACTTCATCATACCCCTCTCGTAGAATGCTGCGTCCCTATTGACAAAAAAATCGGAGAGCCAATTTTCGCAGGCCTCTCTTGAGGCCAACTTCTCACCATTAAGCGCGTTCGCCATGGACAGGAAAACATGGTGATCACTTGGTGCCAGGTCCGGACTATAAGGTGGGTGCATTAGGTCCTCCCATTCGAGCTTCCGGAGCTTCTGACGCGTCACCAAAGACGTTTGTGGCCTGGCGTTGTCCTGATGGAACACAACTCGGCCTCTGTTGATCAAAGATGGTCTCTTCTGGATGAGTGCTGCCTTCAAGCGATCCAGTTGTTAGCAGTAGAGGGCCGAATTGAGCGTTTGGCCATAGGAGAGCAGCTCGTAGTAGATGATTTCTTGCAAATCACACCAAACATACAGCAAACCCATCCTGGCCGTCAATCCTGGCTTGGGCATTGTATACTTTACCTAATATATCAGGCATTCGAGGCAACAGTTGGCTGGTCTATTCTGTCGCTGCTTGACTTATTTATTATTGACGTAATTGATCCACTGAACGCGTGATTCATTCCGTGCGTTGGTGCAAACGAAATGTGATGCGAATTGGTGTGTCAATTGTGAATGAAACCGCAAGAAATCAGTTCAGTATTAAAATATACGTTTATATAATATTATATGTAGGTATGTGTGTACGTACGTGCATGTGTATATATACAATTCTCTATAAGCCCAAAATTGAGTTCAGGGTTACAAATTGTTAGTTGTTAATTGCCTTTGAGTGGAAATAGAAAAAAAAAAAAATTGTTTACCTCAGCGCACATACAACACAGCAGAGAATTTACTCGTATTCTAATTTTTCTCACATATACTTGTGCATATACATGAACTCGCATAAAATATCTTGTGTAAATCGTACCTTAACGAACTATGAGGTTATGTTTAAAAAAAAAAATATTTGATTATTTCTAATTGAAGGAAAATAAAAACAAAAAAGTAACAAAACTGCAATAATAAAATAAAATTGTAGTTTGATGTCCGCAAACGAGAGCAAAACAAGGCAGAAAACCAAGTAGTGCTTTACCGTTGTGCCTTCAAACCAATTAAATTTGCATTTGTAATGAATACTTATAAATTACTTTTGGTGAGGTGTGAAAACGCCTTACATTCGGAAAATCTAAAATTATGCAGAACGGCAATTTTAACCAAAACCAACTAGTGAAGCAGTGAGATCAATGAAATTGATCAGTATGGTATACCTAAAGTGGAACACAACAGAAATACTATTTTGAAGTTAATTTTCGTATTTCGTATAAAAATAATGAGTGGCGATAAATTATATGTGGTGTGAATAAAGTATACTCTTGTTTTCTTTTATTTTTAGCTTTATAATTTCGGGTTTTCTTAATTTGGGCTTTTATTTTTGGTAAGTCAAATTACAGATATCTTGAATTTCCGATGTTAGTAAGCATTTTTCATTAGCATATCGATGCACATAAATGGTGTTTCCTACCTTTTGCCTATGTGATACTTAATTACAATGTGAACAAGTAAACTAGATTTTAGTAATCATATGAATGCTTGCGCTAGTAAGGCAAAAGGCGCCTTAGCTGTCATTAGACATTGGGTTAAGGTCAATAACCCATCTATTACCAAATTATTATTTACTATACTAGTTAGTGCCATTTTGAAATATGGCTCAGTTGAATGGAGTTCGCACTTCAATTATATAGTAATAAATTATAATCTGTACAGAAGCAATTTCTCCTGTTCGCGTTAAAATATTTACACTGGATGCGAATAAGAAGCTCGCTCTTTGCAACACACACAATTCTCGTAGAAAAATCCTTGGAGTTTTATTTACAACTAAATTGAAAGGAGGTGTTATCAATAGTCCATTCCTTTGTACTTAGCGAACTTAACTTTACCATCCCTTTAAGATCATCTAGACACTTTAGGCTCCTTTCATTGTATTCATGCAGAATAAACTTTGAAATGATAGACCCTTTTAGATGCTTCTGCAATGATTTAAATACTCATTCTGGCATCCTTGGTTCCTCTGAGTCTCTTTTTAGTATCAAAGTGCTTTAAATAATTGATTTCCATGCCAGAAATGTACTCGGAGGGCTTCACATACCCTGCCGAGGAGCGACCATAAATATAAAAATTAATATTCTATAATTTGAATATACTAAGTCGAACCAGGAATCAAACCCTGACCTTTTAGTTTACACAAGTCGTTACCTTAATTAAGTAAATATTCCTTCGTAGCTCTTAGAATAAAGCAGAAGCCGATTAAAGAAATGGAATGTTGAAGTAAGTGAAGCTCAAGTAGTGAGTTAAGAATTCATTAGCACCGATGAGTCTCTTAATGTTTACTTCAATATCTACCCAACTACTTTTTCATACTATCAAATTAATTTCTACAGCTCATCAGTCTATAGGATAGGCTTTGTTTCTCTGGGGGTATGGAGAAATTTCATTTAAAAAAGCGTGTGAAAAATAGTGGCTATGTGCAGATTCTGTTGTCCGTAGCACTAGCTGTTGATATTGTTAGTGGTAGTTTGGTAGTATGGTCCCTTGGTCTAATCCTTGCATCTCGCTACCACGCTATTGTTAGCCGATGATTGCTCGTATTTTAACGATCACAATTAGTGAACGAAGATTCATATGCGCAATAAAATTTTTACTCGTATACAGAAAATAGGTGAAAAAGATATTGAGTCAGTTTCGTTTCGTTGGTGAGCGTATTTACTATGTGCTACATTTGTTTATTATCAATAAAATATTAATTTAAATTTATTTCAAATATATTATATTAGAATGTATGTTTGTATGTAGGTTTTGACCAAAGCGAATTGTATTCGAAAATTTTGTCTATATGCCATTTTTCGAATAGACTCCATAATATAATCTACTGTTGATACTCCGTGAACTATTTCTTGGGTTAGTTTCAAAACTAGTTTCAAGCTCGAAGATCGAAAGCTGAAAAACTAAAACTACTAGTAGTAAATGCCCGAAACTTGGGTGGTATTTTTCAATCCAATTTATTTTTAAATCGGTTGAACGCTAAAGTATTTACATGAAATTTGGTACAAAGGCATCTCTTTGCCTAAATTAACATGGAAATAATTTTTTTCCGGAAGTTGGTGGGTCTGTGACCGATCAACTCGAAATTTATTTTTTTTTTATTTTAATTTATAGTTTTATTTCCATACAATTTGACATACTCGTAGAGGGAGCTTTGTGCATAAATTAATGTGGAAAACATGTTTTCTTCCGGGAAGTGGCTCTGGGATCGCTTAGATGTTCCGGGTTGGCATATAAAGCCAATATAAAGCCAAGAATATACGTGGGTAGGATACCTTGTCTTTCTGGTATTATACCTATGTTTCCGCATTACTTTTTTTTAGTTATTTTGATTTTGAATTACTATTATTTAACAGCGTTTATTGCTAGCAATCAATGCGTTCAAATCTTAAATAAATCAAATTTAAATTAAATTATTTTAAAGACTTTTCAAATTAAAAATCCTCGCAATACTCAAATTATATTTTATGTGTTCACAAGGATATTTTTTAAATAAACTTCAAGTAGGTTATTTGTATGTTTCATTACATATTATACAACAATAATAATTAATGTGTTACCTTTGAAAAGCTAAAGCTGTGTTGTTTACGAATACGCCTAAAAATAACAACTGAATTAAGGAAAAAATAAATTTGTTCATATGTCTGTAAACAAGTATGAAAACACAGTCTCTCAACTGTCTTTATCTCTACAATCAGCATTTTGTCTCTGATTGGATACACTTGCCAAGCGCGACAGCTGTGAATGCCCAGCGACATTTATCCCTTACATAAAAAGGATTGCTTTGGCAGGCGTTGTGGTTTGCAGCTGAAATAAAGTTTGCTACTTCTTTCTATATCACTTGGCATATATGTATTGTATATTCAGCTTAACGCATTGTATTTTAGACATCTGCAAATTTAATTTGCATCTGCAGCATAAATACCGAGAAATTGGCTTCACTGTTGCAATGTTGCAACATATGCGGCGGGTTGCCTTTGATTGCTCACAGAGTGTTGCCAATTAACGCGTAAAATGTACGCAATATGCTACCGCATTTTTACTAATTGCAGCTGGCCGAGAATGAAACGTAGGATTCTCACAAGGGAGGGTAAAGTAAGAGAGTTATAAAGAGTAATAAAAAAATTAAAATGACCAGGAAGTTTTCTGTGCACTTTGTAATGGCAAAAGCGACCAGGGCTCGCAATGCTTATCACTCGGCTACTCCGGATTCTGCTACTAGTTTCAGTAGTATTTAGATTAAAAACCCGCTTCTTCTTCATGCCAGTGATTTATTGTCTCATAGAAGGGGATTAAAAAAAATTCGCTAAGTTGACCAGAAAAAAAATAGAAAAAAATTTTCATTTAAAATTCGTGGTATCCATCCGTTTTATATGCATGCGTAAGACACATTTACTGTTTTAATCTAGAAATGGTAGCCTGCGAACAGGCAATACTTGTCAAGTGTCAATCAATAACTAAATCACAAAATCTACTCTCACTGAAAGCGTTTGTTAATCGCAATTAATTTATGCCCAGCAGGATATGTATGCAGTTCTCTGTAAGTTTAATAAGATTTTTTTCAATCATTGCTGACTTTTTACCTGAACAAAACGTATTTGATTTAAGTGGCCTGTACTTCTTAAGTCACTAAATGACCCTACGCTACATACAAAATTATTAATAAAAAAATATGTTAGTATGTAATATACCTGGCGTCTTATATACAATTTCAAAACTTCAAAGCCGTGAGCTAGACCACCTACCTCGCTCACCTTTTCGGCGTTTTTACCAAAGCTTCTACAGCCACTGATGCTAATGTATTCGTAATGCACATCAAATTAAAGAAGGGGAAACATTTTTTTTATTTAGTTACTTCTTCTTTGTGTAGCCAAGTGAAATTGAGGAAAATAATGAGTAATGATGATGCTGTGCGTAGAGTTGGAGCCGGTTTGAAGCCGGCGTTGTAATACTCAGGAAGTGGTGAGGTAAACGCCATCCACAAGACGAATGATGTAGTCAGGGAATAAAAATGGAGGTATTTATGTATTTGGTGTCACTTGCAGTCATCACAGCAGTGAAAGTAAATAAATACCCTTTTGATTATCGTTATTTCTATTTAAGTGCTTAGTGTAAGATAATATTGTGTAAACGAAATTTCATATTTTCATTTTGATATTAACTCTCATTGTCGTCTAATAGTGTGGGTGCTGTTGTTATTAAAAATATTCCTTTGCACCTATTGGGCTGTGAGTTGCACTATAACTAATTTATTTAAATGTAGAATAATGAAAATTTTTTATTTTTTATTTTTTTTTTGTTTGAACCTGCATTTAATAGGAAAGTGAAAAAGTTAGTGAATTATTTCAGCTTGGAATTAAATATTTTACAGATTCATATCGCGAAGACTCTCCACATGCAGGGCATACGTTGGGTATGCTGGGGTCGAGTCTGGATAAGTAGGAGTTTAACCTGCTACAATATCCAGACCATGGTTGTGCCAGGGTCACGCGGGTCTCTCGAGGCAGCTCAAGCTCGTAGCCTGCAATAGTTGGTGGCTTAACTCCGAGCACGCCATTCACGGGAAGGGAGTCTTTGAAGGTGTTGACTGACTCCTGGTGAATGGTGTTCAGTGCTTGTCTGTACGCCGTCCTGTCCAGCGGTTGTTGCACGTGTTGTTGGAAGGTGCTCTTCATATCAAGTACTCCCTTTCTGATGTGCCTAGGTAGAGGTTCGGCTTCAATAAGGTGCCTACTGGGGTGCTCCCTACGGTAGCATAGATGCTTCGCTGTGCAAGTGTTGCACCGGCGACATGTAGCCCATGACCCAGCTCTGCAACTCCTGTGGTAATGAGAATTCCTCAATGTCCGTGAGCAGCATAGTGAATAGTTTACGGTGCCAAAAGCTTTTGACAGATCCAGTGCTACCAGGACAGTTCTCGCACAAGGTCGGTTTGGTTTTGGCCATTGACTATCCGAGTGTTTATGGCGTTTAGTGCTGTTGTGGAGCTGTGCACTATCCGCAAGCCACGCTGATGTGCTGCTAGACGCAGATGGTGAGTGAAAGTCGGGAGCAGCAAGGCCTCAAGTGTCTTCGCTACTGGGGAGAGGAGAGTTATCGGCCGATGAGACTCTCCTTTGTTGGCTGGTTTCCCCGGTTTAAGTAGCGGCACCATCCTGCCAGTTTTCCACACGTCAGGTATCATTAGGGTGTTCAAAGACAAGTTGAGGACCTTGGTGAGGAAGTGTGCTCCCGTTGGCCCAAGATGTTTTAGCATCAGCATACTTATTCCGTCGGAGCCGATGGATTTGGAGGCTTTTGATTTGTCAAATACCGAAATATAACCGGAAACCCTAATAAAAGTATACATTCTATACTAGCGTATTTCAGTCAACTCTTTTGGCGAATAAATTAGCTTAGAATATGATGTCAGAAATACTAGATAAACCATTCTCAAATAGGACAAAGATAACATTTTTATTTTCTCATCAAAGGTGCTAAGATTTTTGGTTATTTTATTTTAGTTTACAGTAAAATATGTTTTATGTTTTTATCTACGAAACTCTTCCGGAACAGGTACTTGTTTTTTTGAAATCAGTAAATCAAAGAGTGTCAGTATTAAGTCACACCTGTCCATAAAAGAATAAAAGAATGCGTATATGTTAAAGAAATACCTGAATATCCTCATAACCTACACGTTCATGCAGAACATACAAACAAATATGTATATATTTACGAAGTAATATCTGCAAAACCCACAAACATTTCGAAAACCAACACAACTAAAATGATTAAAGACGGCGTTGAGTAGACAGATTCTTTTCTCTATGATTGATAGCATTTCGGGCCGTAAAGGAATATAAAGTTTTGTATGTGTAAAAAAAGAAAAATAAAAAAAAAGAAATACTTGCTTACATAGATGCAAATGCCAGCATTCTAGCTGTAATAAACACATCGCGTGTTAGTCAAATTTTACCCCAAAGCAAATTTAACTTGAACTCGAGTCAAATTTAAGCCAATATTACTGTTGGTTGTCGGTTGTTGGCTTTGCTACGCGGTAAACGAACTCAATGTGAGACATACACAGAGGTCAATTTGACTGTAGTCCACCTCAACTTGGTTGTAAAGCGGCTAAGGGCCGATGATCCTACCATACCTAAAGCATACATAAAGGCAAGCATTATTTGTATGTATTTATATATATGTACTTGTATTATAATTACTTTATTATTATAATTATTTTATATAAATCATTATAGTATACAAATTTCATATATTTTGTGGTTTACAAAAGGGTTGTCCCATGGTTTGCTGCTTGTGATTGCAGCGAAAATAATATTTCTATGAAAACCAAATCAGCAATGGAGTTTTGAGTTTCCTGCCTATTCTCATTAAGTTGTAGCATTTGTGAGGAAAGACGTAAGGATATTGTTGTTGTTTAAAAAGATGAATGCATTGCATAAAGTTCATATAAGCCGACCGTTCATTATACTAGATGGTAATTCATTGTGCCAATTGACAGGCAATAATAAGCAATGAAGATGGAGCGCAGATTGTGTTGATATGAAGTAAAATAAAATTCTGATTTCGCTTAATTTATCTGAAACTAAAGCAACTGAAAGCATTCTAACCTGCAGAAAAATAATATTTAATACGACATTTGTCTTGAGCATTGACAATTTGATTTGATTTTTTATATTTTAAAATATATTAGTTACAGTAAAAGGTAATCCATTATTTAGGCACTAAATTTAATGTTTTATTTACCATGGTTATTTACCATAATTAGAATTATTCGATTTATCTAAATTTCATTTTCCTCGATAAATCTTTGCCTCCTGGTCTCTATCGGCAAAAAAAGGGGCAATAGAGTTTTACAGGCTTCTCTCAAGGCCACTTCTCCACCAGCCAAATATTCGCCGTAGTCGAGAACAAACGGTAATCACTTAATACCAAGCTCTCGGAGATTCAGGCGAGTCACTATCGATATGTCTGGTCTGGCGTTGTTCTAATTAAATACAATTCCCCTCCTGTTGGCTAAAACTTGGCACTTCCGCGCGTTTATTACTACCTTTTGGCGAACTATTTACGAATTTAACCATAGAGGAGGAACACATAGTGAATGATTCCTTACCAGTCCCATCAAACACACAACCAAACCTTCCGCCGTGTGTGCTCATTCACTATCCTTCGACAACAAGCGATTTCATTTGACGTTGCTGTAAGTGATCCACTTTTCATCACCAAAGCTATGACTTTTGGCTAAAAATAATTAAAAATATATATTTTAATAATTTAATTATTAAAAGGGCACTATGACTGGCTTACAACTTAGGTATAATAAAAAAAAAATTCCAATTAATAGTAAATATGTGAAGAATTCTTAAAATATAATATAAAAAGAATTACAAAAATCCTTTTTCGGTCAGTCAACGTTGCTAACTTGTGAGAGTATAGCGTTTGCGCTGATAGAGAGGCGTCCAAAGAGCTGAGAGCTCTAAGGCTGTTGAAGTTAACTTGAGTATAGCCTCCTATTTTATGCAAACTCTTTGTACAATGTGGTAGATATTTTTTACAAGCAGTGGATATCAAAGTTTATACAGTGTAAATAACGCCCACAAACCAGTATAAATCTCCCATAAATGCCTATCTGCAAGACAAACTAATTCCAATTATAGCAAAACCAGCGTTGCCCGCGCGACCGAAATATTGAACTAATATATTAGTTTTTGTTTGTGTAAGCTTTTCACCACTTTTTTCCTTAAATTTTTTTTTGACTGAACAATAGCTACAGTGTAAGTTTTCGGTACCGCAATTTAAAAGTGTGTCGACTTTCGTTGGCGATTAAGTGATAACAAATTGCATTTATAATATCTGGAAAATTGCTGATATTTGCCAGTTTAAGTTTGTTGAAAGGTTGAAAATGTAGTTGTCATTATTGTTGTTATTTAGCGTTTCACAAATTGTAGGTTGAGCAAAGTGTTGCATAGGTGTTTATAAGGCGTACATAAAGTGAAACTTGTTAAAAAAAAGAAAACAGTCTAATGTAGAAATTATTTTTGTGCAGTTTGAAAAATATATGACTCTTTTGAGGCCATGCAAATAGTAATGAAGTAAAAAAAATATTTTATTTTTATTGTTTTTAAATTTTTAATTTAAAAATAAGTTCTATACTATTTATTCAAGACATACCTTCCCTTTCCATTTCACTATTTTTGCAATGTCACTAGTCAGGCTGCTGGCATACACATCGCTTACGCTTTTATAGCCAAGTTAACAACATTATGCCATTCATTCCTCCTTTTCACTGTTTAGCGCCAATTGGGAATACCAAGTGTTGCAAAGTTTTTCTATGCCTGAGTGGAACTCTTCATCTTCCTCTGCTTCCCCAAACGGATATTGCATCGAAAACCTGAAATATTCATATTTTACCGGGCCACATATCGTAGTCAGCGCAGTCGTTGTTTCTTGATTTGCTTAAATATGTCAATGTCGCCGTATATCTTATACAGCTCATGATTTCATCACCCAGTTCAAAGTAGCACCTGTGAGTAAGAGTGAGTCTGCGTTGGATTTCAAGGCTGAGTTGATTGCTAGTTCCAAGAGAGGGGAAGTTATCTACGACCTCAAAGTTATGGCTGTCAACAATGACGTGGGAGCCGAGTCGCGAATGCGATGTCTGTTTGTTTGATTGTTCTTTTTTTAGCTCTACAACACGTATTTTTATTATCAATAGCAACAAATTAAAAAAAATCATCTTACCTGAAACCTCGTTTGATATCAAACACCTCGGAGGGGTACTTCCCGATACTGATGAAGCTTTTACTGTTGCTTAACGTTAGAATACACAGCCGCATATGTTTTGAGGGAGGATTTAGACATGGCGGCGCGGAGGCAGAACCTATTCGTGCTGTCGAAGTCGGCGGAGAGGTGACGTGTGTCGATTATCTTTTCACGGGTCTTCTCCAAGATTTGGGCCAGGTTTAAAGCTACACTAATATGGTACAATCAAATTGTTGCGGATGATGTTTAGGCTTTCATAGGCTCGACAGGACTGTATTGCGATGCGATGTTAAGAAAGCTAATCCACCGATTATTGGCACTGACTATGGGATTCCTCTTTTTGTGAAGAGGCAAACAAGCTGATGCATTGACTTTATCAGATCTTCGCCAGCTTACCAGCAAGCTGGAGAAGTGTTTCCTCCATAAATTCAGTATACTCTTCGTATAAATACTTAAATATCTATAATAACTATTTTATTTATTTATTTTGGAGAGCTCTTACGGGTGAGTGTTACGTCAACAATCTAGGGCTGATTTGTGGGTTGAGATCGATTGACTTCACTGGTGTTCAAAATATGATGTTCGTAGAACTAGATTCCAACACAAGAAAACTCAGCTAGCTACTTGGCTGCCTCCGAATCGAAAAACTCACAACCAGATCGATCGTGTTGTGATAGGCAGACGACATGTCTCCAGTATTATTGACGTGCCTACACTTCGAGAACCCAACATCGACTCGAACCACTATTTTTTTAAGGTGCAAGGCAATTCACCCGCCTTTGCGCAACAAAGACAGCCGATGGATTTTCTAATCGAACTGCACTCCTGCTCAGAAGCAACACGGTATAAGGGAAATGAGGATTGCCGGGTACCTCGCAACGTTACGATCGACCACTATACGTGTGAGTAGGTATAGATACTGAGATTCGAAGGCGGAAGCAAGACGTATTTGCAGACAAAAGAAAAGGGTCAAATCATGCGTATGAAAAGCTTGAGAAGCTCACCGACAAGGCTAATGCTTGAAATTTCTATGAAAAGACACGGCGACTTACGGAAGGTTTCAAGACCGATGCAAACTCTTGTGAGAGGTGATCTAATAACTTATGCCCAGAATATGCTGATTAACAGTGAAAATGAAACACCAAGAGGTGACGAACTCGATTCTTCAATCAAGAATGATGATAAAGATGATTCAGTGCCCGAAAAACCGGAAGTTTAGTGTGTTCTACCTAAAACACACAAAAAAGGAACCCTACACCTTGTGCCAGTTACCGTGAATATCGCATATGGTGGGATGAGAGCAAAAGAAAGACCTTCACTCCGTTGAAAACCCAGCTTGAAAAGGACCCCACTATACTTTGTACTTCCTTGGTCACATCGTCCTTCCTTTCCATCGGAGCGTAGGCGAAATCAGCGATATGTTAAAAAATTTCATTTTGTTGCGGATTGTGGCTAGAAGCTCATGCAGCGGGGTGAATGCCAGTACTCGGCGACGGATTCCCTCTCTCCCACCATGAATCCGAATCTAAATTTACGCTACTTTATATGGCTGCTATAGTGAATGTCACAAGGACCTTCCCGCTTCCATTATTATCCCGCCCATCGATCTTCTTGAAAGGCGGTGTGGTCAGCTTTTATTCCTATAACAACCAGCTGGGAAGCTGAACCTTCAAAATTAAGGAACCTGACATACCAGGTACATGCCCACATATCGTGATCTTTAATTCGTTTGCGGTATCTCACCCGAGGCATTTTTAATTTTTTCATTGGAGCTGGTTTCTACGTGCCGAGTCCCAAACACAGCGAACAACCTCACTAGGCGAGGAAGTTTTACACATTTATATAGCGAGCCGATTGCTTCAAGACCGATGCCCGATCGCAGCTGCACCTCTGGTGAACAGACGCTGCAATTAGACTTCTGCGGACCCTTAAACCGAATAAGTCGGAGTGGCTCTATTGAAGTTTCCTCTCTTGTAGTTGTGACTCAAGGCTCCACATGGCTGGTTACTGCATCTTGCACAAGGGTTCCTCACGTTTCCAGGGTGCGCGACGTGCACGCAAGAGTAGGAATTGAGTAAAGCTCCGCGACTGTAACTGCATGCCCAGAAGCTTGACTGCACCCCAAAAATTATATTGAAGAAAAATAACTTTCTCCCACTTTTTCTTCCAAATAAATTGCTTTTTTTACACTAATCCAATATCACCATCAGCAATTAAATTTTATATACTTCGTATAATCACTGTGTACAATACGACCAAGCTCAGATAGACAATTGCATTTTATAAGCCATCACCGATGGTGCACCGATGTTTTGGCGATGTACACACATTAAATAGAAGGATTTGCTCTACTTATAGGCTAAATTTCAATAGCAAAACTAAGATTATGACCTAAGGACATGGTGCACTACAAAAAGTGGGTAAAAGCAAAGCAGCCTCAAATTAAAGTGAAATACACAAGTCTCGATGTTTGCCCATTATTGAGCATCAAAATCGTTCAACCAAATGCGATTGTGTGTAGTTTGCTTGGATGTTGATCATACCAGTATTTGAACCCGTGCCCTCCGAATGCCAGTACTCAATGCTAATTACTCGGCAACAGCGGCCACCATAATCATCAGGTAGAAAACCTACATTTTGTAGCCTGCTCCATGGTTGGAGGAATATGTCCTGGGGGAAGCTGCAATAGATGTGGATCCTGACGAAAACAGACTTGATTTGTCAGTTTCGTTCCTTGAAGGCAATTGTGGAAAAAAATATTGTGGTTAAGGAAGGAACGACTAAACTGAATGACGAACAGAAATGGAAAAAGGGAAAATTTAGAGTCAAAAAGAGATACTTACATACGAGTTTTCTCTAAAATTTTGTTGAAAGCCTTGCTTTTGAGATCAATATGAAAGCTAAATAGTAATACAGGCAAATATACGTTAAGTATTTTTAATTAGTTAAAAATATGAATGAAGTAAATATATGATTTTATTGCGGTATTATTTTACTCCGCTGTCCAAATATACTTCATGGTAAGAAGCTTTTTCATAAAATGAACATACCTGTTTATAAGGTAGTGATGCCATTGCATCGTTTGGATCAAATATCCCGCTTTTTACGTTTTGATGATTAAAAAACTAGTGCTAAGATGCTGTGGCAGAATAAGTTGTCGCCTATTCCACATTAATGAATATTATTCTTGGCGAATTTGACAATAACATTCATTTCAGCGAAATAACTGATAGTTGATGAGCAGCTATAGTAAACAAGAAACTGATGTAGTTTCCGCCAATACATTCCCTCTAAACCTTGAAATTATGGCATACAAATATTTAGGCTTATTGACGCTGGTAAATTATGTTTGGATTCACAGCCTAATGAACAGAGATCAGCTCGTTATACGTCTCAGAAATTTTTATATAGATAGAAGTAGGAATATTACGGCAGATAACCTGCTTACAAGCTATGATTTGGCGGAGGATTTGCTTGCCTGCACTCCTTGGTGGGTAAAATAAGAGGTGATAAACCGCAACAGCCAAAAACTTTATATGTTTCTGAGAATTAAAAAAGGTATGGGTATTTTTGAGTCAGCATTTTGCTTTTATAAACCAATGCGCGTGGTAAGCTTTACAACTTATTTGAAGAAAAACGTACCCACTTATAATGAACATAATGTCCTGTCGATACTTTTGACAAAAAGCTCCGTGGACTCCCCGGCAAACCAAAAATAAATCGCTGGCACAAAACGTCATTTTTTAATACGTTGCTGGACTTGCATCGTTCAAGCCAAAATGGAACCCAAAAGTCTAAGAAGCGACAAAAATTGCAATGAACAGAGTCGAGATCCGAGTTTTATTTTAAAATAAGTACATTTTCAAATATATTTCAAAGTTCGTATTTTATTGTTTGTCTAAAATCTGTAACATGCTAAAATCGATCACAAAACAGCAGCACTTTGTGTGCATTGCCTCCGACATGCACTAAATACTTCTTCAGAATATGTGAGAAGTGTTATTTTAAAAACTACAATGCCGTTGCTGATACGTACTCAGATAGAGTTTGCGATTTAGATGCGGACAATATTACAACAACGTCAATACGTAAGCATAAAGGATCAAGAGAGAGCGGAGAACTTCACGCGTACAACATTTCATATTATTCATATGTTTTCTTAAAAAAACCTTCGTTTTAGCAAAAAATAAGTTTTTCTTTATTTAGTAATAAACATCTGCAGAAGATGAATTTTTCTAACAAACTATATTACTAAGCACTGAATACCCAAATCAAGTAAGTTTTATCGTTATGTCCGGTGAGTTTATTTTATGCCAATGAAACTGATGGATTTATTTATCAAATTGTCCATCGAAGCCAAATGCCGTAATCTTTGCTAAAATTTCGTTTCTATTTATAAGACTGTAAGTCGAAAAATAAAAGCAAATAAAAGTTGTAGAGGAACTTCTTACTACTTGACATCATTTTGGAGAAAGGCGGAACGTATTTGCTTAACGACAATCAGTTAATGACGCCACAGTTACTTAGGTACCCATTGCGGCGAAAGGTATTGCAAATTTGCAAAGCTTGAGCGGGTTCTAATGTCAACAATGTAGTAACTAGAATGTCTTGAATTTTATTGGCCGGCATACATAGCATACATATAAATCTATAATTATTATTGCTTCTTAAGTTACCATTTAAAATTTTGAAGAAAGAAAGCCAATAAAGTTGAATCTAATTTCCCCATTTAATTATCATCTAAATGCTTTGGCAATTGCTCCGCAAAGAGCAGGTATTTACATTTTAAGTGATTTTAAATTGATTAAACTTATTTTTCTGTTAGCGGCTAAGCTGGTTTGAATTCCTTTAGCGAGCTGCACGTGCCGAGTTTTTAGCAGGAGCAAGGGTAAGATTGATTCTCTGCTTTTACCAACTTTTCTAAGTTAATAAGTATTTAGCACTGGTTAATAGCATAAGCTGGCTGGATGTTGCATTTCGCATACACAAAAATTGTTGGGAATTCCCTGTAATACTTTGAATAGCCGCACTTTTACTGTAGGAAATTCGACTGAAGTTTAAACTAAGTGGTGAATAAGTTGAAAATATCTGCAATAAATTAAATAACAAAGTAAAGTAGGTACAGTTTTCTTAAATAATGTATTTTTAAACCTTTCATATACGTAAAATATACTAAGTTCTATCTGAAGTACGTAAGTACCAGAAGAAGAAGAGTTAGATCCAACAAAATTTAAACCAATCGGGTCAGAAAGACGAGCTGAGTTCATTAAGCAATGTCGGTCCCTTCGTCTGTCCGTATTTTTATACACAAACTAGGCAAATTTTTTTTTAGATATTTTAAGCAACTTTAGCCAACCGGACAGTTCGGACCACTAGAGTACATTTACAACCGATTTTTTTTATATTTCATAATTTGGCTCATAAATTCGTCAAAAAAGCTTGCATCTGATGTTGTCATCCAAAATAATACGACCCCGAATAGAAAAATTTAAGACTACACGAAAGCCCTTACTTAATACTTAATACTAGAACAGAAACCAAATAAACTACCTCTAGTCTAGCTTTAACCAGCGGCAACAACACCTTCACAGCTACAACAACTGCTGCTGTTAATCCCATATTTGAATCACAAATGCATAATGAGTGCAATAAATTTTCTCACCTCTCACTAATGCGCTGCCTTCACACATTTTTCTTCTTCCGTACAACTTACGTTGAGTATGTAGAAACTCAATATGGGAAGTGCATTTTGTTACAGATAGCCAAGTGAGTGAACGCAACCTACGCAATCTACGCTTGCGTGCGCGTAGTTGCATGTTACAAGTGAACGAAGAGCAACGATATACGAGTATACTCGTATAAAGTATTTTAATCAACTGAGAATATTTATGTGATTTCCTACCCCATGCACATTTAACCATCTAAACGGAGGTTAAACGTTTCTCTTTGAAAGCTTCTATAAATGCCATTTATCAAAGCGAGGAAAGTCAACTTCTCACATTCTTTTAGTAAGTTCTTCAAAACAAAATGGGAATTAATCTATTGCATGCAATGAGCAACAATATAGCAACTCTCTAGGTTAAAAATGTGCATTTTTATTGCACGAGAAACAGTTTGAAAGCCATACGAGCTAACGAGAAAGAACTTCATGTACCGAATTTCCATCTGCGAACCACTGCTGAATCGTTTTGTTGTGTATTTGGTAGGATTTGCAGGGTTTTATCCACTCTTAACTAGGAGCTTTGAAGGAAGAAATTGCCCAGAAGTTACCAGTTTTGATCAACCGGATTGTTATTGTGTTTTAGCAGGACAACGTCAGACCAAGATTAAAGAAAGTCTTATTGAGTATATATTTTAAGCAGTGCTGCCATCTATTTAAAAGTTTTTATTTGGTAAAAGGTTAAGATGCTTTAAACTTTACACGATAGTTATTGTACTATATGGGCATCAATATATAAAAAAATGTTTGAGGATAGAGCTGCCAACTGTTTGGAAATTTAAATTAAATAATGAAAAATGTTTATACTGAGGTTACCGAATTGAAAGGAATTACGAAGGCTTGTAGCGGAAAATTTTTTTGAGTGTCACCATTTTAAGGGGTTACATACGTCCAGCAGCACCAAAAATGCGCTAAAACAAAAACTGTTTTCAGAAGGGATAACAATAGAAATAAATATAAAGAAATTTTATACAATGTTTATTGGTACTTAAAGTTTATAAAAAAATGTATTTTAATTTTTCTTTACAAAAATTAGTACATAAATTATCACGTGACCCAAAGTACAATGAAAAAAAAGTTGCTCCACGGTCTGCATCATTTATCCTTGGAATGTTGATGGATCTGTAAAAATAAAAAAAATCCTTGTAAAATGAAATTGTAGTTATAGTCTGTCGAGCATAATTTTTTAATTTCGCAAAATTTTCCAATTTACGGAATTTAGAAAAAAAGTATGCGTTTTACGTCATAAATGTCACACTTTAATTATGTTCGTAAAATTTTTTAATAAAAATATCGAAAATACGGCTCGACAGACTATAGAGAAAACATTTTCGAATATTTTAAAAAAAATCGCATCAAAAAATGTTAAAAACTGTATGAGTTATCATGCAGACCGTGCCGGGAAAAGTAGTTTCGAGAAAAACGCGTTTAAACTTTCATGTGCCTCAAACGAAGGACAGCTACCTGTGTGCATTAAACTCTCGTCGGGCGGTCTGATTTTCTACCATAACTTTGTATCTATGGGGAACTTTTACAATCGACTTTCACAGAAATACGCCTAAAACTATAAAGAATAATAACCTATAAAAAAAAATCGATTTTTTGAAAATTCTGGACGTATGTAACCCCTTAAACTTTTGAATACAATCAAACTAGTATGAGATAGTATGGTTGTAGTAGTAAATGACACAATATTGCTGCACATATAAAATAAATATTAAAGGATTGCTAAATATGAAAATATTTTTGAAAAGGGTTCCCGTTGGTTTGAATAATTGATTGCAATCGGCAACATGTTTCAGAAAAACCCGAACTACAAACTACAAATTCGAGATCTGAAGCTGTCAAAACGCAGATGGCAAATTTAAAAAATTACAATATTTGTTTGAAGTGATTGAAAAATGGTGTAAGGAGAATTGTTCGAGGTCCCTAATGGAGATTTCCTTAGGAAGGGTTAAACAACCGGGAATGCTTTGATATTCTTAAAAAGTAATTTTAGTCATATATTCCTAATCTTATGGGGAAAACTTGCAAACAAAAGTGAAGCTAGGTATCGTTTTAAGCCATTTGAATAACATTTTCTTTATCACTGATATCTGGGATTACTTGGCCAATCGAACTTATTTGCTAAAAATAACTGTTTTTACTTTAGGCTGTCTGAATTGTTCTTCAATTCATTAAATCCAGTATTTTTTTTTAAATAATAATATCTACGATGTTACATAATCTTTACCATCAAAAAATAATTTTAGTTCTTCTTCACCATTTCATTACGCTCAGCGTGAGCTCACAGCTGCGTCAGCAAAAATTCAATTAATTTTCATTTCGTCTTCATTGAATAGCAATCAAACGTTTAAAAATTAACCTTATAAGCGCTTACTGATAATAAATAGAAATATAATTGCAGATGGTTATGGATAATGAGAATAATATAAAAGAAGAATTAGAATAATATAAAAAATTTGTTTTTTTTTTGGTATAACTCTAAAGTATTGATTACAAATTAAAATTAGTTTACATGAATTTATAGCATAAAATAGATAAAGGGGTAAAGCTATTCTAAAGATGGAAAAGCAGACTCATTTTTAAGAATTTACTGCATGAATATGAGAAAAAGATTAAAAATTCTATTTAACCATTTCATTAAACATATTTTGAAGTATAAAAAATATTCTTTAACTATTATTTTGTTACAAATGGCGGTGATAAAGTTCATTATTTAATTCATGTTTTTTGTAAAAGGCGTCCACGGGAGAACCGATTTCTTCTAAACGATGAAATCTAGAACAGAGAAGCAAAAAGTTTTATGATCTACAAACCATAGTCTTTAGAAGTGCGTGAAAATTGATTTTTTAACTAATTTTTGTGAAAGCGGCACACTTTTTTTTTCAAAGATTGATTTTTAACTACAAAATACGCACTAAATTATTAAAAAATATAATTTACATTTAATCGAATAGCGTCTACATCAAAATTTCAGATAAATTGATGGGTTCTCGCAGTTTGTAAAATGTGATTTTTTGAGAAAAACGCGTTTAAAGTTTTCATCGTACTCAGCGCACAGTCTGATGGGCTGCAGCGAAATAAATAGTTCAGCTATTTGAAATATTTTTTTTCACTTTAAAACCAATTGTATATCATTTCTCGGTCCTAAATGTACGCTGTGAGCAACAAAAAAAAATTGCGTTTGCTAAAATCTCGGAGTGGCTTTACCCCTTAAGGGGTTATATACAGTTAATGGGTAAAAAAAAAAGCGAATTTTTAAGAAAATTCTTGTAAGAAGCCTTTAGAATTTATTGATTCAAAAAGCTTATATACTTATTATGGTATCATTCAACAATATTTTAATCCTTATAACGAGTAAAAATATTTCTCTGGAGAAGAGCTACAGCTGATCTCCAGGAGGTCTTTTGAAAAAAGACGTCTTGCGGTGACCACTCTATCTCTGGACTGGATCATCTGAAATTAAAAAGCCAAATAAATTTCATCAAAGTAATGTTAAATCTAGTGATTGATCATAAAGGAATAAGCAAATAAGTTTTTTTTGTCAAAATGGCGCCTTCTCAAAGAAAAAAGTCGATTTTTCAGCGAAATTTCGATTTTAAATTTTTTATAAAAAAAAGTATTTATCGGAAAAAATAAAACCTTAGATTAATCACTGAAAAATATAAAAAATATATTCAAGAAGCTTGTGTTAAAATTTTAGACAAATCGGTTCAGCCGTTTTCGAGTTATAGTCGAAAAACGCCTTTAAAGTTTGGCCTTATCCTTCCGATCGCTCCGAAACGTCTTTACAAATGTGCGTGTAACTTCGAAAATATTTGCCGGATCGATTCTTGTGTGTATTCTTAAATATATGTAGATATAGAAAATAAAATAAAAAAAAATCGATTTTTTTGAAAATCATAACTGTAGATATAAAGGGTGGTTAAATTTTCAAGGGCCGATGTTGATTTTGAATAAAACACAAACTATTTAGGAAATTATTGAAATTTTATTTTATTATGATATATTGGTATTACTCAATTATGTATGTAACAAAATATCGGCCAAATGAGCGCCGCGACCTCGGCGGCACACCTCCATACGATGGTCCAAATTTTCGATGACGCTGAGGCATAATGGAGTTTCTATGCCGTTAATGTGCCGAATTATCTCATCCTTTAGCTCTTGAATTATTGCTGGCTTATCGACGTACACCTTTTCTTTTAAATAACCCCAGAGAAAAAAGTCCAACGGTGTCAAATCACATGATCTTGGGGGCCAATTGACATCGCCATTACGTGAGATAACACGGCCATTGAATTTGTTGCGCAAAAGAGCCATTGTTTCGTTAGCTGTGTGGCAAGTGGCACCGTCCTGCTGAAACCACATATCGTCCACATCCATATCTTCCATTGTGGCCATAAAAAATTCGTTATCGTCTCACGATAGCGAACACCATTCACAGTAACTGCCTGACCGGCCTCATTTTGGAAAAAATACGGCCCGATGATGCCGCCAGCCCATAAACCGCACCAAACAGTCACTCTTTGTGGGTGCATTGGTTTTTCGACAATCACTCTTGGATTCTCATTCGCCCAAATGCGGCAATTCTGTTTATTGACGAATCCACTGAGGTGAAAATGTGCCTCATCACTGAAGATGATTTTCTTCGAAAATTTTCATAATAAGTCTGGATAACTTTGACATGTTGTTGGATTGTGTATCTCTCCATGGTTCAAATTGAGTAAGTCTGAAATAGAGAAATGTCAAATTAAATTCGGAAAAAAACTTGGCGTTTAGGTGTGATTCACATTCAACATCGGCCCTTACAATTTAACCACCCTTTATAACCTCTTAAATAAAAATATTCTTACAAGCACTTTGCGCAAGTTTGCTTCATAAGTCTTTCGTTTCAAAGCAGAAATCACTCATGAATACTGTGCACGTAATTCATTGCACGCCAATCAATTTGTAACTGCCCAACTGTCAATTTGCAAATCAATAAGATATGTATCTCTGATCGCACCGCTAAATTGGCAGATTCGAAAGATGAAATTGCCTGGTGACGACCATTAATAAACACTTAATTGCTACCTTTATACCTATATCTAAGTATGTTTGTAAATGTATATGTATCATATATGTTTATAAATTTGTGCACTTTCCAGTGCTTGATATGTAGTTTGTGGGAGCAGCAATTTATTGCAAGTGACACGACGATAGTCGCCGATAGTTATAACCATTGGTAACGCTTGTGTATGAACTGAGACTGAAACAAAAGAGGGTCCAAGGAAATTCATGAGTTCAGAGAAACGTTTGTCTTCTGGAGAATACTCCACAGCCACAGCGTCATCTAATTAGTGCACCATGAGACGTCCGTGTTGCTGCAGCAGCTGCACTTCTTTTTCGCTAACTGAGCAAATGGTGATTAGCAACTACTTATAAGCTAAGGTACCCACTTATTCACTAACTTGTTGGCTTTTCTTCTTTGTGCTTCGATATTCAGCATCAGGTCAGGTGCGGATAGCCCAATCACCCCTTCCCGGAAGGCACTAGTTTTCTGGACTAACACAATTCAAACACAACCTAAAATGAGCGGTCAAACAGATTCATGAATTCTACGCTGTCCCAATGAGAGTCTACATGCGTGTATAGCATTTTTTAGGTGTGGGGGTGTCGACGTGGTGTTCTGACAATCCTGACGGTAGTGGAGTGGAATTTTTGTCGATATCTGACGCTGCTCTGTCCTGAAACGCACGGTGGAAAAGCGCAGGTGAGCCCTATCACCCAGAAATTCAAGTAAACGTGATAATATCTCCTTCCAGAGTGCCGCCGTCTTGGAATATTTTATACAGTTCTGTCCTCAATTTCAAGTGCTGTTTGGTCAACTTCTTCAATATTGCTTAAGGTGTATATCCTCAGAAGAATGGGAATATTTTCGTCACATACGAGCCGTGCCTTGGAATTGTCCTGAATGCCCTCAACAGAGCTTATTCTCAGTCTAAAGACACATTTTCTGAATCGAGCAGCATAGGTCTGACCTGTTTGAAGACAACGTCAAAATAAGACCCATCAGACTTTTTGATCAGTTGCTGGAACGTATAGCTTCTGCGAACGGAATGGGATTTGATTCCTTAGGACACCGGATCCATCTTCAGGTCTCTAGTGGCTTTATATTTACTTTGGTTACCTAGTTTTTGAGGGCTGTGCGTCTAGTGTCCCCGGTTCATTTTGGGATCCCAGAATCCATGCTCCTGTTATAGATGAAACCGTGGGTTATTACTGTCGCTCTTACTAGAAGTAATTCGCAGCGAACTGACCAACCCTTCCATAAATATTTTATTTTGATTCATATTTGAATTTGTGGGGCTAAATTTTTGAAAACTATGCTCACCTCTTAACCCTAATCAGATTTATAATGCAAGATATTTACGAGGCATACTTTTACCTTGAAACGTGTAAGAAAATTAAAAAAATTATAAAACAATTAGTGATTTTTTAATATATAATTAACCGTTCAACCACCTATGCATTAGAACATTACTTACATATTGAATGAGCAATTTTCAATTTTAATGCTGCCGGCGCAATTTATAGCCAATACCAATATTCAGTGAATATCAAATTGCATATTGAACGACTGCACTGTCTTTCAAGACTATTCCTAAGTGGTTCCGAAGATTTCAGACCGGACATTTTTCCGTAGAGGATGAGCCCCGTGAAGGTCGACAGAAATCTTTCACTGATGACATCACTGTAGCTCTGGTGAAGTCCAAAATTGACGATGACCCACGATTGACAAAAGAAATGAATGCAAGTGAATGAATGAATTAAGTAATCATCTGGGATACATGAAGAAATATGCGCGACGAAGCTCGAGTGCTGTGGTTAGACTAGCAAATTTAGTAAAGTTGTAATTGGTAATGAATCTTGGTTCAATGCATGAGTACGATCCAGAAACCAAACAGCAGTCCATGGTATCGAGCTCAACAGTAGAAAACCCATCCGTAAATTCTAAGCAACAAAAATCAGCTGCAAAAGTACTGATGTCAGTTTACTTCAACCGATCTAAAATCGTAGCTGCTTTTCCACTAGAAAAGGTACACCGAAGAGTGCTTACCAAAAGTTTTCACAAAATTTGTAGGAAGAGGATTTGCTATCCCTCACTCCTGAAATAACGAGTAATTTTATTGCCATCTCTTGGATCGAAGAAATACGTCCGGCCTTATATTTTCCTGGATAGAGCACCTTGCGATTTCTGGTTATTTCCAAAAATTAATAAAAAAATTAAAATGAAAGGTCTTTAATAGCAACGAGTACATAATTAATGTGTTTAATACTGAACTTGATAAGTTTAAAAAGCAAGATATTTAAGATTGTTTACAGAAGAAGATCTATAGGGTTAGGAAATGCATTGAAATCAATGGCGATTATGTAAAGCAAATAAAAATGGACAAAGTTTGCGAATAAATTTAAAAAGGAGTTTTTTCTGGTCAACTTGCCGAATTTTTGTTAATTATCTCGTATGTCAGTGGGACAATTTTTCTTGGTGGCATTCTTTACATTTTTATTGTTAAATAAGTGGCATTTGCACAGCTTTTCATATTGCCTTTTTTGTTACATAAAAATATTTTTGAAAGAAAGTGTGACAAACGTGCGTTGCCTTTTATATTAACAAACAATATTAATCAACGAAAATCACTGTTTTTCAAAATGGTCTCGATGAAGATCTATATACACTTGAATGCATTTGAACCAATTGTTTAAGCATTTTTGTCATCCCGATTGACGTGTCTCAAAAACAAGTGTTCTGAACGCATCAACTGCCTCACCAGGTGTCGGAAAGCTTTCAACTCATCGTATATTTTTTACGTATGGGAAAAACAAGAAGTCATTCGATGCCAATTCAGGATTATATGGTGGGATCGGTGTTTTGAGTGTTTAAAAATGCAGTTGTTTCAAACGAAGTCTTGAAAGACAACTGGCAAACAAGCGATGGTGTCCGCTCAGAATTTGCTGCTCTACGTTGTTCTGGTGGTATGGTTTCGATATGACAAGTGTTTTTTTTTAACAAACAACTTTTGTTAATTGCGGCTAATATTTACTTAAACATCTTTAAAGTTGATTACAGCTGACTTTCGCGTAAATCCACGATGGTTGTAAAATATTGGAATAGAAAAAGGACCCCTCGAATCTGGAGTCTATCCCCTTAAAAGTCAGAAAAGAAATTACAAAAAATAAAAATATTTATGGTGTGCTAAACAAATGTCACACCAATGACGTTAGTAGCATTTCTATGTAAATATAAATGTTGCATTCACTCAGGTCAGCGTTAGTTGTGGCATGTGTTCACAATGTGAGTGCTTGGCATTTTAACTTCTATGTGTTGTTGCAAGTGATAGTGCCACATTAAGGTGCTGATCTTCAATTTGCATTTTAAGCAGCTATAAATGGCGTGAGGCGTAAGTAAATTGGCGTTGCCTCCATAGCTGAGTAAGGTGCCAAGAAAGACTTTTCAAGCCGGCTACTTGTATGCGCAGGTGTTTATACATTTATACGAAAGTATGCACGAAAGTGCAGACATTGTAGTGCAGATACTTGGAAACATATATATATATATACTTATATGTATATATAGAAGAGAAAATTTCACTAAATCCGATTAAGGAAGCAGCCGTTGGGCATTCAATGTTGATAGCTCGAGCAGCGGGTGTCATGTAGAACATAAATCAAGTTGCTGATCTGCCATAGCAGCAGCAGCAGCCATATTGGTTAACAACTAAAAAATATTCCGTAGCCACTTGCATGTGCAATCTGCAGTAAGAAGGGCGTTAAAAAATACGAGTGAGAGATAATGCTGTTGCTGGGGACTGCCCTTAGGTGATATGGGCATACCTATAATGGGTTCAGTGAAATCGCTTTTAAGAGGTTATATACAGTTATGATTTTCAAAAAATCCATTTTTTTATTTTATTTTCTGTATCTACATATATTTAAGAATACACACAAGAAAAATCAAATCGATCCGGCAAATGTTTTCGAAGTTACACGCACATTTGTATAAGTATAACTTTAAACGCGTTTTTCTCAGAATGGTGTTTTTAAAGTCGGTGACCACTATAACTCGAAAACGGCTAAACCGATTTGTCTAAAACTTTAACACAAGCTTCTTGAATATATTTCTCAGTGACTAATTTAAGGTTTTATTTTTCCGATAAATACTTTTTTTTTTATAAACAATTTAAAATCGAAATTTCGCTGAAAAATCGATTTTTTTTTGAGAAGGCGCCATTTTGACAAAAATTTTTTTTTTGCTTACTCCTTTAAGATTAATCACTAGATTTAACATTACTTTAATGAAATCTGTATGGTTTTTAATTTCAAATGATCCAGTTCAGAGACAGAGTGGTAACCGCAAGACGTCTTTTTTCAGAAGACCTCCTGGAGATCAGCTGTAGCTCTTCTACAGAGAAATATTCTTACTAGTTATAAGGATTTAAATATTGTTGAATAATACCATAATAAGTATGTAAACTTTTTGAATCAACAAATTCTAAAGACTTCTCAAAAAAAATTTTTAAAAATCGTTTTTTTTTGGCCCATTAACTGTAGGTATATAACCCCTTAAGAGCTGAAACTTAAACTCTACTGATTGAAGTAGCCACTCAGTGTTTATTACTATAATAATGCTTACTATTATAATAAATATAGACGGATTCATTCAGGCTTCCCAAACTAAGTTTTCCCCATATTCCACAACACGGTCCATCCTAACCTAATTAGTGGTTACTTTGGCTTTCGCTTCATTTATTTATCGCTATCTTTGTACGCTCCGAAATAGCAGCAGTTCCTATAAAGATTTTTTAGATTTTTTGAGATTTTGTAATGAGAGAAGCCACTTTCTTAGACGAAATTGAAAGACTACCCTCTGCTACTTATGAATATTAAAAGCAAACGAAAATGAGTTCCTGCAAATTCCTCTAGGAGTACAAACAAACATTTAAGCGACTACTTTTCTAGAACTGAATGCTACAATACAGTGATTTGAAGGTTGCAATATAAAAAAAAAATCATTTCCCTCGAAAATTTTGGAAATCTAGTCTTTTTATCGAATAGTTTATAGTTGAAAAATGCGCGATCTACCAAAAGATCATGCGCGCCACTGAAACTTTTTTGGTGACTAATATGTTACTGATTCTTCTGTACGGGATTCTCATAATGTGTAGTCAGGTGACTTAATTATACTGAGGCCCGGGAGTGTACTGTTAACTATTCATTACCAAATTTCATTTTAATGAGGTTAGCATGAAATGTAAGGGTTTTTTTCATAGCCATTAAGCTAGAACTGTCTGAACCTAAATATCTGAGGAAACTCTCACCAACAATTGAAAGATCCTGTGAACTTTTTCATAATTCCCAACACTTCATGAAAAAGGTTAAATACAATAAAAACTTTTGCTTTGTAAGGTATTTATTAATTTTAAATCACTTTCAATATATACAACGCAAATACATATATTACTCACACAACTATACCCATAGTTAAGGAGCAAGCCACTAGCAATTCACGCTTTCATAAAAATACTTCTCGTTATAATTTTTTCAATTCAGTTGCCGCACTGCTTTTCAACTGAAAATAAAAGGCGCGCCATAATAATAATGGATGTGATTTTACACCTTTAATTATATGGTTTTGATTTTCATCCATTCCGTTCGCAGCGAACCCTGCACTGACACTGAATTATTAGCTGCCGATGGATGGCAGGAAGGAATGTTAAGAGATGTGTGATTCGGATTTGTTTGCCACTCTACTTATTGCAGCCAGAACTGCTACGTTTCGAAATTCTTGATGTGTTTATTACGAGTGGGCGGTGTTGTGGCAACCGTAGCTATTGATCGCCATCATTGCCAACATGCAATAAAAACCGCCTCATCTGCAAGCGTGACGCTGCATACCTGTAATACTTGTGATCAATATTTTGAATTATTATTTGCTAATGCAAACAGTTTGAGGTGCTGATTTAGTACATTATAGACAGAGCACTACTACTCCTCACTTTTAAAGTTTTTTTTTGGTTTTTTTTTGTTTTTCTTTGGTTTATTATAATCAATTCTTAGTTAGGTTCTGTATTTACCATTACTATTCACTGACCAAGGGATTCCATTGTGACATTAAATAAAAATTCATTCATAAAACTTGTTACAACTCTCACTCTCAAGCATAAGGAAAACTTAAAAGCTGGATAAAATATTACTTGCTGCACTAAACTCAGTGAAAGGCCACTTACCATACTTAAATGATACATGAGTTCATTATTATAATCATAAATTACGTAATCGACCGAATGACAGAGTAATTAAAATAGCTTTCACAAATGGCAATGTTGCAACGCAAATGATAAACGTAGAGCTAAGCACAGAGCAAACAGTTAGAGCGAAGCTTAGAGCTTTCATAGTAGTACCGCTGAGTGTTTTCTAAACCACTTTGTTATTGCTATGATATGCAATGGAATTTTTCTTGCATTAAAATAATTAATAATTAATTTGGCTTTCAATTTGAAACACATTACGAGTTGTGCTGCAAAAATTAAGTAATCATCTGGGATATACGAAAACAGTAAGAAAAAGGATTTGCGGTGCTACTTTTTACATCATGACAACGCGCCATCCCACATTGCTGAAATAATGAGTAATTTTGTTGCGATCTCTGGGATCAATGAAATACGTCCAGCACCATATTCCCCAGATATAAAGGGTGGTTAAATTGTAAGGGCCGATGTTGAATGTGAACCACACCTAAACGCCAAGTTTTTTTCCGAATTTAATTTGACATTTCTCTATTTCAGACTTACTCAATTTGAACCATGGAGAGATACACAATCCAACAACGTGTTAAAGTTATCCAGACTTATTATGAAAATTTTCGAAGAAAATCATCTTCAGATGAGGCACATTTTCACCTCAGTGGATTCGTCAATAAACAGAATTGCCGCATTTGGGCGAATGAGAATCCAAGAGTGATTGTCGAAAAACCAATGCACCCACAAAGAGTGACTGTTTGGTGCGGTTTATGGGCTGGCGGCATCATCGGGCCGTATTTTTTCCAAAATGAGGCCGGTCAGGCAGTTACTGTGAATGGTGTTCGCTATCGTGAGATGATAACGAATTTTTTATGGCCACAATTGGAAGATATGGATGTGGACGATATGTGGTTTCAGCAGGACGGTGCCACTTGCCACACAGCTAACGAAACAATGGCTCTTTTGCGCAACAAATTCAATGGCCGTGTTATCTCACGTAATGGCGATGTCAATTGGCCCCCAAGATCATGTGATTTGACACCGTTGGACTTTTTTCTCTGGGGTTATTTGAAAGAAAAGGTGTACGTCGATAAGCCAGCAACAATTCAAGAGCTAAAGGATGAGATAATTCGGCACATTAACGGCATAGAAACTCCATTATGCCTCAGCGTCATCGAAAATTTGGACCATCGTATGGAGGTGTGCCGCCGAGGTCGCGGCGCTCATTTGGCCGATATTTTGTTACATACATAATTGAGTAATACCAATATATCATAATAAAATAAAATTTCAATAATTTCCTAAATAGTTTGTGTTTTATTCAAAATCAACATCGGCCCTTGAAAATTTAACCACCCTTTATAAAATTGTCCTCAAGAAAATCCTGTGGAAATCTATTGTCTCATTGTTTTTGCCAATAGAACAAGGGTTTCTATGAGACGACATTACTTTCAAACTAGCAAAAAGTCCTCTGGTAAATGGTTCATATTTGACATAATGTGTAATTAATATATTTTTAATGGCATGATAAGAATGAAAGGCGATAATAAGTTGAAGGACTCCCCTTCGTCTTCTTAGAAATCTCTTTCTTGCTAAAGTCTTCTGTTTATTTAAGGGGGTCTCCTCATCAGTCAGTTTCAAAAAATCGATTTTTTTTTTTTTTGCTTCAATCGTTAGAATTATTATTAAAGAATATTCTTGCAAATTTTGAGAGTCCAACTCAAACTCGTTTAGGATTTACAAATCTGAGTAGAGTCTCGCGTGGGGCAAGCGCGAGCTAAACTAAAAACTTTAAAGCCTATTTCCCGAAAACCGTATTTTTTAAAATTCCGTGCACGATTAAAAATGAACCATTAAAGCTATGTATACAAGTAAGACACCGTTTTTTAGATAATTTTATTGTCCATAGATTGAACTAAAAATATTTATTAAAAAATTTTTATTTTACAATGTTATCAACTCAATTATTCTTAGAAAAAGCACTAAAAATCGAGTACTTTTTTAAAAAAATGACAAAAATGTTAAAATTTCAACTTTCAATCACCATAATAGTCTATGATCTGCAAAAAAGCCTTCTGAACAAGGAAGTATTTCCATTTTTTGTTTCAGATAAAAATTACGGGCTGAATCATGCACGGAGTTTGAGTTGTTAATCGCGAGCTGCTGCGCAAGATTTTTCATAAATCAGCCATTTTTAATTATTTTGACATACAATAAACTTTTTTTTGTTGAATAAATATATGTTCAAAAATATGCAAAAGATCATTTGTTTCTCTTGTTGTTTTCATGTTCAAAAAAAATCCTGAAAAACCTCTTTTTTTGTAAGCTACTGATGAGGAGACCCCCTTAATAACCATTTCGTAAAACTAGCTAGAGATCAGAAAAATGCAAATTCAATCTGTTCTTATCCTGACTTCATAGCAATTACATTGATTATTGATATCCACTTAGCGCTTCTTTTCTTACCAGCTTCAGATTTCAATATACTACAAACATCTCTGAAAGAATTCTATGTCCAGTACAAAGTTACCTGTCTTTTGAAGTCATCTCATATATGTATATACTTGTTTATGAGAGTAGACAGCCAGTGTCTATAGCAATTTCCGCTGAAATGAATTGTAATAATAATTTAAAAATCTGTCCAGCCGCTGTCGTTGTCGCTGCAGCTGCCGCTGCAATAGACTTTTCACAATTCAGCGCTTCAAATTTATTTGATGACTTAATTCCAGAAAACCTTCTGGCATAGATCAACCGCAGTAGCGTCCGCCATAACTATGATGAATTGCCACTAAACCACCTCCAGGTATACTAAGAGAGTGACGTAGAGCGTCTCGTCTTTCACTCTTTCATATTGCCAATATAAAATTATATGCAATTGTTGCTAGAGAGATAAAAGATTAGCTCACTTTAGAATTGCGCGATTGGAGTGAACATACGGCTTCCTTTGTTAAACGCTTCATTGGTTGTAAGTGATTCCTTCTGAGTTTGTACCGTTATATGATAAATGCAGTGCTCTATTAATTTTAGAGCAGTGCTATAATAGGTAGTTGGCATGATATTGCTTTTTACTACTACATTTTCACTTCCATTACATTTTTCAAGCAACTTTTGTCGTCTCTTTGGCCGTGATTGCAGTGTTCGTATTCCATCAGCTTCAATATGCATTCATTGAAAGACATTAAATGTTAATAATACAATTTTTATCTTGTATGTTTTTGCTTTTCGTTGACTTTCAAATGACTGAACGATGATAAATTTGCGATAGAACAAAGTGAAACTGCCTAGAGTAGTTTTGCAATAGAAAATTTACTGTATGAAATAGGCAGGAAGCCATATATTCATTGTTAATGAAAAAGTTGTTTAGTTTTAAATCTATGTTTTTCTTAGATCAAAAATGATGTTTTCCATCAAATCTTTTCATAATTGTAGAATTTGTTACATATTTTTGGGATCTCTCTCTTTAAGTCGATTTTCAATCATGTAAAAGTCAAAAGTACAGGACTCTATTTTGACATCTTTGAAACTTAACTGACGATCCAAACATTTTTCGTTTAAGTGAAAAGTCAGAAATTTATGAAAATCCATCACTTGAACATGGCACAGCACGTTAAATTGTTTAAACAAACTACAAAATAGGTGATTCAAACTTGGCGACGTTTCTTGCTTTGAGAAGAGATTATGGTGCACATAATCGTCTAACTACTCAAGCAATTGAGAAAAAGGAGATTGGATCGGCTACATATATTATAAGGTCCTCGTATCATGGTTGTGCTCATTTCACCCAAATATCGCTACTGTAAGTGAAAGCCTAGTCGAAGGCCCTAATGTCTATTTCACCTCGACGTTCTCAAGAGCTGCCACCTTCTTATAGCACGTAATCGTATATTTATTACTTGAGCTTACACCTACAGCCATATAAAATCAAGCTCAAACAACCACTGATGCCAAATTTTTCTTCATCAACGAGAGGGAGACTTAAATATGCAAAATCGTCCAGTTTAGGGCTCTGAGAATTCCCAAAGCCCTCTTTGGTCTGGAGGTGTGATTGGACCTTACTTCCTGGAACATGATAACGGCGAGACTGCTACTGCTAATTCGGATCATTAGAGGCGTATGATGACTGATTAGTTTTGCCTTGCAATTGAAGAACATGATTTGGTCAATAAGTGGTTCAAGCAAAATGATGCCACATGTCACACAACACTAACGAATTTGGCTTTATTGCGAGAAAAATTTCTTCGCCGCTTTATCTCTGGTCTTGGCGATATCAAGATCAATGCTTGCCTAAAGTACTCAATGTTGTGATGATATGAACAAACCTTGTGATCAGCCACCCACACAGGTGGCTAATGATTAATCGGCCGATACATTTTCACACCTTTTACCGGAAATGGCAACGGCAAGATGCCAATTGATCGGACTTTAGGAAGTCGAAAAGGTATAGAGTAACGTAATAAACCGGTAGAACCATCGTTACATATTTCATCAAAAATGATGCCGTTGAGAATGTAATCATCAATGGCTGTTAGATCGCCATGATATCCGCCTATTTGATGCCTGAAATTGGAGCTCGTGATCTTGATGACATTTGGTTTCAACAAGACGGCGACACTTCCCACACATCGCATTAAGCAATGGATTTATTAAGAGAACACTGCGGTGAGCAGATGATTTCACGTTTTAGGCCGATCGATTTGCCACCAATATCGTGTGATATCACACCCTTAGACTTTTTCCTGTAGCGATATGTAAAGTCTAAAGTCTGTGCGGACCATTCCGCTTCGATTCAGACCTTGGAGGAAAACATTACGCATGTCATTCGCCAGCTACCAATTGAAGTGCTCGAACGAGCTATCGAAAATTGAACTCAATGGATGGATCGTCTGTAGCCACGGACAACATTTGGAAGAGATAATCTTCAAAATAATCTTCAAAAGATAATCTTTCGAATGTTTGTAAATACTCCCCATTAAATTTGAACTTTCTGTGTTTTTTTCGCTAAAAAAGTAGGGAACCTCGAAATTTATATATTATACGTATATATAAGTTAACACTAATCTGTCTTTTTTAAACTCTTTCCTTAGCTATTTTGCACAATATGCCACCGCTGTAACTTTTATAACGCAACTTTAACCTTGACGATGAGCGTGAATAATGGATAAGCCTTGTAATATAAGAAGGTAATCAGATGAACGCTAATTATGCGCAAATCAGTCAGAACGAGTGCTACATGAAAATACTTCCGACCGAAAAATAAATCGAAGCAGAAAATCACTTAATGTTTATATGCTGCGGAATTTTTTTTTGTTATTTTTTTTTTTTTTTTTAAATTCACAAAACTGCATTGCTAATGGATGCGTTCGTGTGGGCATGCGCATGCAACTCTCCTCGCAGTGATGTGCTAAGTAAGTGCGTGATATATTTTTCATGTTGCATGCGATTTTTTTACGGCATTACATTTAGTTTAATGTGTTTCTTTTTTATGTATTTCTTTTTTGCGAAATTTTTATGTTTTATATTTGATTTACGTTTTTTCTTATTTAAGTGTGCCTTCGATCGAATTTTACACCAACATATTTTTTTTTGTTAATTCAGCATATCGACACGAACGTCCTCACTGCGAGTTAGTTTGTTTTTGTGTTGAGAGTAGTCACAAGCCGGTGCATAGGATTTCGTATTTTTCATATTTTGGAACAACAAAATGCGTTTTTTTTATTTAACTTTTTTTTAATTTTTTTTTTGTATTAGGTTTGTATTAGGGAGAGTAAACAAACCTCTCCTCAAATATTGTGCCCCAAAAAATTATGAGAGAAAAAGTGAGTGGAAGCGTGTAGTAAGAAATTTTTTTATAAAACAAAAAGCTCAATTCTGAGACGCTGAAGGATTAATAAATAAATTTAGATATTTTTCAAATATTTGTTTTTTACTTGCTGTGTTATATGAACGTACAAAATAGTATTATTTTTGATATGAAAAAGTAAGCTTTACTCTCTGTTTAAAAAAAAATTCCCTTGTATTATTAAGGGGTAAAAAGTTAGACAATTCTTGGGAACGCCACAAAGAAACACTCGTAAGCACGAAAATATTTTGTTGATAATGTTGACTCAATATTGTGGCGATCTATCGACTAGTGATTACCCTCAATAGACTTTTCAGCGCAGTTTTTTTTTGCACTGCTTTTCTGTGGTTACAATGAGCGGAATGTTTCGTAACATTTTTTGGTTTTTTTTTATTTATGTATATTGTTTGTGTTTGTTAATGCGATGTATTCATACGTGTGAATAGTATTTTTTGGTTATTTATTGAACCCTTCATACTTCATATGTTCGACTTTAATCACGCGAGCGCATCTCGTTGCGCGTACATGTTGCAACAACATGCAATATTGTTGTGTATGCTCACTTGAATATAGGTATGTACATGCAGGTGGTGTTCGAATGCCTGCAATGTTGCTTACTTTTCTGTAATCCAAAATACTTGCCGCAGCAAAAGCAAGGTTACAATATTACCGAGTGAGTGTTGTTTTTTTCGTTTTGTTTTTTTTTTTTGTGGCAAGTGTTAAGTGCAATGTGTGTTTTCTTGTTTGCGTTTTTAGAATTTTTTTATATTTGGTTTATTGTGATGAGAGCATAGTTTCGGGATTTGCACTTGATGATATATTTCCTCTCCAAAACTCAAAACCGGACAATTATTGTATGCTTAGAGAACTTCTATTTGTCATCAGTGAGTAATGATTAAGAAACAATTTATTTATAAGACTCATAATAATTACCATATATGATTTTAACTGTGAAATTCAAATATTTGCTATTTTTGTACAGACAAATCGAAATAAAAGCTAATTTTTACCTCAACAAGTAGATTTTTTCTTATATTTTCATTATATCTATTGGGTTGCGTAAAAGAAAGTATATCAATTTTTTTTTTAATTTTATAATGAACTTTAATCTGTCTGTATGAAAAACCATCGGTTTCTTTTTGGGCAACCCATTACAACGAAATCACTATGCTTAAGTTTATTGTAATTATTGTGTATTAACCGGGATTGGTGTGCATCGGTTTCTACACCATTACACATCTCTAATCATATAAAGCGCTTATCAATGAAGTTCATGTTGTTACTCGGCTTTTAACACTTTTGCCTATTAACAACAATTAAAGTGCTAAATGCAGTCAATTCGCATGTTTGCATTTCGTGTTTGCTGCTCTTATCTAAATCTGTTGGCCGCATGTACTTCCTGTTCTGAAGAACAAACGTTGTGTGCGCGTGTGTATGGATTTACGTTTAGATGCAAATATGGTGATCCATTTCTTATTTATTTAATTACAAAATCCTAAAGAGTTTATATTATTGTGAAGTTTGTTTGAAAAATATTGGGAGGCTTTATCTTTTACGCTTGATATCCGCTTTATAATGGCTAAAAAGTTTGTATATATCGTCAGATTGTAGCGGATCGGACCTTCGGACTAAGAGCGCACACTTGAACATGTATCAATGGATTTCCCGTGTTATTTGTTTCGTTTTTCCGCTTTTCTTCTTACTTATTCATTTACACAGGTAGCAATAAGAGCCCAGACAAGCAAACATCTGGTCGGTAGTAGTATGAATGAGTTCGTAACAATTACGTCGGGTCAGCCTTCGGGAGCACTCCAGAATAAAGTCTCGTTTTTATCTTTTTTTTTCTTTTAGCTGACCACTCCTATAAAATCAGGTTTAAAGCTGAACTCATCTTAATTGACTCTCAAAGGAGTACAGGAAAGGCATAACTGATTATTTTGTTTAATACTCAGACCAGCCGGTTTAGCGCACCTCTGATGGTTTTCGTATAAATTCCGAGAAATAAAGGTGCTCTGCACTATTTTTTACTTTTAAATAAAGAATCTGATAAAGTGCGCATGTATTTTTGAAGGCATAAGAGATAAATGTAAAGAATAATTCATCATATTGGCAACAAAGCATGCCTATACCTCTAGATATTACTTACAACAAAATCACCATCATCACCACCGCTGTTTGGCGAAATTGGAATTAGCAAGTGAAACCAGGTCGCTTTCCACCTTATCCTTCTATCGGAGTGGAGGACTTCCTCTTCCTCTGCTTCCACTAGCGGGTACACCATCAAATACTTTCAAAGCTGGAGTGCTTTCAGAGAGCCGCTGCCTCTTCATTCGCTGAACTATGTCAATATCATCGTATAGTTCGTACAGCTCATCGTTCCATCGTCTCCGGTAATCGCCGTTGCCTATGCACAAAGGACCATAAATCGTTCGCAAAACTTTTCTCTCGAAGACTCCTAAAGTCGACTCATCAGCCACGTTTCTGTGCCACATAGTAGGACGGGTATGATGAGCGATTTGTAGAGTTTGGTTTTCGTTCGTCGAGTGAGGACTTTACTTTTCAATTGCCTACTGAGTCCAGCGTGGCACCTGTTAGCAAGAGTGATTCTACGTTGGATTTCCAGACATTTTAGTTGCTATTAATGCTGGTCCCTGGGCAGGAACCAAGCAGTAAATGTTTATTTGATGGCAGGAGATATTTTGCCTTATCCTCATTCCCTACCAGACCCATTTGCTTCCTTATCTGGAGAAAGGTAAACTAACGGCGCGGTTGTTAAGGCTTATGATATCAAAATCATCGGCCTACGTCAGACAAGGCAGTTCATAGGCAGCTCCTTTTCGTGCTATCGAAGAGTGCTTTAAAATCGATTGTCGATTTGCTTTTCAAGGCGCTTGGTGAATAAGTAGTCAATGGTGGATCTAACAGGCCAAAAGCCGCACTGGTAAGGTCCCATCAGCTTTTTGTCTCTCACATAATTTGTACGATAGTACCTTATGTGCGATGTTTGGGAGCCTTAGTGGATTTGGTATTTGGCGCAGACTGTGGTGTTCACCAAGTGAGGGTTGGACAGAGCACATTTACGTTCCATTCGTCAGGTATGTTTTCCTCCGCCCGTATTGCGATTTTTTATTAATATTTTTTTAGTGAATGAAAGGATTGACAAAACCAAAAGCAATAAATAAGTAACTAGCGGTATTTTCTCCCGTCATTATCAGTAAATTAAAATCAATGGGAAAACTATGCAACATCTACTAAGTTTAAGTATTTATGCTATTTCAAAGCATCATGCACAAAAACACCCACACACAAACACACACACACACACATACAAGCAAATACGCATCACTTTTAATTCAATGAGAAATTGTAAGTGATGCTGGTTTATTCACTTACCTCTTCAGCACCGTTAAGCACGCAATTTATCAGCGCTATCAATTTGATCAGCGACACGCCAAATACCTTGAATGCCTACGTACGAACGTATGTACGTGTATATTTATGTAAGAATAAAAATTCATATTTCGTGTTCTCGTCGTGCGGTGCTGTTGCTGTCTTTCCACACATTTAATATTTTTTCATAAATAATTTTTCCATTCGGAGTTTTTTTGGTTTCATTTGCTGTGCTTACCTAGCTTCAGGGTCATTGCTTTCTTCAAATAATTTTTTTCTTTATTCATTTTATGAAGATTACTTTTTCATTTGAAATTTTTAACTATTTTCCTGCTACTGCAATGGCAACGTTTATATTATGGATGTGGAAAATTCTTTCTTTATTTTTATAAAAAACTTTTGCTCAAAAAAAATTTTTTTGCCACTTGAAAATTAAAATAACCAAAAATATCCCAGATTACACCGTTAAATAATTTAAAAAAAATTATCAGCAGCTAACAGTATTCCCCGTGTATCAAAATGCAACTATAAAAGCAACGAAAATGTGGAACAACTTAACCAAACTGATCGCTGTTGTCTCCCCAACTTGCCACTTGTCTTTCCGGTCTCTCAACTGTCAACCAATATCCCAATGAGTCTGTGGCGTAACTTATGATATTTATCGCACTGCGAAGTCATTGTTGCGTGGAATATTACAAAAGAAGTTATGCATTGCAATTTACAACTAGTTTCTCAACCAATGCTTTGACACAAAAGTTGCGCCAAAACAAGAAACGACAAAACCAATATCGATCATCAATAAAAGTGTGTCTCTGCCTTTGTGAATTCTGCGGTTGTTAGCTAACTATTTCATTTTCTAATTATGTTAGCAACTGCTATGTTTAACACGGCGAAGTACTATGAACTGTCTATTGTCCGACTAGGCATCTTATTCATACTAGTTAAATACTAGTTAATTCAAGCATGTTGAAACTCTAACTCATCAAATATAAAAATTAAAATATTTATCATTTTTAAATAAAATAAATAAAATAAAAACAAAAGCAAATCACAAACAAAAAAAAAAAATTAAAGTAAGAAAACTTCGGTAAGTTGACCAGAAAAAAATTTATTTTTGTATTTATTCATAATATATGTCTTTTTTTATTTTCTCTACATAATCGCCACTACCATTTTAGATTGAGTGAAGTAAACTGACATCATTACTTTTTTTGCAAATTTTTCTATTGCAGATTTTGCGGGTGGGTTTGCTCCTGTTGGGCTCCATACCATGGACTGCTGTTTGATTTCTGGGTCGTATTTATAGAACCAATATTCGTTACCAGTAACGTCTTTACTAAAGTTACTGGATTGGCCATTTTCGATTTTTTTTTAAGAAAAATTGAGCAAAATGCACTGGCCTCTTTTTGGGCCTCATTTAAAATTCATGATTCCCCATCGAGCAGATCACTTCGTGTATCCCAGATTATTACTTAATATTCGCGATACAACCATGACATTCAAGTTCAATTCATTAGCAATCATTTCTTGTATCACTTGTGGATCTTCGTCGTTCTTGGACTACAGCTACAGTGACGTCATCAGTGGACGATTTTGGTCGTCCTTCTCGCGGTTCGTCCTCTACGGAAAAATGTGCTATCTGGAATGTTCAGAACCATTTAGAAATAGTCTTTAAAGATGGTGCAATCGTTCAATATACAACTTGGCATACACTTAATATTTGTATTGACTGTAATTCACGACGAAACCCGAACAGAATCCAATTGCGAATTTCTATTTGCTTTGCTGGTGGAATTTCGCCTGACCTATCCTCAGCTATCTTACGTTCTCTCGTCTCCATTTTAGCCGATCGTTCTAAAATTTGAAGGGAAGACTAATAAAGTAATTGCAAAGGATTTGGTATTTTTAGACTTAACAAAAAAAAATTGAAAGTCACCAATTGACCGAACTTTTTTTAATCCCCTCATATGTGCCATGGTCGACACTAAATAATAAGTCCTTAGAACTCTGAAACTATTAGAACTTAACTGTGTACTGGCGCTAATATCGAACGGGACCTTCAATATGTAAGTGATATAAAAAATCTAGTCGCCTAAAAGCCTCTTATCAACTGCATGCAGTACATTAAGGGTGAATAACATGATTGAATGCAAATTAATAGAAAGATAAAACGGAATTCGGGCTAAACGTGTAATGAGAAAAAGAGAAGAGAGAAAAGGAAAAAATAAATCGACCTTCTACTTTTCAACCAGGGACGAATGGGTGGAAGTCAAGGTGTGTAGTAGTGAAGATTTCTATATATACTGCAGAGTCTAAAAGCAAGGTAGGTGCAAGAACAAAGTCCACCTGTGACTGTCCTGAATACGAAGTTAGGTAACTACAACTCTGCCATGGAAGCAGAAATTGTGAGTACTACAGTTGAAAGGTGAAGTGCAGGAAGTGACCGCATCACGATAAATTGCTTTCGTATCAGAATTATGCGTTTGCGAACTGTTCGCTCGACTTGACGAAATAAGGGAGGAGCTGGAAGCATGTTAAACAAAAGAACCTTGTAATCTGGCGGAAAGAGACATTTAAAAGGTAGTGATCCAGTATTTTATTTTCATCCTAGACAACTTGCGAATATAGTACAACCCTTAGAAATAGATGCTAAGTTAATATCCGGAGTTATGTAGCAAAGTAGCGAAGAAATTATGTTAAATATAAAATTTTACTCCTCACTATAATGCAACTAAGATGCATTGAGGCATGCAAAGATGTATAGAATAAACATTTTGAAGTCACTGGAACGTTACGAGTATTCTCAAAACAAGTTTACCACACTTGAAATTGACCATGAAAATATTTCTTTATTGAACAAAAAGTTTGAGAAATCAACCTTCATTACGCTACTAAATAAATCGCAATCAAACATAATTGACGTAGGCTGAAAATCTTCTGAAAAATCAATTAACCGATTCATTGGTAATCGCGCAGGTGACGCAGCATACGAGTACACCACAAAACCAGTACCTCAAGTAGCACTTGGTTCCGCGTATACGAGTATATAATATGTATATATGTATATAAGTAAGAAACAATCTTTAAACTGCTAAGTTTAACTAGTCGTTAATGAATTTGCGGCAGGTGTGGCTTATGACCGACTGCGTTTGCATCGCACTAACTGCAACGGTACTCGATGTTTGTCCGTTATTTCATGGGCGCATTAATTGCCCCATGTTGTAAACAACGATTAACCAACTTGTGAACAAAGTCATTTGTGTGGAGTTGCAGTTTGCTGCAATGTTTTTTTTACAACTGCTAAGATACGGAAGGAGAATTTCTTCCTCGGCCATAAAATTCGTAAAATATCACACAGCTTTCGCAAGTACTGTGAGTGTCTCCACTACTGCTGCTGGTGTCCATCTTCTTAGAATCTCATCTCTATTTCCATATCTATCTGTTCAAAAAATATAAAATTTGTTTTATTTTTGGTTCTGATTACTTTCATGTGATTCGCGAATTATTACTTCAACTTTCAAGGAGCCACTCTAGAGGTTGAAAAATAGTTTCAGTTTTTTTTCAATAATTTGTAAGAATATGGGAAAAGGAATAGAATTTCCATTTAGCCATTTTATTGAACATATATTAAAGTATAAAATAATATTTTTAATTATTCTTTTGTTACAAAATGGCGGTGATAAAGTCTATTATTTAATCCATGTTTTGTTTGAAAGGCGTCCACGAGAGAACCGATTTCTTCTAAACGATGAAATCTAGAACAGAAAAGCAAAAAGTTGTATGATCTACAAACCATGACCTTTTGAAGTACGTGCGAATTTATTTTTTACTACGTCTACGTCTCGATAGTGCGTTTGCTTGGATTTATTATTTTACACATACATATATGTAAATATTAATAATAATAGTGAATATATACATAAGTGAAACCAATGCTTGAAAGCTTTTTGTAAATAATCGCCGAATCACTTACACACCACGCGCATTCCCCTTACAATTGACATAGAGCAATGTAAAAGACTTAGCATTATCATGCATGCAACATGTTGCAACATTGTCATTTGTGGATTAGTTTAACATACATATGTATATTTACTTCCTTTGTAGCTTTTTCTATTTATCATTATTTTCTATTGTATATCAAACTTTTTCAATTTATTTCTACACACGTCGGTTGCTTTATATTTATCTTTTGCACTGGAAGTGTGAAAAATGTGCAAAACTGCGTAGGTTGCATATGAATGAATGCCACAAATATTTAATTGCATGTGTGGCACATACGATTTATTTTTATGAATACACGTGCTGTAGACTCCTGGCTGTGGCTGTAGCTTCGGTTTGCGTGGCATTGCTGTATATTTTTTTTATTTTTATTTCGACGTGCCACGGCTGCTGTGGCTGCTGTTGCGGTAAATTGTTGTATACATTGTAACGGCACTAAGGAACCAGGCCATAAATCAGTATTTTTCGTAGCAAACTGTAGCATATTTAGAGAATAGAATGTGTATATAAAAATGTGACTGAATTTGAGGTTGTGAATTACGGATTTATTGTATGAGAACAGATGTACGAGTATTTGTGTATATTATATACAGAAAAGTAACACACAAGCCTTATAAATATCCAACTACTACTACTACTACTATTACTACTACTATTACTACTACTACTGCTACTACTACTACTACTACTGCTACTATTACTACTATTGCTGCTACTACTACTACTACTACTACTACTACTACTACTACTACTACTACTATTGCTACTATACCAGCACTTCCACTCCTACTACTACTACTACTACTAATACTACTACTACTACTACTACTCTAATACTACTACTATTACTACTACTACTGCTACTACTACTACTACTACTACTGCTACTACTACTACTGCTGCTGCTACTACTACTACTACTACTACTACTACTACTACTATTACTAGTACTACTACTACTACTACTATTACTACTACTACTACTACTACTACTACTACTACTACTGCTACTACTACTACTACTACTACTACTGCTACTACAACTACTACTACTACTACTACTACTTCTACTATTACTACTACTACTGCTACTACTACTACTACTACTACTGCTACTACTACTACTACTGCTGCTACTACTACTACTACTACTACTACTACTACTACTATTACTACTACTACTACTACTACTACTACTACTGCTACTACAACTACTACTACTACCAGCAGTACTTCCAATACTACTACTACCGTAGTACTTTTTTATTCAAGCTGTTTCTTATATGACATTTTTTTGACTCTATCCCCGGTTTTTTGCATGATGTACGCGGATTTTCTAGACAGTTTAAGATAATGCTTATTGCCGCACTTATCTCTTAATTTATTTGTACTTAACTGTCAATTCGTCCGCATGGAATTTTTGGCTGGTTCTAATAAGATTTTTATAAGGTTTATTTATTATAACTAATGGACTATTAGGTTCAAAGAAATGAAGAAGAAAGAGAACTTTTCCATATATTAGTTTAAACCAAACTGCACTTGTTTCAAAAAATTTATTTCTTTTTTTATTGGCTAAAAGTATGCTTTGAACCTTATATTGTAGAATAAGGACCAGAAGGTCTTATACGTGTCCGACGTTGATTTCATTGAAATTAAGAGCACTTTTACCGAGTGCACCGGGCCGTACCGATGTACGTATATATATTTATTATGTATGTCTCAAAACTTTAAATGCAGGTTTTTTTTTGTCGTAACCATATTTGCCCACGATGAACACAGAAACAACTCCCGTGAATTTAATAGAAATTCACAATCGCCTTTTGCTCCAATTTTACAAAAATTACAAATATCCTTCCGGCTGCTAGATTTGGGACCGATCTATTCAATAAAATTGTAATAACTATTTTATTTCCTTGAACACTGGAGCGTTTGTCTATGTTAATATAATATTTGGGACGAAATAATCTTCATGTTACAATAAATTAAATATCGTAAAAAAATCGTATTAGACCATTTTTGCACTAAATTTGTTTTGCTTGTTTTTGGTAAGATGAGAACCAAACACATGCACACTCATATATAAATGCACAGATTTCAAATTAGACTAATGCATTTTACATATAAAACGTACACTGGTTTGTAAAAAAATTGTTAAATTATATCACTTATGAATTATTTATCACGTTTAGGCACTTTACACTTACACTTCCATCGGATATATTTATATACAAAATCTATCGTTTAAAACCCCGTTTAAGTTTTGTTTAAAAGTATCCAAGCACCAAAAGCATTCTTTTATTGCCAAATCATTACATTCCAGTTGCCAGATTGAAGGGTAGCCAAATCGCGAAATAAGAAAGGCAACCACCGTACTGTGAGCTTCTAGGAAACATCCCCAAGTTAAAAATAAAATTTCAGTCAAAAGTCCTTAAAAAATGGGTTAAATTCAAAATTTATAAATTAGATTTAGTAAATAGATAATTTTCCAAAACCATTGCAAAAATAATACTAAAAAATGTTCACTTCTTACTTTTATTCTTCAATTCAAACGTACCACAATTACACCGTTAACGCATTTGAACTTAAAATATACCATAAAGCAATAAAAAACTATTTGCTTAAAAGATTGCTAATTTAAGATTTTATGTTTTTGTTTAAGAGAATTAAAAGCAATTATTCTGAATTAAAATTTGATAAAACGGTAGAAAAATACCAGCAAATTAGCGCGCAATAAATGAAACAGACAGTTAAGGCCTTCACTTGCAAGATAACAACATAAATAGTTTTGAAAATTGTTGGAATTAAAAAGAAAAATAATTAATTAATTTATAATAAAAATTTAAATGTACATTTACGGGTTTAAGCATGAAAGTGAATTGCTTTAAGAAAAACAAATGTGTAGATCATTTATACAGTAAATATCTAAACTGATTTAAGGAAAAATAAATATAAATATGTGAAGTATTTTGATCTTATTAACTCAATTAAGTGCAAATATTTTGAGCCACCCTCTTTGCGTTGCATGATATGCACACATTCCACAAATGAAAAGCGCTAATGGTATCTCTAAAGACTTCGCTTCGCAATAAAAAGCTAAATTAAAAGTATCTTATGCACCTTAATACGTACATATAAAAAATTACATTTCTAATTTAGTATTGTAATTTGTTAAAAACAATAATTTATTTAAACGTTTCATACAGCAAATGACATCATCACGATTTAGTACTTAAATAAAAATATTTATACTCCTAAAACAATAAATATAAATTAAGCAGGCAATCAGTTTTACCAGCAAAATAAAAAGGTAATACCAAAATAGGCTCTGATAACTGCGAACAACACTTTAGAGCGTATTATAAAATGCTTTTATGACATATACTCGGTCATATGTAAATACTACAGTGGTAAATGTTATATTTTTCTTGAAATTTCTGAAAAAAATTAAATAGATCTTTGGCCCTAAAACCTCACATCTGGAAAAATTTGTGTATGGAAGCAATATGATGTTTTAGTGTTTAAATTGTAGTTGAAACATTGCGGAAACTGAGAATCTAGTTGAAAGACAGACAGAGATAAATCTATTCTACTCGTACATAAAACCACTGGTGTTAACGAAAAAAAAGTATTGCTCAGAAAATAATCATGATGTGCTAATCATTATTCCTTCGTTCAAAATATTTCTCAAGGAAGTATTCGGATATTGATATGATATTATTGCTTGAATGATTAGGTAAAACTTGAAAAAAAACTATCATTTATCAATTAAATTTATAAAAATCATGAAATGATGAATCACTTTGGATCTGAAAAGCGAAAGTAAGCAGTAGTCTTTTGGAAAAATTCTTTTGTTTATGCGGATTTCCTAAGTAGATGATTTTTTTCTTAAGAAAATAAACCACAGAGGAGCCGGCGCCATGGCTCAGTGGTTTAAAAGTCCAACCGCTGCGAGTGTATTTGTGACATGAAAGCTCCTCATAAAAATCCTTCAGTCCGTTCGAAGGTGGCTTAGTATACCAGGTGTGTTTGTTGAAGTGTGCCGGTTTTACTAGTAGATGTCGCTAGCAATATGTATAAATTTCTATTAATATTGAAGACAACATCGGCTGAACAACAAAGTCTCACTCTTCATTTCACACTAAAATTTCATTTGAAATCCAAAAATTATATGAAATTCCATGAAACTGCATCCTAGCAGTAAACGAGAATACAAATAGAATTAAAGAAAAAATTTATTTTGAACAGAAAAATTCGCAAACTGTTAAATGCAGTTAAGTAAAAGTTGTTTGGCAACTTCTGCAGCAAGACAACAACAGCTCGAGTAGTGATTAAGAGAGAGTGAGAACTGAGAATACTGTGCAGCGTTGCAACTAGGATTTTAGCTGTGTTTATCTGCTTGTGAGTGTGTAAGTAGGTATATGTGACATACCGGCAACTTGTTGCAGAAAAATGCAATTACAGCTGTTTGTTTGCAATGCTTTTTGTCGTTATATGCGGCGTTACTGACACACAACTGGTACAAACTTAGTAGCCGCTGTTAAGGGAAATGAGGACACTACTTTTTTTCAAATACACCCGGTTGTACGACTAGACAACGCTTAAACGCACTTTCACGACACAAGTACCGCAACGGTAAAACAATTATATGTAAACGGGCACAAATGATAACTAAACTATACAGCGACCATGTCAGTTGTAATGAACGATGAGTCATGCCCGATGACAGTCTGGCTATATCCAAAATCAGCGCGTGGGGAAATGGCAAATGGCGCATACATACCATATATGTATTGCTGATTGCGGACTTTAGTTTCAACTTGTTGACACATACTGAGCGATATCTCAGCCATAACTTGACGAATGTTCACCTTCAAGTGCTCAAGTGTTAAAGGATTATCCGCACACGCACGGTCTTTTAGGTAGTCCCACAAAAGGAGTCCAACGGTGTCCAATCGCAAGATCTCGGTGGGCAATTGACATCGCCAAGACAAGATATTACACGGCCGGGAAATTTCCTACGCAATAAAAACATATTCAGTTGTGTTGTGTGGCATGTGGCATCACTTTGTTGAAACCATATATATATTGTGAGAGTCGGGTTCTTCAGTTGCAGGCCAAAAAAAAACGTCGGTTATCATACGACCATAATGCTCCGAATCGACCGTGACAGTTTCGCCCTTCTTGTTTTCATAGAAATAAGGTCCAATCACACTTTAGGAACAAAGAGCGCACTAGATAGACTTTTTTGTTGTTGTTGGTGTTATGGCCTCCCCTTAATTATTTGAGACTTTCACTTACAGTTGCGATATTTGGTGTTATGCGAGCAAAACGATGATGCATATGCCTTACAATATCTGTAACCGATCCAGTCTCTCTAAAATTTTACTAATTGTTTGCCGAGTTGGACGATTGTGCGCACTATAATTTCCGTGGATCACCAGTTTCGTAGCAGATTTTAACAATTTCAATGCGTTGTGCGGTTATTATGCGTTTCATTTTCATAAATGCCAGATTTTTAACTAAATAAAACATGTTTGGCTTTACATTTAGGAATAAAGTCTCAATTTACACCAGCAATCACTACAATTGCAACAAGCAAATGAAATAATTATAACAACAAAAAACGAGTAAACAAACAAATAAATTAAATACGGAGCAATAAGCGGAGAACTAACACACATTGGAAATTCCAGCTCTACTTTTGTTGAAGTTTTGAGCAGCGCAAAAACGCCTACCAACTATGAACGCATTGAAATTGGACTCCAAAACTTGTTTTCACTTCACTATGGTAGACATGATTCTGGCGTGTTGATAAAAATCCAAATATAAACACGATAAAGGTATGAGATATGACGGAGCACGCGCCTTTTACTTTGTTCATGATTTTGTTTTAAATATTTGTAAAGTAAAACTCACGAGAAGCGTCGCGTTTACATGTCGCAGCAAAAGTTGGCTGAACACTGAACCACTTCGAAACTGAGATTCATGTGGAGACCGAGTTGGGGAACATCTGAAAAGACTGGGGTATGTTATGGCATTGGAATAATGAAAACAAAAAATGCATACATATATAAATACTTGTAAACAAAACTGGTTTGGTAAATGTTGTTTTCAGCTTGATTGTTTCGTTTGGGTGCGAGCGCGATGGTGACGTGGAAGAGGAAATTCAAGCTCGTTGGTAGTGCGTTTTCAACTAGCTAAATGTATGGTTTGTCGCCTATTTGGCTTGTTTGTTTGTTTGTTGACTGGTTCGAACATTCGCTGGAGGTTTGGTTTGATTCGTTTCGGATTTAACAGGTGTAACTCAATTGATCATTGATGCTCACTAGCCAGAAATGATATTTTTATTACGAATTCTGAAACTTTACGAGTATGTTAACAGTTTTATGTTAGCAATGACTATAAGCATTGACCAGAGCACTTATTAGTTCTCTGATTGACTGTAATGTAAATATTAACAGAATGTTTACAATTTTAACAGTTGTATGTTAAGCTGTTATACATATGTAAGTCCTCTGATTGACTGTAATGTTAATGTTAAGTGGCAAATATTAGCAGAATGTATTCAGACCGGCTGTGTTAATTTGTTAGTCGTTTTTCGATAGTTTTTACAAGCATTTTGTTTTTGTAAAACTAATAGATTATCATTCCATCGAGTAAAGAAGCAACAGTCTGCTAAACTTGATCGCTAAACTAATAGATTATCATTCCATCGAGTAAAGAAGCAACAGTCTGCTAAACTTGATCGCTTTATTTGGACATTCAAATCAACTTTTTCTTATGCTTTATTGCCTAAAAAATTCCAAATAAATTTAAATATTTTACAAATCTTGATTTAGTAATTTTTCGTGACATTTACACTCTTAATAAAACTGTTCTCGAACAACATTTACGACACTTTCAACACACAAAAAAAAAGTCTGTTTATAATTACTGTTTTAACGAATTAGGTATTACCAAATTAACAAGTACGGTCTGTATACCCTTTTCATGTTTAAGATTTCTTGGCTTCTGGAGAAGGATATGTTAATTAAAAGAAAAACTATTCTTTCTAACTTTTTTAAATTGTTTTAAGTAACAGAATTAAAATTATGTATTTCTAATAACTCACAAACGTTTATTAAAATTAGAATCGAAAATGAAAGAAAATGGTGCGATCTGAGGATTAATATTTTTTATTATTTTTCGATATATCTCGAGGTTTGTACATTATATTTTATCACAAGTTTTAAGTGACTATTATTTTAATTTTGCATGTTCACTTAAGCTTCAAAGATTAACTTATTTGCATTGTGAAAATTTTTATTCCATATATTTACTCTGAACTTACTCTCTCTAAATCAATAATATTTCCGTAACCGCTGAAGCGATTTTAAGCCGGGCTCTTAATAAATGAAAAAAATTCAATTTATAAAATTCTATGGATAAAATTCTTATCCTCGCCTCTCGACGCTCTTTAGACAGGTTTTGATCATTTTAAGTACCAAAATTATATGGATAGAAGGTAGAAAGGTATAAAATTTATTTTTTTTAAGAATTTTCTATAATTTTTGTGTACACATGACATTCCGCATAATATTACCAACTAGGACTTAAAAAAAATATATAAAAATTACAAGGTTTGTATGTATTTGTAAGGTGAAATCTACTCAAATTGTCCCTGTCTACCGAAATACCCTTTCAACATGTCATTAAGGTGTACGAGTCATGAAAACCCACATGCAACCAAACGGAAATGAGATGAACCTACATTGCATGTCTAATAAGTCGGAAGGAGACAAAAATTCATTAAAAATTTAATATATTTAACTCCTAAGCAGGCTTCAAAGAAAACAGTAAAATGCGTGTAAAGTAAGAAATATTTGAGGAAAATGAATGTGTCTACCGACATGTAGTAATTGCTGACTGTTGCACGTGTTGTACACGCCGAAATTTTTGTATTCGTCTGAATGTCATTTACCTGGAAGAAAACGTGCAAGTCTATCAAGGCGAACGTGGTAAATATACTTACAATTGTAGGACATTAAAATTACATACATTCAAAGCATATGGTATATAATGGTTTATATATTTGTCACCTACGTGTATGTAAGAAAATTCAAGAAAAATTGAAAACTCAGCTGGAAAAATATCAAGACCACACGATTTCAGCACACATACATACGAGTATGTATATAAATATATATACAACAGACACCGAAAATATGAATGAACGAATCTAAGGTGCGCGTGTAGGCAGTGTTTTGTTGTTTTTCAGTTTGTTGCGACGCAAACAGAGATGTGACGTATAGTGTTAACAACAATAGCACTAGCGTAGAAACGGCATGTAATTGACATGAGAATCTTCAAAGCTTAGAAGAAGAAACTAAAAGTCAGTGAAAAAATCTTCAAATAATAAGAAGAGACTCTTTGGAGTTTACGTGTATAATGTTGCAAGAAATCGCAGTTGAAAATGTAGTCAGTGCGACAATATGAACGCTTTGCCAGATGGTACAGAGTACGACGCAGGCACACATGGAGTTGTCATATTTTTTTTTTACTGATTCGCATAGACTCATGTATATATTTTTTAGATAGTGATCAATTTTGGAGTGGTCATGCTGGCAAAAGTAATAAAAATAATAGTCAAGTTAAAATGTCTGCATTCAAGAGAAGAAGTTGAAGATTTTATTCAAATTACTAGGAAATAACTTTAGATTAGAAATAAGGTTTTCAGATTTTGTAAAAAAAAATATGTATTAATGTAAATTTTTATTACTTTGGTAGTCATAAGGCTCTGAATACATTTTAAACATACTGCTCTAATCCCTTTAGATATGTATCATCGGAAAATAGATACAGAAGCGAATTGGCAAAATAACCAGAAGAATTGCCAAGTGGTGTGGTAACCCCTGCGGGTTAGGGGTTCAAGAATTTACCCGCGATAAGGCATGCCTGTCGTAAGTGGCGACTAAAATCCAATAGTTCTCACGACAGTCGGGTCTTTATACCGGAACGACCCGGAATTTTTATCCGACCAATGACTCCCGCAACATTCTCCAAAAATTACTTTGAGGAATATTTTTGCGGTTACAACAACAACAACAACAACAACAACAACAACAACAACAACAACAACAACAACAACAACAACAACAACAACAACAACAACAACAACAACAACAACAACAACAACAACAACAACAACAACAACAACAACAACAACGAGGACGACGACAACAACAACAACAACAACAACAACAACAACAACAACAACAACAACAACAACAACAACAACAACAACAACGAGGACGACAACAACAACAGACACAACACCAATAATCGAGCACCGAAAATGGAGAAACTGAAAATTCGGCGTTTGATAAAACTCTCTTCTTTCAAAAAGCTTTAAAAGTTAAAAATATACAGGGTTTTCCATTAAGTAGTGTTATTTTAAAAAAATATTTATTTTTCAAAACAAAAACGCATTTTTTAAGATGAATGATCGGTTAATTATGTCAGTGTAAAGACGAAGATATGCCATTAATAATGGGAAACAATATCAGCCAAATGACCACTACCGCTACATTCATAGTACCATATCCTTTTTATAAAATTTTCCATCATCATAAGGCAAAATGATTGCTGGATGCCTTCAATAGCTTCACGAATTCCATCTTTGAGGTCTCGAATCGACGTTGGACTGCTTGAGTAGACCTTAACTTACACATGACCCCAAAGCAAGAAGTTGCAAGGTGTTAAATCACAAGTAAACGCTGTGCAGATCTCTTTCAGCTATTCACCGTAAGTGTTGTTCCAACCTCATTTTAAAGAAGTAAGGTCCAATGTCCCCGTCGGTCCTTATTGTTGTAGCCATGAAGTGGAAATGGGCCTCATCAGTCAATATGATTTTTCGATGAAATTTCGGATCATTTTCATGCATTTCAAAGATCCAATCAATAAAAACATGACGTTGTTGTTGTTCGGCCGGATTGAACACTTATGTTAACTGTACTTTTTAAGCCTTAAGACCCAAGTCTTTATGCAAAATACGGTGCAACGACGTTTGTGGAATACCCATTTTTGAAGATTTTTCATTTTCAACACTTTAGGCTACAGCAGCTCAGTTGTTCTTTAGTGACGTGTGGTGTTGTATTCTATACATCACTAACTTGTTGAAGGAGCTTCACGGTGACCGAAAAACGTTTTAGTTTTACGAACCGCCTCTGCCAGGTTTGCACCATTTTTATAGTGAATTTTCATAATTTCGTAGCGTTGTTACAGCGTGCATGGTTCCATATTTATTACTGACGCAATTTCTACTTGTCAAATGTCAAAAAATACATCTTCCAAGGTAAAATCTACCGGAATAGCAGACTATTCAAAATAACATTTCTTATTGGAAAACCCTTTACTTATATGCAAGCTTAACCACCATTCCGTTTTTTGTATGTAAAGCTAGCAACAAGTGTTCATCAGCAATGCTAAAATGTGTTTTTCACAGCTGAGCGCACGTGCAACCGCGAGCACAGAGTTGAATGGGCCTGGCAAAACAGCAAAAATTCGCTTAGAAAAACTAATCTTTACACTGGCAATATGCATCCCAAATGGTTAGTAATGATAATCACCAACCAGCGGTGGTCATACCGCAAATATTTCTTAACCGTTACATGCAGCGTGTGCTGGAAAAGCGGAAGGAATAACTTTGTCTGTCTAATAATGCACAAATTACTAAAAATCACAGAAAAAAGCAACTTTTCTATTAACTTAATATTAATGTAGACAAACGGGTTAGCTCTTTAGTGGCCTCTTGATTCTATGGAGTTTTAGTTCTATGTTGTAACGACAAATTATGAGCCGACAAACGCACTTTAACCTCTGCAGGCAACATTTTTCTAGAAGAATGTCTCATGCACTGCATTAACAATGTTGTTGCAAATTAATTGAAAGACATACAATATAAATTGTGATTTTCTTTTTTGCTACCACTAACTTCAAACGCTAATGGTATTTGCTCATAAGGTATCTATATGTAGTTATGATGTGATCGTTCTTTAATGAATAAAAAAAAAACAGGTATTTGGTGGGAGAGATTGGTTTTTCGATTTAGAAAAATTGCCGTTCAACTTTAGAAAGGGAACTCCCATTTGTGAATCAGGTTAAAATTAAGAATAACTCGTAGAGAATCATACATCTTAGGCAAAACTTTTCTCCCGATAACTCCTAACGCCGACTCATCATCATCGTCGCAACTTCTTACTGTCTGTCGAAGGAAGCTTTAAAATCGACGATCATAATTTCCTGGGTTTTTTCTAAGATTTTGCGCATGGTAAATATCTGCTCAATGGTCGATTTACAAGCGCTAAAGCCACAGTGGGATTTAGTCTTTAATACAATTCGCTTTATTGGACGTCATATGCGATATTTTGGAGACTTTATCCAAGGTGATTGTCGCAGATTGTGTTATTACCCTATTTTTTTTGGGCAGAGCACACTTATGTTTCAATCCTCGGGTAGGCTTTCAGACGTCCATAGTTTTCGAAGAAGCTAATCCTTGCACCTAATGAATTCTTCACCGCCGCATTTGAATAGTTCGTCGTGCAATCAAGTGCTTCCAACTTAAATTCAGTATACTCTGCGCATCAGTCTCTAGATCATCTCTCTGGGTCCCAAAAGAGTTTGCTCAGGTCTTCAAATGTACCAGCTGATTTTTTCGCCCTTTTCGAAAACTAATAGTTTTGTTTGCTGCTGTTTGTAGGGAGCGTGAAATGCCGTGCCACAGTTCCCTTACCGAGTGGCTCTTGCTCAGAACTCTCAGAGAGCGGGAGTGTATGTCGAGTAGAAAATCGTACGGTCTCTGTCTCTTATGATTGCAGCTTTTCGTCGTCGATGAGATATTCGTTTGTTGGCAAGATATTCACATGGTGTACATGAATCAGCTGTTCGAAAGAAACATTAAGACGCACACGAATTGGAGGAGGTGCTCGGCTAAAAATCATTTTTTTGTTACAAAGCGACATTTATATTATGTATTCTTAAAAAAAATATCCTTAAGCCATTCACCAACCACTAAATCAACTTTTATTAATTTTATTTTGAAAACTAACAGCAAGCTGATTGAAAAAGGAAAATTTGCCTCTATGCGTGAAATATGAAAATAAATAAAAAATACTTGTCAAGTGTTTTTGATATGAATGAAGAAACAGCAAACAGCAACTCAAATTTGTAGGCGTTTCGTAAAAGTTGTAAGTATGAAAATCAGCAAAATCGGCGAAATCTTGTGCGTAGGTTGAAGACAAATATAATATGCCAGAGGAATATCTACATACAAATACAAATACACCGCAAGCGAACAAACAAAACCAAGCGGGTTATGAATGCGCACGCGCGTCTGACACAGCACTTGTCGGCATTGTCGATGGGGCCTGCATAAAGTGAAAAAAAAAAATATTAAAAGCAAAAGCAAAGGCAGTGCTGTACAACATAACACTTGTTTCACTACAATTAATGGGCAGTGCGATTTTATTATTACATTTATTTTTAATACGTGCATTTATTTACATTCCTTTTAAGTTACTTTTAAAAAAATTCTTACATTTTATTTTATTTTATTTTATTTTATTTTATTTTTTTTTTTATTTTATTTTATTTTATTTTATTTTATTTTATTTCATTTTATTTTATTTTATTTTATTTTATTTTATTTTATTTTATTTTATTTTATTTTATTTTATTTTATTTTATTTTATTTTATTTTATTTTATTTTATTTTATTTTATTTTATTTTATTTTATTTTATTTTATTTTATTTTATTTTATTTTATTTTATTTTATTTTATTTTATTTTATTTTATTTTATTTTAGCTACAGAATATCTTTTACATGTATATATGTATATTTGCAATATTAATAAATTCATTTATCTTAGATTTTTGTTTTTTTTTTTAATTTATCTCCTAATCTTTAAAATACTTTCTAATATATTTATATCTGCAAGTAGCTTAAAGGGTATCTCTTTGCCGCTCAAATCCATAAAGTTCCCACATTTAGCGTGATAAATGTCAAGTACTCGAACTGCCAAGTGCGTGCTGTCAAACTGCGCAATTTGTGGTATGCGCATGCGCAGCGTGAAAAGTCTCAGTGGCGGTCTATTTATTAATTAAGTGCATGCATATTTGTGTATTTGCGCGAATTTCATTCAAATGTCAACTGTTTTAACACGCGCAGTTGCGCTGTCTGCATTATAGAATTGTAATTTTGTTTTTCTGTCGCCAAAACATGCCATTATTCCATGTTGTGTGGTCTATTTGATATTCTATTATCGTATGCTAACTCAGACACATTCTTATTAAAAATTAAATATTTCTTCTCACGCCAATTCAACTGGACGTATGGAATTTCGATTATTTTTGTATAATTGTTAGTAAATAATATTACAGTATTATATTTTATTTTATTTTAGTTTAGCATATATATTGTATTTAATTTTGAAACAAGAAAATAATAAATAAGTTTAAATTTATTACTCATTAAGGACATACATATTAAATTGCTCCCATGAAAAAATGGACTCCAAGTTCTTCTGCGATCACTACGTTGTCTATAGTCATATATATAAATAAGTAATTATTCTGCTCATATGTATGTATGTATATTGTCAATAAATTAAACATGTCATAATTTGATTACATTTTTAACAGTAAACTAAATAAAAATTAAAAAAAACCTGTTAATATGCTTATCAACTAACCCAAGCACTTGAAGAGGCGTTAAAGTCGTTAAACCACAAGACATGCCGGAAGTGCCACTCTCGCCCAATGCTAGCCACATAGTGTTGAAAAAAAAGTGAAAAAAAATTCAACAAATATAAAATAAAATGCAATAAGCTGCAGCATCTTCAATACCACGTGAGCCGCTTATAGAAAAATCATTGAGTCAATGCAACTACAAAATACCTATATTGCAAGTCAGTCAGGCAGCCGCCTTTGCCGTACCAATTGAAGCCGCCAATGAGCATAGCTCAAAAAGATAATTTTAAGTATACAAGTGGTGGATTGTATTAGCATTGAAGGCAATAGATTTCAGCGAAATATGGCATACAAACGCTTGTCGATGGGTGGGTGCGTCATTTGCGGGTTTTTACACAAACTCTTGGAGTTGTCTTGCCGGTCTGTCAGCGTGAACATCATCAACTTGTTTGTTTGGCGCAGCAGGTGATCATTGCATTTTGCAATTTTTCTTAAATTTTTTTTTTTGTGTTTTTTCTTCTTCTTTTCCTTCCTTTTGCAGATTTCGTTGCTGTAACAGTGAAAGTGAAAATGTGATTAAGCAACTAATCTTTGACCCGTGTGACTTGGGTGAGTAATGTAAATAACAATGTGCCGCATTGATGTTAGAGTAAACTTTCGTTTTTGCTGATTTTTGTAGATAAACGATAACCGATTGATGGTTTTTATGTAGTTTTTTTGGAATGTTGCGTGAGTGGCAGTCCTTGGTCGGATAAAAATCTGAGACCTTCCGTTATAAAGACGCGACTTTCGTGGGAACTATTAGATTTTAATCGCCTCTTACGACAGGCATATCTTACCATGGGTAAATCTGCTTTAAGTACTATCACAATGACTGTCATTTAAACTGGCGGCCGCGGTAGCCGAGTGGTTAGCATTGCGAACTGCCATTTGGAAGGCCTAAATAAAAAAAAAGGTATTGTATAAATAAATCCATTATTTCTGCCTTAATTTTTTACTTTTCGTATCCAGCCTGATTTAAATGGTTCCAAGCGGTTTTTATGCAATCGAAATGGTACTAATTTTAATAGTGTTACAACTTAAAAAAATATATATAAATATTAATACTTATTTTTCTGTAGAAATTAATGATATTCTTCCGCCTTTTAGTTAACTATTTAGTTGGCTCTCAGGTTGGGAAATGTGTTAATCTTTAGATTGCGATACCCATTTTCATTCGAGTGGAGAGAATCTTCCACTTTACCAGACCAAGCATCCATCCAATGTTGAAGGGTACGACACCTTCTCAACTTTTGGTAAAACGTATGCCAAATACTCCAAAGCCATTTCTGTTTATTGTTCTCCTTTAATTTATTTAGTCGTAATAAAATATCAATAATTTGTCAATGGCGCTAACGACTTCAAAATATTCGCCCTTAGTCCAGTGGTTTACGACAACAGTTATTTTAGCGTTTCGAAAATTGTTATAATAAATACAAGAGAGAATCCCAACACATGTGTTTTATGCACCAGATGGACAAAGTTCTTTTATTTAACTGAACAAACAAACACAACTACATTTTCCTAAAAAAACTTGGAAAACAACTCAGTGAAACTAGACACCAACAATTCGATAAACTGCATACATTGAATCAACGTCAAATGAAATGAGGAAAAATTGCTTTAATGACCCATTTTTAATACTTACCACTTAAACACTTGCCACACGCATGCCAAAAAAAGTATAACTGTTAAGTCAAAAGGTACAAAATATCTCACTTTTGCGTACTCTTTCTACAAGGGATGTGAAGGTTCGCAGTAACACTGAAAGCTCCTCATGCTTGTTTATGCCACATGACATCAGTCGCAAATTTGGTACATATATATATATTTAACATGAATTATGTCAAATTTAAGCAAAGCAAAATGGAAAATATAGCAACAAATATAAAAACACGAATTTCCATTCTTGCCATATAGCATGAAATTACTTTGATTGACAGCGCCGTTGCAACTGCAACCACTGCAGCGTGTCATAGGCACCTTTTGAACAGTTACCATACACAATGCGACCACTTATGATTCCTGCGTCACCATGTTGGCAAGTCAATCAAACAATCAGATTTTCTGTCTGTCTGTATAACCTTAAATGCGGTATGGTGCACGAGCTGGCGAAGAGAAAAAGTTGGATATTCACAAGTAATGTGATATATACACGTAATCGTACTCTCGTATATATATTTATAATGTGTAATTCAATAAATGTTTCTATATTTCGCAATTTGGTTAGTGGAAATTTCTCTCAGTACAACATGATAACAAACAACACAAAGATTGCTTATTCATTAATATATTTAAATATATTCACATTAAATCATAGCTATCGTAGATCGTTTCAGCCATTCCGTAATCTCTATTGTTTAATCGTTTGCTTTACTAATCTGTTTTTATTGCATTCGAATTCAATGGCAAATCTTAGGCATCCAATCGATGTTGGCTGACTCCAATTTCTACAGAGAGAGTGATTTTTTCGAAGATTATAAAAATAAAGAAGCCACACAGTACTACACCTGGAGCGTATGGGAGTACATATAAGGAAACGGTGTGGCTCGATTTGTTGCCATCACCTATGGTCCTTTTTTTTCATTCGGCATCGAGTAGATCTCTCAACAGAACTTTTCCTTTTTTCACAGCAGTCGATGATGATTATAATTGTTGGATCCCAAGAAAATGGAGGAAATCACTTCTTCAGACGATGCGACAACGGGTTTAAAATGATGTAATAACTGCTTTTGGATTGTGTAGAAATGGCTGCAAATACTTCTCCAGCCGTCACGTTTTATGCATGTTTTCCGAAGCGAAGGAATGCGTCGTTCGACAGCTTTTTCGAATACAAAAACTTTACGTAGAAAGTTTAATCATGGTATTTTAATTTTTCTGCTTTTTCAGTTACCTAGCACACTTTTAATCGGTCTGATAATTCGAATTTGCCGAGTTTATGAGATGGAAATGTGGTAGTAGTAAACCGAAAACCTTCTTGCGACTCGTAAAACTCATTTGGGACGGTCGCAGTCTGAAGTGAAATGTCATTAAATACAGAACTCAATGAACCTATAATTTCACTGTGGGATTTCCCTTCAAAAAAAATTAAAATTAGTTCTAAAATACAACTTTATTGTTGTAATTTAATATGTTATATCTTCATCTCCTTCTTTCAGTGAGCGTAAAGAGGTCTTTAGGTAATTTCTAAAAAAAACAATCATTCTATGGGGATGAGCTGAAATTTTTAAGTCCACAAAATCTTCCATAAAGTGGATGAGCACAGCTCCAATTGTTGTGCGCGATTGCGAATAAACTCATTAGGGTCTCCTTCGATACTCTGCTCCACAGAAGCAATAGCGTTTTCGATGTAGATGGTAGTACGGCGTCTCCGAGACAGTACATTATCCACTGAAGTTAAGGGGCTACGAAACCGCTCCACGGTTGCTCGAATTACTGACTTAGCTGGGTGATTATGTCGACTGAATATTGGACGCAGTACTCTAAACTTTTTATAAATGTTTATTTCATGTTCCGTATGATGGAAGGTACGCATTTCTCTAGACATACATACATATATTATATACATTAGGTGGTTTCAAAGTTACAAGACTGTATTTGACGACTGTCAAACTTAACTGTCAAACCAAACACGTTTCGTTTCTGTCAAAGTCAGGCATTTTGATAATGGATCGGCTAATAACCACATTGTTAAAACTTACTACAAAAATAGCGGTTCAAACGTGGCCATGTTTCGTGCTTAAAGAAGAAACGTTCAACCACTCAAGCAATTGGTATAAATTTTGAGAAATTTGAAGAGACTGGATCACTTACAGATATTGTAAGGCCTCTGCACTATCTTTTCAAATATCGCTACTGTAATTGCAGGTGTAGCCGAGGACGCGAATGCGTCTATTTCTCGACGTTCTAGAGAGCCCCACTTTCTTTTTTCACGTACACTATGGCGTATTTATTACCTGAACTTACACCTACAGCCATATAAAGAAGAGTTTGCACAACAACTGCAGTCATCTTCACAACGTCGTACATACATCGATTGGGTGCTTAATTTTATCACCCGAAGGATACGTAAGTAAGCAATATTTGTTGCATTTGGCGCTCCGAAAATCTTCAAGTAATTGAAGAGTGGTCATTTCTTTGGTCCAGGGATGTGAATGGATCTTACTTTTGAAAATGACAACGGCGAATCACTGTCATTGTCAATTCGAGGCTTTATGGTGGTGTGATAACCAACTTTTTTTGGTCTGAAGTTGAAGAACACGACTTTGACAAAATATGTGGCTTCAACAAGATGGTGCCTTATGTCACACAGCACGAAGGAATATGGCTTTATATCAAGAGAAACTTCCCGGCCACGTAATCTCACATCTCAGCGATGTCAAATGGCCACCGAGATCGGGCAATTTGAAACCTTTAACTATTGAACACTCGAAAATAAACGAATCGAGGCTTGCTAAGATTTGCGAAACGATCATCTGAATGATGTAGTGATTTATATATAATATCAAGGTGCAAACTTCATAATAAAAATGGAATTTCATATAAAAAAAAATATATTTCAAATGCATTTTACTTAAGTTTATTTTCGAAAATGCGAAATAGATAACACTGCTAACATTCCTTCTCCAGTAACTAACGCAAGCCTGAGTGGAGTTTCAAATTTATTGTTTTGACTTCCTTAAAACGGATTAAAATCGACGTGCGAGGTAAGCACGATTAACAACAAGATTAACACAACCCGTAATTAGTCGCCTTTAGCTTTTTATGAATGTAAGGTGCTTATGTAACCACTCAACACTAGTACCTGGTCTAAGTATGTATGTACGAGTATATGTATGTAGGTAAACACATCTTTTAATACATGCCTTAGCTCGATGTATGTTTGTTTGGATGTATGCAAACGCCTACACTTAATGGTAACTTTTAAGACTTTTTATTGCTGGCAAATTGTATCCGTGTTTTGTGCGACATATACATGTACAAATGTGAATGGAAATCGATTGATTTACAAGTGATCAGTGAGCAACGCGTGACTTAGTGCAACTGCTGCAGTAATGGCAAAAGGCAAATGGGCTGCCAGCGTTGAGTTGCATTGACATGTTGCAAATGAAGCTGAAAAACAAGCAAAAACTTTTCGTTTTAGGATGAATTAAAAAAAAAAACAACAATTATTTTGGCTAAAAAATCAAATAAAATACAAATGAAGTAAATGAGCCAGCAGCAAGGGTTCAAGTCAGCACAGTCCAACGTGGCTCAGCTTCAGCATACGTGTATGTAAAAGAGATACTCAAATATTCGAAATGCCCGCAGACAAGCACACAAATTGCTTAATTACATATAAGAGATATTTAGGTATTTAATTTTAGTTTTATTTTATTTTATTTTATTTCATTTTACTTTTCAGCCAAAATCGCTGTTAATTCACGTATGTAATTGTGGAAACTCTCACGACTTTTGTGAATTTTAGACCTTTGGGGTACTTTCGCAATTTTCCGCGTTGTCCACTCATTAGTCATCCAGGTGTTTGCTTTTTTTGGAATTTGTGCTTAAATACAAAGAGCACTCTACACAGAAATATTTACATAATTTTGGTGAAAAAAAATGTTGAGAGATTGTGTTGGCAACAATCCTAGTATGAGTTGAAACTATTTTCTGAATGTACGAAATAATACTTTTACCATTTTGCAACCTTATGAACATTTGTATTGATAGAAATTTGTAGTTCGTTTCAAAAGGCACTGAATCATCCACCGTGAGTTGCTCTCTACGGCCAAACTTTTAATTTACACCACCACTTCTTAGCAATCGGACCGTCTGAATAAAGCAATCGCCCAGCTTTGGCTTACAGGAGGGTAATTGTGCTTCATAAGGACAACATCAGACCACACACATCTACTATAGCGACTTGCCAGCAGCTCTGAGAGCTTAAAGATGAGGTACTTATGCATACAACTCATAGTCCGGACCTCTCATTAAGTGAGTATCATCAGTTTCTGTTATTGCCAAATGATTTGGCTGGTGTAGAATTGGCCTCAAGATAAGTCTGTGAAAATCAATTGTTTCAATGTTTTGTCGCTAGGGACAAGGGTTTTAAAGAAGCATAACCTTCACAATGACAAAAAGATATAAATATCATATATATCCTAACAAATACATATACCATGCATTGGCCCAAAATACAAACTAAAAAAAAACGATGTATATTTGACATACTTTGTATAATTCTATGGTAAATAAAACCTTCAATTTAAAGCAAAAATAATAGATTACTTTTTACTAGACCTAATATTTCAACAACAGAGAATCAATGCAGTTTATTAGTTTCTCATCAACTTTGACTTATATTATAAATGCGTTGAAACTTTCTTCTTGTAAAATATTTTAATTAGGTGTATTACTCTTCCAAATAAACGTTTACTCAAATAATAATTTTTTACGAGAAATTTATTTTCATATTATAATTTCTTTGCCCACGAGCGCAAGTATATCAAATGTCAGCAAAATTTTGAGATTTCTATTGTACAATTGTTGGACAGCTGAAGGCCACAAACTTGCTTACATATATGTACCTATTTACAAAATTGTGAACAAACATATTATATTTTCTTCCATTTTCCCTTGTAAATGCTTGTCACTTGCGCTGCCCACCAGCTATAAGTAAGTGCACACTGTCTCACCAAAGAAATAATATTTGTTAGCACATTTTTGTTTGCCATCTCCAGTGGTCCATACATTCACAGTTTTCCTTCTTCAATTTCACGCGATACAAACAGCAAACAACATCTCATCGTCACACAAACTTTAAACGTTGACATTACACTACGCTTTTCGTTGCATGTTGCTTGTTGCACGTTACCTGCCACGTTGCTGTCGCATGCTTGACATTTTTGCGCGCAAATGTAGCGCAAGCGTGTTAGAAAATCACATACCTCAAAGAATTTTCTGCTACAAAACTGCTGCGCTCTTCTCTGTGACTTCAAGTGAGTTAATACCCGGAGCTCTGATTGTTCTGCTGGTGTGTGGGCAAATGTTGCGTTGTTCGTATGTGGCAGACATGACACTTTGCAGTGTTGTTATCTACGTTTAATGTTACTATATTGTTGTTTTTGGAATTGTGATTTAGTTTGTTGCTGGTTTTTGTTATTTGCTGTTATTATTTGATTTTACTTTTGGCATTTCGTGTTGTGTTGATAGCTGAAAATTGGCAATTGTTTATTGTTATGGCGCAATTTTCTCTTGCTCGGTTCCATTTTGGGTGTGGGCTTTTAAATACAGAGAATGCTTAGACAGGAACCCACCGAGTACATGTTCATAGATAAAAATAAGTTATAATGATGGGCAAAGTTACAACTTTGTCGAAATTCCCTTTTCGATAAGAATGCTTTCTAATAGTGGATTTCTTCTTCATTGAATGGTTAAGGTTTATATTATTCCTGTAGCTTTAATATTTTTTAGATTGATATTATTTTTTTAACGGCGTGTTTAAAATGTTTACTGATGCTGTGGTGAATGACGCTTAACCTTTGCCAAAAGTTCAAAAATAATTTTGTAAAAATAGTCATCAAAAACACGCGCCAAATTCCGACTTTCGCACTCCATAAATTCGAAATCATCAAGATAACTATTTTATATCACATTTAGTAATTTATACCTGGCAAATAAGGGTAATAGGCGAATATATAAAATCATATATCGTAGTAGCCTACCATTAGCTGACATGAAAATCAAAGCTCCTCTTAAAAATTCGTAAACCGGTCAGGTGCTGGAGGGACCCATCTGTAGGCAATCACAAATTGGAGGAGGAACCTTGCCGAAATCATTAAAAAGCGCTTATTATGCAACTATAGTTATTGTTATACATCAAAATACTTGGCTGTACGCATCCGCCTCTGTGTGCCAAAGTACGCCCGACAGACTGCTGATCGGTATCTACTCGACTTGCCCTTCTGCTCTCTGAGAGCAATCATCAGCAACTCGGTATAAGGGAACTGTGGGACAGCATTTCAAGCTCCTTACATACAGCTACAAACGAAACTATTGGATTTCGGAAAGGTCGCAAAAACAGCTGGTACAACGAGGACTGCCGTGTCGCAGTGGAGAGCAATCAGCCTACCTACCTCGCAACCTAGCGATCGACCACAGCACGTGCGAGATGGGATAGATATTGAGAGCTGAAGAGAGAAGCAAGACACATTTGCCGACCAAGAAAGAAAGAGACCGATATGAAGAGCTTGAGAAGCTGCCCGACAAGGATAATGCTCGAAAACTCTATGAGAAGATACGACGGCCTACAGAAGGTTTCAAGACCGGAGCAGACTCTTGTAGGATCACACAAAGAGGTGATCTAGTGACGGATGAACAGAGTATACTGAATTTATGTAGGGAATACTTCCATAGCCTGCTGAATGGCTGTGATAGTGAAACACCCGGAGATAGTGAACCCCAAATCCCAATCGATGACAATAGAAAAGATGTTCCACTACCTGAGTATGGAGAAGTCCAAAAGGCAATCGGCCCCTTAAAAACAACAAAGCGGTGGGGACCAATGGATTACCGGCCGATTACAGGCGGTGAAGAACTGATCAGGTGCATGCATGCATCTGCTTTTCTGCACAATGTGGTCGGATAAAAGCATGCCCGATGATTGGAACTTAAATATGCTCTGCCCAATCCGCACAGTCTGCGCCAATTATCGTGGGATAAGCCTCCTTAATATCGCCTATATAAGCGTATTGTGTGAAAGACTGAAGCTTACCGTCAACAAATTTATTGGACCTTGTGAGTGTGGCTTTAGACCTGGTAAGTCACCCATGGGTCAAATCCTGGAAAAGACCCATGAAAAATGGATCGACACCCACCACCTCTTCGTCGACCTCAAAGCAGCTTTCGACAGTACGAAAAGGAGCTGCCTAGACGCCGCTATGTCTGAATTTGGTATCTCCGCAAAACTTATACGGCTGTGTAAACTGACGTTAAGCAACACCTAAAGCTCCGCCAGTATCGGGAAGGACCTCTACTAAACGAGGTTTCAAACAAGGTGATTCCTTTTGCTGTGATTTCTTTTATTCATTGTTGGAGAATTTTAAACGAGCTGCAGAGCTGAATATAACAGACGAAGTATCTCCTGTCATCAAACAAACAGTCATCGCATTCGCGACTAGGCTCCCACGTCACTGTTGACAGTCATAACTTCGAGGTCGTAGATAATTTCGTCTATCTAGGAACCAGCATTAATACCAACAACAATGTCAGCCTTTAAATCCAGCGAAGAATCACTCTTGCCAACAGGTACTACTTTGGACTGAGTAGGTAATTGAAAGGTAAAGTCCTCTCCCAACGAACGAATACCGTTCCCGTCCTGTTATTTGGTGCGGAGGTATGGACGATGACAACAGCGGACCGCAGTCGTTGGAATAATGAGCTATATGACACGGCGACATTGATGAACTATGTCAAATCGTCGCTTGAAAAAATTTTGTTCGACAAATTGCCGTCCACTGGTTGTTGTATGGATGTACATAGGTGTAAGTCTAAAAGGAAAATACGCCATAATATGCCACAAGAAAGTTCCAGCTCTTCAGAACTTCGGGGAAAAATAGAAATTCGAGCCTTTGGCTACACTTTCGCTATCAATAGCGACATTTGAGGTGTAACTAAAACAAAACATGTTTGGTTTGACAGAGTTAGATTTGACAGATATCAAAATACAGCGCTGTACTTTTGAAATCATGAAATGGTTGGTGCTATACCTTTACAGAAAGGAACTTCTACAGTTGAAACTGGGCAATAACTTCTAAGCTGCGCGGACGATAAATTAAATCACAAAACTCTTCGTCGCTCTATTGATATTTGAGTGGAATTATCGATAAGCGGCAAATTAACAGCAGCCACCGAACGCTTCACTTCAGCGAAACTCCATACCAGCGCTAAATCACCTGCTTGCTTGCCTGAATGCCAACTTCTGGCTTTGGTCAGCAAGTGTCAACGTCAACTTGTTACGGAAATTCAAACAACACTTGACATTTGGACTAGCTAGTGAGTGCCATAGCAACAACAATAAAAAAGAATTTTGCCTGGTAGACGTATGTGAACCACTCTGTGACATCTCTTAGACACAATGGGGTTTGGGAATATTTTTCAGCTCACAACTCGTGCATCCGTCGCGGAAGCCACTCAACATTTGATTGTCTAGATCTGGTTTTTTTTTTTTTTTATTGCGCTGGTGGTCAGATGCGCGACTACCACGGAGCGTTGTGTGAGCGCATGCAAATCCCAAAGGAAAGATTGAGTTTCGCATTTTCAATATTTGAATATTGCTTTTGTGGCAATCGATGGGTACACATTGTGACAGTAACGACAATTTTATGATTACACTGCGAAAAAATCTTATTATAAATACCTTCTAAAATAACCACATACACTGGGTCAAGGAAAAATAAGAAAGTTTATGCGAAAGCCCTGTGATGTGCCTTAATTTGAAGAAGATACTGGGCTTAAAATATTTTTGGATATTTTTCGTGATATTATTGGATTTGTGTTGGGAATAATTAATTTATATCCCCTTTTTGAAGTTTGAGTACCCAAATATCATGTGAAAATTGATCATATTTGATTGATATATTCGATTCGAGAGTTGTTATCTGTTCTCTGAACGAGACGAGTTATTAACACTTACTGCAGGGAACGATTTTCTAAGAGCTAAGTCAGAATAGAAAGCCTCAAATACCATAGGGCCTTACTTTTACATATGTTTTTTGATCGAAAATTCTAAAATTATTATTATTATTATAAAATAACTTTAGAGATGTATTCCTCAAAATTCCCAGTGTAGGTCACTTGTTGCAGGTGTTTATCAGGAAATTAAAAAGCGATCGACAACCAACCATGCATTTCAACGATAGAGAGTACAACTGTGTTGTTGACCAACGTAACAACTACAAAATTCTCAACTGCAATAATGAAATTAAATCGAATTCTTGACAGAACTGGATTTAACGCAAGCCGGCGATTGCAGATATCATACTTAGTCAGTATTTGTACATACATACCTATATGGGTATTTACATTAGCAGTATGAACCAAACGGTATGGCATATTTCAAGACGAAGAATTGGAGATATTGCTCTACGCAGATGCATGCCAGACGCAGGAAGAACTTGCAAAAGTATTAGGAGTTGATCAAGCAACCGTTTCCAGACGATAAAAATCATTAGGATTCATCCAGAAGCTTGGAAATTGGTTGGCTTATGAATTAAAGCCAAGAGACGTCGAACGTCGATTCTGCATGTCGGAAATCTTGTTTCACTGGCGATGAAAAATGGATTCATTATGATAACCCAAAGCGCAAGAGATCGTATGTGAAGCCCGGCCAACCATCGACATCCACGGCAAAGCCGAATATCCATGGTTCCAAGGTTATACTATGTATTTGGTGTGACCACAAGGGTGTGCTCTATTATGAGCTATTGAAATCGGGTCAGACGATCAATGGCGGCCTCTACCGAAAATAATTGATTCGTTTGTAAAAGGCCATCGCGGAAAAACGACCAGAATATGCGACCACACACGAATCAATAATTTTTCAGTTTGACAACGCTCGGCCACATGTGGCAAGGCCAGTTAAAAATATTTGAAAAACCGTGGCTGGGAAATTCTACCTCACCCGCCTTATAGCCCAGACATAGCACCTTCCGATTACCACTTGTTGAGATCAATGCAGAATGCCCTCACCGGAGTACGCTTCACTTCAGAACAGGGTATCAGAAATTGGCTCGATTCTTTCTTGACCTCCAAGCCGGAGGAGCTCTTTTGGGATGGTATCCACAAACTGCCAGAAAGATGGGCAAATATCGTAGCTTCCGATGGGCAATACTTTGAACATTAAATGTATAACAATTTTTTCACGATAAAGTCTAAATTTTCGAAAAAAAACCGCACGAATGAATGCATACATCAATAATAATGTACAACAAAGCTAATTTTGCATGACCTACATGCGAGTGCGTAGATAAAACTTCCATTCACACATTTAATTAAGGAAAATATTTTCAACTTTTTACCCAAAATACCTTTAATAAACTTCTCAGCGTGGTCAGATCGCCACAATTGCTCTCATTTAATGAACTTTTTTGTTGAACTTGCACATTGATTGTTCTCCAAAAAAACACATGCGCTGTTTGATGGAGGAAGTAAAAGTGTTAAGAAAACAAAAGAGAAATAAATAGACGAAAAAAAGTAGAAAAAATACCCAAAAGATGTTGCGCCGATCATTTTCACCTTCACCTTAAAGAAGGCGAAAGTATTGAAAACAAAAGGCATTAAATTGTACTCAAATGGTTATTGGTTTGATTTGAAAGTTCAGGGCAGTCGCTGTAGACAAAAAATGCTAGCTAATTTTCAACAAGAATTACTTGACATATTAAAATGTAATTCTCTATATTCTTTCTTACGGAATTAAGCACCATTGTATTTATCTGCTTATGACGTTGGCGTCAAAGTTTACAATCCGAAGTAGAATTTTTTTGGAAAACGAAATTTCGTAAGATGTTAATTTTATCTAGTGGCGTGTGAAGCGTTTTACCAGAGGCTATACTCGAATTATAGTTCACATCGTCTGGAACGAATAGCAGAGATTACACTCAAGCATATCGAAGCTCCCTCCACCACCAGAAGGAGTTTCCCTAACCTCGTATGCCGATGATTGCACGATATTGACGTCTGGCCAGGATATTGATGACCTATGTTCGAAAATGAACTGCTACCTCACCGATCTTTATCACGTCTTCACTGCAAGACATTTGCGTACACAACCGACAAAATCCTCGGCTACCCTCTTCACCAGTTGGACGAAGTAATACCTGCTCGAATTAGATGTGAAGGTCGATGACGTAAAAATTCCTACTATAAACAACTCAAAGATATTGGGAATCTCATTCGATAGCCCGCACTCCTTCACTCTGCATACGACCGCAATTGTCGCAAAACTCCAGGGCCGCAACAAAATACTCAAAGCGCTAGCTGGGCGAACTTGGGGTAAAGACAAAAGAAACATTGCTGGCAACCTACAAAGCAATTGGCCGGCCGATCATAAACTATGCTGCACCGATCTGGGCGCCGGGGACAAACGAGACGCAGTTGAAGAAGCTACAGGCCTGTCAAAACACCGCCCTTAGGACCGGGACAGGAAACCTCCTGATGTCGCCGGAGCATCAGTTGCACAGCGAAGCATCTATGATACGAGTTAAGGAGCATTTGCTGTTCAAGCAGCACCTTAGCCAATAGGCACCTTATTGAAGCCGAACCTCCACCTGGGCACATCAGGAAGGAAGTACTTGACAGGAAGAGTACCATCCAACAACACGTGCAATAACCACTGGACAGGACGGCGTACAGACAAGCACTGAACGCCATTCACCAGGAATCAGTCAATACTTTCAAAGACTACCTTCCCGTGAATGGCGTGCTCGGAGTTAAACTACCACCTATTGCAGACAATGAGCTCGACCTGCCTCGAGAGACCCGCGTGAACCTGGCACAAATTAGGTCTGGGTATTGTAGCAGGTTAAACTCCTACTTATCCAGACTCGACCCCAGCATACCCAACGTATGCCCTGCATGTGGAGAGTCTCCGCACGACACTAAACACCTCTTTGCATGCCCCCTTAAATCGACTTATCAAACCCCCCGCTCCCTTTGGTCCAATACCGTCGAAACAGCACGTTTCCTGGGCCTCCCTTTAGATGACTTCGGCGTAGATTGATTAAGCCTGTTCTAAGCGGGGTTAAGGAACCGCTACAACAATAACAACTGCACACAAATGTTGGTAAACCCCCTCTTTCCCTTTGTTGAGTCTTACAGAAAGGTGCCATTAATTTTCCAACACGATCGCTTTCACGTAAGCAATGAAATTAGGCGATGTTTGACTGATTGCTCCATAGCTACGGCTTACTCTCCAGACTTAGGTGCCGTAGGCAATATGTGGGGCATATTAGTGAGAAGGGTTTATGTAAATAATTGTCAATTTAGGTAACAATACAATTGAGTTTAAGGCTACAGTTTGAATACCTTTTGGTCTTATCCGGATATCAGCTTTTGAAGAAATCGATTGGTAATTAATGACCAACTCATGGCGAAAATACTCAGGGCAAAATCTTTATTTAGTTAATGTTTGCGACAATGGAAAGTGTCTTAATATTATATTTTAAAATAAACTGTAATACGTTTTTTAAAAAATAATCTTTTCAAAGAGAAGCAGGTGATTGAGACGCACCTTATATGATTTTATAAACCACATTCGAAACTCTCTTGAAGGAAATTTTGAGTGCGAAAATAATAAAAATATTTATTAAGCATACAATGCCATTCAAACTTATTCCAACGCACTTGAAGCATACCTTATGAACTTCCTGTCCTATACTTTCACCACTGCTATTGACTACTAAGTGCTGCTTTACACTAATATGCTTGCGGTTGTCTGATAGATTTTCCCACACCTCTCAACCGCAGCACAATGTGTGAGGTTAAAAGTGACGACAGTGCTTAGCTTTGTAAAAATCTAGAAATACGAGTACATATATATTTTGTATTGTAGATATTAAAAGCGAGAGCAGCTAGCACAGCCGGTATTATGTTTGTGGATACAAACATATGTATAAGAAAATACTCCCTACGGAGAGGTGTGATTTAAGTGATTAAATAGCAAACATAACTTCGTTCTTTAATGTCGTGTATTTGCACAAAAACCAACGCCATTTTTAGTCTTTATAAAAACCGAAATTAAGTACAATTAATAACTACTAACAGAAGAAAGATGCAAATAATGGAATTCGTATGAATGAAAAATTTAATTTTTTTATATTTTGTGCATTTTTGTTTCTGTTTTTTTACTTTTATTACTGAGGAGTGGTTTTTGTTTTATTCAATTAAATTTTTGATGCAATCGACTACATAAACACTTATTGTTTTTTTTTTTGACTTTCTACAGGAAAACTAAATAAACACTCAGCATATATCTTAAAGCAACTTGTCAAATGCTAATAAATTTAAAATAGAAATGCCTATGAGAGCTGGTATGTCTACTTTTGTTTTGAGTTTGTTGAACTCTTCATAATAAAATGCTTGTTATATTAATACAAAACGAAATAGATACGTGATTCAAAAACTAGGTTAGTGCTGCACTCACAATGATATTTCGATATTCATAACAAAAAATAACCAAAACTAAAATACCAAAGTAAACTCGAACAAATTGATATTGTCAGTTTTTGGCCTAAAGGGTGTTAATTGTTTTCACATACTCATGGCTCATAAAAAGTCATGCATAATGACAGACATTTCAATTGGTTACGCATTATTTTCAATATAGAGACAATTATTCATATAGGTATGTTAATATATTTACGTGTGAACTCTTACTTTGCCGATGATAAGAATTAATTAATACGCAACCACTGAATCAACCTGAGGCATAAACGGTATACTTGGATTTAATAGATTTTTTACTATTGTGGTTGATTACATTTTTTTTTTTGTTTAAATTCAACATAATAATTCGATAAAATCAATATGAAATAAAACTGGCAAAGTACAATCAAAATAAAAGCATTAAATAGTTTTTTTCTTTTTATTTGTTCCTCAAGTCAGCGTTCTTAGACCAATATTTTATGTCTCATTCACTGCAGACATTCCAAAGAGTACAATAGTACTAACCTCAACATTCGCAGACCATATCACTTCTTTAAAAAGGAGCAAGAGCCCAATCCTCAATTCCAAGAACCTACACGGTGTGTCCCAAAAATAACCGAACTTTAAAAATAACTAAATAATAAATAATAATTACAAAGAGCAAATATAAAATTTTGTGTCAAACTTGAAAAAAAAATTGAAATTGAAGTTTAAAAAATTAAAAAAAATTAAAAAAAAATTAAGCAGCCGTAACCGAGGTACTGAAGAACATTTCTATAAATGACATAAAAAAATCTATGCATGCGCTGGTTGATCGTTCCAAACGTTGTGTTGAGTCAAATGAAACCTATTTTGAATAAATAAAAACTTTCAAAGATAATATAATGTGTATTTTACTATTTTATATCCAAAGAGTTCGGTTATTTTTGGGACATACCGTGTAAATATTCAAGAAATTCGCTTAAAACTTTTAAAAAATAATTTTTTTTTGTACGACTCCTTTGTCTTAACATAAATAAAATAAAATATGAAATTAAAACCGAATGTCTTTGTGATATTCTTATAATAAAAAAACTTGCCAATGACAGCAAATATTTTTCTTGTTTCTCCTTGTTTACAAGTTATTTCAAAGAAATTCTTTTATGTCCCCCCTCCTTATGTTAGTAGCGAGCCCAACTAATTTAATAGCTTCATATGTATTTAAATTTTCTGAAGATAAAATCTGAAACTCAAAGGTGAAGCGTATAAAGAATGTTTACAAGAAATTTAAAACGGATCAAATAAGCTTAAACATGAGCCTCCACACTATTAATATTTTAGCAATGTCATAAATAATTCCATGGTCGTTAGGGGACAAATATTTTACGGGAGGAGCATCTAAAGAAGACCATATTGTGAGCTAAAAAATAATAAAAATAATGCATTATCTGTCTCCTTCAGTTGCGAACGGCTTAAGAAGTTTAAGATTTCATAATGGAAAATGCTTGGTTCGGGTGTGGCCATAAAAGGGTTATATTTTGGTTTCAATTTTATTTTATTTTAATAGTTTCTAATGTACCATAATTAATTCAAGTATATCTGGAATTTAGCAATGAGGAGTTATCTTTTTTGGTAACTGTTATGTGCATTAATTGAAAAATTCATCAAGTTTAATGTATACGTATTTAATGTGAAACTTTTAATACAAATAAGTATCGACAAAACTACCAATAGTAAAAATAAAATCAAAGAAATAATTTTTAACAGCAAATGTTATTGCTCATTGTAATGAATTTGATGTTTCATATGAAACTAGTCAGACGTATTGATTCCTATATGTAATTGCAAATATAATTATTTAATACTTTTCTTCAATTCATCACAAAAGCTCGCAAACGTCATGATGAATAATTGAATTCGTTGCCGATCAAATATCTATACGCTTTTTTCTGATTAAAAAATTTCAAATATGTGGTTTTGAAATCGTTTGAAAACTTTTTATGACAATATGCTACATTCTATTTGGACAACAAAAAAATTTTATTCAGATGGTTACTTCGCAATTTTACATTATTTTTCTAAAGTTAGTTGTTTGTAACTTCATTTAACTCTTGCTTTTTACTGCAAAATATAAATTTTTTTAAAGATTTAATTTTCTTAATGGATTGCAAAGGTTCTAAAGTTTTTAAAAAAACAATTTTTTTTAGTATTTTGTTGATTTCCATAACATCTCGAAATATTATGCTAAATTTTCAAGTCGATCCGAATAAAGATTTTGCACCTAAAACCTTGAGAAGGTGCGTACTCAAGACAGCCATTTAATCCTTAAAATAATCTCGAAATCAAGTCAATCGATCTTAAGTGATTTTTGTAAAGGCTTTCAAATTGTAACGCGCGAGGATGACGAAGGATTATTTATTTTAAATTACAACTATTTGGAAAAAATTTGCATTCTTTTAAAAAATAATTGCTAAAAATCCTATTCTCATTTTTTTATTTTTCTTCGTTTGGTTTGAATCAATTATTACATATTTTTCATATAAAATATATGAAGAATTTAGCTTTTTGCACCGAATAAACCAATAAACCTTAACTGAAAAATGTCAACAATAAATTTAAAACTCTGCTCATAAATATTTGATCAAGTACAATGTCATACATTATTTTTTTAACAAACTGAAGGCTTGATTTACCTCAATTGGAAATATCTTGAGTATGTTAAATATGCATCGCTTGCACAATAAGGCCAATTCTTCAGCAGCCAAACCATTTTTCACCAGCAAATATTAGTTAAAATAAAAAGTTCGTTCGGGTTTTTTTTTATTTTTTGTGATGCAAATGGTTCCAAACAGTTTTCCGACTTATTTTTAGTTCCTCAGCAATTAAATAAGTGCTCACGTGACGGCCTGTTTCCACTATTTCCATGATTTTATCACAATTTTCGACGACAGGCCTCCCGACGCGTGGTGCATCTTTGACTTCGAAATTACCGGAACGGAACCTAGCAAACCACTTTTGTGCTACACGTTCGTTTACAGTATCGGACCCATAAACTAAATTAATTTTTTCAGCCGTTTTGGCTGCTTTTTCGCCTTTGATCGATGAAAAATTGTAAAATATAGCGAATTTTCTCTTTGCTGGTGTCCATCTTTGACGAGCGCTCACAACGTACTGAGTCAATCAATCGAAAAACTGTCAAAGACAAACTTTTAGCACGAATAAACACGTTTTCAGCGCCGTACAGTATGACATGATGCGACACGTAACACTAGTACTATGGACAATAACGCCATCTCTTAGATAAAAACCGAACGAAATTTTTACTTTACCTAATATATTGAAATTATATAAGAAACCGTCAAGCGTGTTGAACAGTGTTGCATAATATTCATACGTGGGTTGCCTTTTTAATTAGAGAACAAGAAGAAATATTTTTGGTACGCTGATTGTGATATCTTCAACGCGTTGAATGCATCAACCCCCTCTTCAGGTGTCGAAGAACGTTTAAATCTCAGTTGATTTTATACATACTGGAGATCAATAATATAAGTTAAATTGTAATTGCGTTATATAATTTGCTTATTATTTTTGGACTTTAAATAGATTGCAAATAAAAATGTACTATATAAAAAAAAAAAAAATAAAAAAAAAAGACAAACTTAAACTTTTAGCGCGAATAAACACGTTTTCAGCGCCGTATGGTATGACATGAGGCGACATGTAACACTAGTACTATGGACAATAACGCCAATTCTTAGATGAAAACCGAACGAAATTTTTACTTTACCTAATATATAAGCAGCTCCGAGAAAACAGTTATAAAATATTTACACGGTCCGGAAACTTTTCGCTTAAAATATTGAACCGTCTCTGCCAGGTTTTCATTGTTTTTATAGTGAATATTAATCAGTATCACATTATTAACGAAATTTTTACTTTACCTAATATTATCGTCATAAATATTTTTATTTTTTTTATTAGTTAATTTAAATTTAAAAAAGATCAGTACACTTTCGTTAAGTACTTTGAAAACGGATATACTGTACATGGGAAAGTTTTATTTGAGCTTCATATGCTAGATTAATAATGTCAGCATCCACTTTCCACATTTGTTTTGTAATCAGAATTAAATATGCTGCCGTCGAGAGGAAAGAAACAGACGAGAACCTCATAAACACGAGTAATTTGAATATGTATTTTAAAAATACTATTTTTCAAATTCACATAATAATAAAGCAAGTGTATGGTATACATACGCCTTTAAATATTTATATCATCATTTGAAATACTTTAATCTATGTTGAAATAGCTCATTCCTTCGTGTAGCTAATAGAATGCCCCATGCGCTTTAAATTAAAAATATACCATCACATTTGCACATACGCACTTCTAAGCTACACTACAAATACCAATTATTATGAAGCGATAAAACTCAGAAATTTGATTTACCTTCAAAGCCGATAAACATCATAATCATGAGTGAAGATCGATAAAGCAAAAGTGGTAGAAATATAATATTAAAGTTAGCGACACTGAGAAAATGATGGGAGTATTATGAGATGCTGCTCAATGAACAACTACCCCTCGAGCACAAATTGATTGTGAGCAAAGTGTGTTGCCAGAGCACTACGGAACTGCTAAAGTACTTGCAAAGTTGCCAGAAGTAAATAGATGTACCTATATGTTTCTATACCAGTTGTCGAACTCTTCTCAAGCCGCAGGCTGGCAGCCGAACAGTTCACAGCTGAAGGAAACTTTACAAACTTTACTGATCCCTCTTCTTTATTCTGCTATTGTTTTTGTTTGTACACCATGCTGAGTTATGCTTGTATGGGTATCTTTAATGTGGAGCGAGAATGCAATTGGGTATTTTGAGGTTAGCGAGGATTTACATACCACTTGTTTCTGTGGTTGCGGCTGTTGTGAAATTTTCACTTTCCACTCGTTGTGGAGCGCACTATTATTACATGTGCAAGCTTTGGGCAACAGCGGTGGCAAGCACAGGCTCAGTCTGTCGCCGACAACAGCCGTCGTCACTACCTTACCGCACATAATGAATTTCTATAATGAGCAATGGCCAATTGTAGAATTGTCCTGACTGAGCGTTGGGCAAAGTAAATGCTGGTTCCAGCGGGAACACTTTTTGTGACCAAAATTAATAACTCGTAAATCAGTCAATAATTTTCGATGAGGGCTTCGATAAGGTCTACGCAAACAGACCAACGTCGATTCAATCGGAATTTGTGAAGCTATTGAGCAGCCACTTTGCGAATTGGTGATGGAATATTTCATAAACAGGATATGGTTCGGTAAGCATAGTGATGGCCGCCATTTGGCTGATATTTTCCATTATTAATGGCATAACTTCCTCATTACGCTGATTGGAGTACACAATTTCTGTTTTCTGTTTTACAATACTTTCTCAACAAAAACCTCATAGAGGAATGAATGCAAAAATGTAAAAGTTATGGATCAAAACTCCTTATGTATCTTCAATGGCGGCTCACAACACGATGGCATTGGGTTGTGGAGTTCACTCGGAACTTCTTGCAATGAGCAGGAGACTTCCCGGCCACTGCAGTTTCTTTCAAGCTGAGCTAACAGCAATTATGGAAGCCGCTTCATGGTTACTCAACTCTAATGCAGTACCTCAACCTATTACAATATGTTCTGACAGCCAAACTGCAATTACATCTCTTCATTGCAATCACACCAACTCAAAGGTGACAATAAGATTTAGGGAAATCCTAAATAAACATTCGACTGTATGAAAAACTAACGTGGATTGAATAACCCCGGGCTTAGAGACATCCCAGAAAATTTGCGAAGCCGATGAGCTAGCATGAACTGGTACACTTTTAACAACAATAAACCATGCAGATGTTACTCGCATACCTACTTCTTCTGCAAAATATGTACCTTTTATGATTGGCATTCACCAGTAAGACCAATAGCGAATGGCAGGGTGAAACTACATGCAATGTAACCTGGAAAATCCGCACATTATTCAATACAAAAAGAAACTTCAAGAGCATAACGACCGCCGTAATAATAGAAAACTATTAGATAAGGAATTATGGTAGAAAGATGAGCTGCTTTTATATTGACTTCTGTCGCGACTGCGCAGACACAGGCAAGTCAATAGAGCACTACCTCTGCCTCTAGCCCGACATCGTTTCCTAGAAATTTTCTGTTTCTACTATCTTGCAGATATTACGTCAAAAACAAACTTAATGGTTTCAGTATTTAGGAAAGTGAAAGAAATCCCTCAAACATGTCGATAAAGTAAAGAAATTCATCTAGTCTAACCCTCATGGGAGCACTGTTTTAATTGCCAAGAAGCCACGTATTGCACAAAAAACAGTTTAACATAAAAAAGCTCAACCTAATGAATGGAAAATTCATCTGCGACTCGTCGCTGCTACACCGTAATAAAATCTACCCATTTATGAAGCAGATTGTGACTGGTGATGAAAAATGGATCACTTACAGCAAGGTCGAATGAAAATGGACATAGTAAGATAGCACAAATGGTCTCCATTGTGGTGGAATTGGCAAGAAATCATCCACTATGAGCTGCTAACCTACGGCCAAACTCTTAAATCGGACTTATACTCGCAGCAGTTGGATCGTCTGAGGGAAGCAATCGTCTAGAAGCGCCCAGTTTTGCCCAACAGAAGGGGCAACAACCAGTGACTCAGCCAGAAGATTCGAGAGCTTGGTTGAGAGGTTCCTGTGTATCCACTTTATAGTTTGGACCTCGCAGCAAGAGAGAAGTCTGTGAAAATCGATTGTCAAATTTTTTTGTCATTATGGAGAAGAGTTTCAATGAGAGAAATTACCTTCCAAATGAAAAAAGTTATTGACATAAATAGCATAGTTTTAACTAAAAAAAAAGCATTTAATTTAACGCAGAAATGATGGACTACTTTTTATTTGATCAAATATAAGATGCTTAAAGCCAAGCAATAAAGAGCCAATTAATCCTCCAGAAACAGGATTTATTATCACTCTTAGTGCTGCTACGAATGTGTACGATTCAAATCGACAAAAATCCGCTGTAAAAAAGAGAGCAGGCGAAGAAAAAGCTATGAAAGTGTTGTATTCAAGTGAGTGGTTATAAATACAGTAACAGCATGTTTTTGTTGCTACACTTTTTGTCTTACCTGTAAAGATTTTTATTACAGCTTCAGCAGAAGAAGTAGATCTTATATATGTTGTAAGTAAAGTTAAATTTACAAAGCCTGCTCTGTATATAATATTTATGTTGTTATTTATTTTTCCTTTTTTCCAGAGTAAAACATAAATTATAAAGATTAAAGAAGCCATTAGGTTTTACTCCTTTTTTAGTAGGCAATCAACAAATAGCTTACTGAATTATATTATTGTTTGACTTTACGCGCCATTTTTCATATGAATTCTTTTTTTTACTTTCTTTTTGGTGGTATCCTGGTGTACATGCGCACATGTTAGCTTGACTGATAAAATCACAAGGTTTTTTTATGATTTTTTGTTAACTTTTTCACGGTTAACGAAAGTTTTTAAAATTTTTTTCCACACCCTCAAGCCATGAATTGCACCCGATGAGCCTGATTTTTCTGTGATGTCGTGTCGTCATTGTTGTTTCTGCAAATTTTTCGCTGCTTTTTAAATGTCATTATCTTGTCGTCTTAATTTAATTTAATTAATCTGAAGATTTAACAACATAGTCAAGTAAATTTTGCTTTATTTATTTATTTATAAATATAGTTACTCAATGAAAATTGATTAACGCACACTTTACGTAACTCAATCAAATTTCTGCTATCGATTGTAATTAAATCATCTATATATATCAATTAAAAAAGTAGAGTAGTGACTCTTTGATATTTACAGACTTGGTTAGTGGAGCACCTCCCTTGCGTGTGCGGTTTTTAAATAAATAAACGAAATAGGATGTACCAAGCGGCGGCTATGAAATGCCAAACAAAACGTAACAAATAAGTTAGGCACAAAAAAATCCAAACAAACAGGTACACAATTTCTTCGAAAATTTTCTGTCCGCAATATTACGCATGCCAACAGGTTGTCTGTCGTGTGCTGAATTTTCACTTTCATCTGTAACTGATGTGATGTTATGCGGAATTTTCGGTGTTTTATTTCTACGATTGTTGCTTTTTCATGTTGTTTCGTTTTACTCGCTTCTCCATAAGTAATAAACCAAATTGCACTTCAAATAAAGTCGTCGTTTGTCGGTTGACGACTTTTAACTAATTTCATTCCTTTTAATTTTTATCATACACAGTTGTCAACAGGTTGGTTGCGTTTGACGTAAGGGGTATCAGTGAATGAAAAAGCGTGACAAAGGCTTGTGTTAGGAAATTTTTTAGTTTCGTAGATACATTATTCATAAAATTTTTCTATAAATTTACATTGTTTTTTTATTTTAATTAATAAAAGGTAAAACTTTAATGGTTTTATTTAGAACAGCTTATAGTTTCTAATGCTTTTATAAAACACATACGGAACATTTTGCTCATATCATTGAGTACCATTTTTTATGTTATTTTTCTCACCCTTATTGTATGTACTATTGTAACGTGTGCGCAATTTTTCTTTTTTGGCTGTCATAATTTGCAATAATTTACGTTCACGCTATGATATTAATATTTTGTGTGGCAACACATACTTATTCATGTGCGTTTCGCTCAACTACAACAAAGCAATGGAGAATGTTTTTGTTTCTTTTTATTTAATATTTGCGTATTTGTTCTCACACACGACATGAAGCTACAATGAAATTTTTGCAGGTAATTTACGCATAAATTGAGCGGTTTCAAGTATTTTCATGCTATGTAACAGTGGTGTAGTTAAATAAAAGCTTTTTCACTGCTACCAGGTGGGAAAATGTTGCATGTTACATGTATGTATGTAGTTGGCGATTCGTGTGATTAATTGTCAACAGGTGGTGATGTTAGTAAATTGCTACATACGTACATAGGTGCTGTGGTATATGATTGTAAATCCTAAATTACTTCAGGTGTTTATAAAATCTGAGGGCTACAATGGAGATGCGGGAAAAATACCAAATCGAAAAAAAAATGGTGTAGAGAAAAGCTATTGCCTTAAGCTAATTGCATATACGAGGGGCAGCGGTCAGAATTACTTAATAAAACAAATGTATAATTTTATGTTTTTTATTTTTCAATATGGTCTACCTCAAGTGAAATGCACTTTTCACATCGTGAATACAATGCCTTTATACCACTGAAAAAATATTCTTTAGATTTCTCTTCAAAATGGCCGCTTTCATCTCACTGTCGTCTGAAAATCTTCGTCCGCGTTACTCCTATTTTCTAAATTGGGAGCCACATCCGTGACTATAGGGTACATGGTCAATTTCTGTAAATCCAGTAGCTCTTAAGGCATCTCTCGCCACCTGAGCGGCATGAATGTGTGCGATGTCTTAAAGAAACCACACTCTGCGCGCTAACTTGTTTCGTCTCTTCTGTACGACTGCCTCATGCGCCTTACTCAGCAAATTTAGTTCCTTTTGGAAAGAGTTCAATTAGTAACATTAGGTCAAGTAAAAGGTTCGTTCGGTTTTTATCTAAGCAATGACGTTATTGTCCATAGTACTAGTGTTACGTGTCGCATCAAATCATACTATACGGCGTTGCAAACGTGTTTATTCGCACTAAAAGTTTGCTTTGACAGTTTTTCGATTGATTGACTCAGTATGTTGTAAGCGCTCGTCAAAGATGGACTCCAGCAAAGAGAAAATTCGCTGGATTTTACAATTTTTCTTCGATCAAGGCGAAAAAGCAGCCAAAGCGGCTGAAAAAATTAATTTAGTTTATGGGCCCGATACTGTAAACGAACGTGGAGCACAAAATTGGTTTGCTAGGTTCCGTTCCGGTAATTTCGATGTCAAAAATGTTCCACGGGTCGGGAGGCCTGTCGTCGAAAATTGCGATAAAATCATGGAAATAGTGGAAACAGACCGTCACGTGAGCACTTATTTAATTGCTGAGAAACTAAAGATAAGTCAGAAAACCGTTTGGAACCATTGCGTAACCTTGGATTCAAAAAGAAGCTCGATGTTTGGGTGCCACACGAAGTAACGCAAAAAAAACGTGATGGACCGAATTTCCATCTGCGAATCGCTGCTAAATCGCAAAAAATCGACCCATTTCTGAAGCGTTTGGTGACTGGCGATAAAAAATGGGTGACTTACGACAACGTCAAGCAAAATCGCTCGTGCTCGAAACGCGGTGAGCCGGCGGAAACGGTGGCCAAGCCAGGATTGACAGTCAGAAAGGTTTTGCTGTGTGTTTGGTGGGATTGGTAAGAAATCATCGCTTGAAGGCAGCACTCATCCAGAAGAGGCCATCTTTGGTCAACAGAGGCCGAATTATGTTCCATCAGGACAACGCCAGGCCACACACGTCTTTGGTGACTCGCCAGAAGCTCCAGGAGCTGGGATGGGAGATCCTAATGCACCCACATTATAGTTTGAATCCGGCACCTGTGAAACCGAAAATCAAAAGACTTAAGTAACGAACCTGACAGAATGCGTAGAGACGAGCCTGCAACAATAGAGGCTGTGCTGCTCAACAGGCGCATATCGTACGTAACAACAGGTACAAGCTGCCAACAATAACAACATCTATGAAATGCTTTTAAAGCAGATGCAAAGCAGATGCATTTGCATTTTGAATTGACTGCGATTTCAGCTGTTATTGACGCTTCTGCTGCCACCCAACAATTGTCGCTAACAAATGAATCACTGTCATCAACAATTGACATTCCTTTCGTAAAACATTGATATGGGCATTAGCTGTGTGTAAGTGGTTTTATATGCAACGCACATGCAACACGCATTTATCAATAAAATAGCTTTTATTTCTTCTTCGACTGTCTTGTTCTTCTTGTTATAACGCTAGCCACATTTCCTTTATTTATTGTTTAAAGGAAAACAATAAATGCAGTTTTATTGCATACTGATCAGATTTTGTTTTTTTTCCTTTCGTTTATTTTTCAAATGCGATGGGAGAGTGTGCAATAAGCATGGCGCGTATCTGAGCTGTGTTTTATAAATTTTCGATTCCATGGCTACATGATGCCGATGATGTGATGAAGCATTAAAATAATAAGTACCTTCCAATAGACGTGTATTTTTTTACATTACTAAAAGACCAGTGGAAGAACGATTCCTTATATATTTTCGGCAGGAAATGTATGTAATTGGCTATTTGTAGCCGCTGAAGCGATTTTCGGCCGAGTTCCTCCTCCATTTTGAGGTTTTACGTCTTGATGTTTTTCCAACAAATGGTTGGACCTACAGTTTATACTAAGCCGCCTCCGAACGGCTGATATTTTTTTACGAGGAGCCTTTATTTCATGTCAGAAGTACACTCGGAGGGGCGACCACAATTAGAAAATTTAAATAAATTTTTTTTTTTTTAATTAATTTTCTATAACTTTTGGATGTTGGTCGTACCGAATGGTAATACGCAATGCTAACCACTCGGCTATCGCGGCCGCCAGGATATATAAGTTCCTCATTAAATGTCATTAATCCTTCAAAGACGGCTTGGAATAAACTGTTGGTCCATTACCATTACCAGAAAAATATCAAAACCACAAATTTTCACGACGTAAACATATAATAATGAATAAATTTATAAAGGAAAACTCCTTATACCAGAAGCTTCTTGTAAAACTGTTGGTATTTCCTGAAAATGGATTATGTGTTTTAAGTCTAAGTGATTCTTTGAGTGATGTTCTGAATATTTGTTTGCGGACTTTTTCTCAATCTTGATTTTAAACTTGTTGGGATAAAAGTATGGCTCTAAATAATACTTTTGCGCAAATAGTAGGTACGGGATAATAATTATCTTTTACAATCACCGATAGTTCAATTAAATTTCACAATGACCCTGATAAAGTTTTTATGCTTACTTTGTATTGGAATTTTCTGTTGGTCAGAGTTATCTGTTCGACTTAACAAATTTTGTAGAGACATTATACAAAAGGTAATGAATTACAGCCTTGGCCAAAAGTATTAGGCACCCCACTAATTACTGAATTTTATATTTTAACAAGTGAAGTAATGAAGTTTTATTAGTAAAACAGTGAAAATACAATGAAAAAGTGATAATAACATTAATATTTAGTGGGTCCACCCTTCGATTTAATAACGGCAGCAATTCTCTAAGGCATGTTGCGTATAAGCTTTGCATATTCGTTCGCACTTATAGCGTACCACTCGTTAACTAAAGCATTCTTTAAGACAGTTTTTGATGTTATATTGTGTTCCTTAATTTACGTTTTAAAATAGCCCACATGTGCTCAATGAGATTAAGATATGGAGACTGGGCAGGCCAATCTAACAAAACAATGTTATTATCTCTAAGCCAACGCATCGTAGTCGCTGATTTGTGCCAAGGAGCATTGTCTTGCTAAAATTGAACCCCGTCTGAATTAGTATCGCTGAAAATGCGCGTTAACGAAGGCAGAGGAACAGCTTCTAATACATTTATGTACCTTTGACTGTCCATGCGACCCTCGCAAACGAACATTTCGCCGACACCATCAGCAGCCATGCAGCCCCAGATCATAATGCTGCCTCCTCCATGCTTAACAGTGGGTACCACGCAATCTGGATGACATTCTTCCCCAACCCGTCGCCTCACGAACGTCACACCAGGTGTTTCAAATATCTGTAGAAAAGAAAAAATAATGTTTTCATAAGATTTGTATTATGTCTTCAAAATTGCTCTAGGGTAAGAAGCTATGGCTGTTAATACTTTAAGACGATCTTAACTAAGCTTACCTCGAAGTTTGATTCATCAGGCCACAGAACATTCGACCAATCTTCTTCCGTGAAATGTTGGTATCGGCGAGCCCATTCCAAACAATTTTTCCTATTCTTTTCTGAGAGCCACGCATTCTTTCGGGTTTTAAATCCTTTTAAACCTGCTTCCAGAAGTCTTCTTCTAGCTGTTCGAGTATAAGTATTCGATCTTCTCGTTTACTGGTTAGACACTTTTTTCCACTTTTTGATTTATTATTTTGGGATTTCGTCTCCACAAATCGCCTGATAGCACATTGGACCGCGCAACGCGAGCATCCCACCAAATTGGCCATCTCAACCTGAGACTTACCTTCTTCACTTAGAACTTGAATTCTAACTCTATCATCGTAACTTATTTCACTTTCTTAAGGCATTTCGGTAAATATGAACTGTTTTTATAAGATTGGTAACTTTTCACGAAATATAATTTACACTTTCACTTTCAAATTTTAAATGCGAAAATATTTTATGAATTTCTTAAAAATGACAATTTTTAGGTTTAGCACACACATTACACAATTTATTCGTTTAATCAACAGTTAAACACCCATGGAAGACATTTACAAAAAGAAGTGGTAACTTTGATATCCACATTTGAGAATACAAATTTCGAAATATTTATATTTCCATCCGCATGGATGACGTCTACCTTTCACGAAAGAGAGTTGTGAAATGAAAAAAACTCATTGATCAGAAATTTAAAATCAAACTATAACTTTAGAAAGGAGGTAAAAAAATTTTACCCAATGGTTATATAGTATAGTTTGCCTTTTTGCAAACAGTTGTGAGTTCAAATTACATACATACAGAGGCATAAATTTATGTATTTTGAGTGCATTTTTTTGAACAGTTCTTATATATAACTCATGATTGCATGGTATTTGGGTCAAGCGTATCATGATATTGTTTACACTTTGTCTTGAGAAATAACATGGCTAAAATACATGTTTGGTGTATGAAAAATCAATAGCTGCATGCGCACATATGCCTGATGATCAGGCTGTTAGAGACGTTGTGACTCTTACAAATGTTTTGACAGGTAAACATTGAGGGTTTAATAGAAATATGTACAAGAATGCTCTCGTATACTTGTTTATGTACTTATCTCGCAATAATTGTCAGTGACAATATTTATGTAAAATCAAGATACATTTTTTTTTTTGGTTAAAATAATTTTTTATTAGATTTTATTTGCATGAACCAATTAATATTTTTCGTAAAATTATTATTACTTATTATTTTTTTTTTGAGAGAAAAATAAAACGTTCTTTAAAGAAAAACATCTTAAAAAAAATTATGCGTTTTTTGGTAATATTTTTTTCATTTTATTAATGAATTTCTTTTTAGAGCTTTTTTTGGAATATTTTTGTGAATTCAATAAAATGTTATTAAATTACCAAAAAAAATAAATATTTACATTTCTGGACGCTAACTCTTCCCATGCCTATTTTACAATATACATATACATACAAAAAACAAAAATTGTATCTACACATAAAGTGCATAAATATGTATGTATGTAAATCTGTTTGTGTCTTTATCTACCACAATTGATTTCAGCTCTGATTGCAAATGAAGCAATTTAAATTATTTTTCTTTTATTTGTGCAGAGTCAAAAGACAACAATTGATCTGTTATGCCACCCAGGCGAAGCAGCCTATTATTTTCTACTGATATGCATGCTGAATGCATTTGTTAGAAAATGTAGAGCAGGTTGAATTTTTACTAAGAAGAATAAAATCGTTTTCTTTTAATATTTTTCTTTGCTTTTCTAAGCAGGTGTATTCTTTTGTTATTTTGGATCTACGTGACGAATATGCCTGTGAAGAATAAAAGCTCAATAGAGAATAATACAAAAAAAAAATAAAAACTTAGCTCAGCCGGCCGCAAAAAGTCGACATTCGAGTCCTGGTTTGACCAAACAGCCAAAATTAAAGTTTGTAAATTTATCTAAGATGGTACAAATTGAAAGTTTAGCTTTAAAACACGGCCGTTTCTTAAGGGGGAATATTTTGGACATTTCCGCGAGTGCTCAATGTCTTATAGAGTACCTGAATGTAAGACCTGTTTAAACAGAATATTACTGCACTGGAACCTTTAAAAGTAGGCCAAATGTAGCTTTGCTTTAAGCATTGAATTTCTGATAGATCTTTGCTTTATTTTCCTGTGCTTTTAATATTAAATATTGCAACTGTGGCCGATTTTTTGAAATTTCTCTGAATTTTTTTCCCAAATTTGTGTGGTATTAACTTCAAAAGACAAGAATAAAAAAAAAGGATTGCAACAGGGTATGCGAGATTATACATGAGTCATCTCGCTTACCTACCAGTCTGGTTAAAATTTTCTCTTCCAATGAAATCGGACGACGTCTAAACGGGATACGCTGAAATCAATGAAACCTTTCCTTTCTGGTTAAAATCTTTTCCCAACTATCGATGGAACCAATTTCGACTCTATCCTTTCCAGTAAAAAAAAAAATACATAAAAACGTAAACGCAACGAATTGAGCATCCTCTTTTTTGTCGATGAAGATATTTTTATGAACGAAAAAATTTTATTAAATAAAGTCTTATTTGTTCTTTCCGCAATACTGTGGTGCCAAATATCTCCATCCGATTTACTTCTCATAACAAGAAAAAAAGTCCATTGCAAAGCTATCACTTTATAGAGACAAATTGTTTTAAATATTTTTTTGACACAATTTTTCACACACAAACACCAATATTTATGTGAGCATTCAATTGCACCAACTTCGGAGCCAACAAATTTCTGCTACAACACTACGCGTTGTTAATTCATGTGGGTACATTTAAAAAATATTGGTTTTTTTGGTGATTGACACACACATTTATACACGCTTAGGCGTAAGCACAACTTTACGTTCTAATTTGGAAAGCTAAACTCAAAAATATGTTCGTTATATTTTTTGTTTTGAAAAATTTTTTGACATGAAAATTTTGACAAATTTAGCTCTGCTCTAGTTTGTGGCAGTGAAATATTAGTAAAAGGTTTAATTTTATTATTTAATTTTATATAATAACCAGTCTGTTGCCGTCTTTTCGTGGGAGTATTGTGTGGATATCTCTATATTATACAACTGTAGTCTGCAGCGCTTCCCTTTGGCAAATACTCATAGATCGTATGAGAGATGAAACATTGGATATCTCTTCATCATAATTTTACTTACTCAATATTTGTGGGCATACAATATATTTGGTTTTACCATCGGCCACGCGAAACAAACCGTATCTTATCATAATACCGAATATTGGCGCTGAGCTTTTATGTATTGTATGTATATATTTTTTGAAATAAATCGATCCACTTCCCGTATAAATTGAATTTTAAATAAAAATAATTATGTACACAAACGACCTTTCCGCAAAAAGCCATCTATATACCGAATTTCAAGTAAATCGAGCCATAAACAACGGTCCTTGGTTCCTTCCCCACAAATCTCGTTTAAACCTTCACAGGAATCATAACAATAATCTTTGAAAATTTCAAGTTAATCGGTCCACAAGTTTTGCAGATTTCTAAACTAACACAAGATTTATATATATATTTATGTGAGCTAAACCCACATAAGCAATAACACATATGACACATATTTTTTTTTTTAAAAATAAATGGTTTATCGGAGCAAAAAAAATTAATTGTTTTTAAAAATTTTTCGGTTTAAAGATATTTTCAAATTCCCTTTATACGATTATATTTCTTTTTTTTCTTATTTAGCAGTTAAAGTAGTTTAAAGGCAAAACATTTAAGGTCTCGCAGCTTGCCTCATAGCCATTAATCTAAATTCTTTATTTTTGGGTTTTCATTTAAATGGAACTGTTTCAGACCATATATTTTTGGAAATAGTGAAAAATGTTTATTGTTTGCAATTATGCAAGTCTAAAATTCTTCAATACTCAATTTAATTTTTAAATAATTTTTTATTTTCTTAAACGTTCACTTTGTTCATTTTCTATGAACTCAGTGGCAGTACAGTGGCCGGAAAGTAAAAGAACTATAAAAAATATTGTATTAATAATATTCAAATATCTTTCATACGACATTGTTTTATGGCCAATTTAATTTAAATTACTGTAGCTCATAGTTTGCATATCGAAAACTATCAAAGTTTTAAGTTTATAAACAACGCTGTTGCTTTTTTACTCTCATGACTAATTACAAGAATATTTTCATAAGCATGTCTAAAACTTAATTTAAGATATCTACATTAAAATATGTAAATTAAATCAATTTGTTAATGCTTTTCTTTAATTATTATTTTTTTTTTCAAATGAACAAAAAATATTAATTTAAAAAAAAATGAAGTTAGTTTTTCTAATGGGGATAGTCAGGCTGTCCGAGAGTATTTCTAACATGAAATAAAAGCTCTTTTCCCTACAAAGGGAGGGACGGATTCCGAACGAGCGATGGATTCTTAAGAGAAACTTTTATTTCAAGTCAGAAATACACTTTAAAGGTTTCAGATTCTCTACCGAGGGGTGACCGCAATGTAGTGTAAAGCTTCTAATAGATTGTAGTTTACAAATATATAAATAATAACTTTTTAAAACTTGTTTTATTTTTATATGAAAAAAAAATATTTATTTGTTCATTTAATTTACTGATAGTCAATTATATTGTAAAAAAAAAATATATTTAAATTTTTTTTCAATTTCCATCAATTGTTCCAAAATTCGTTTATTTTAACAATTTATTTTAAATAAATTGGCACTTCGCCAAAACAACATCGAAATTATAACGAATACACAAACAACAACAAAATCTTGAGATACGATGTACTATAATATACTAGTATCCTAAATGTAGGCAATGTTTTATTTCCGATCGGAATACAAAGTAAAATTTGGCCAACATTTAAGCATATTTTATCAAAGTTGGACAGCTCATATGGAATTTGCATACTAATTTAAACCTCTACTTTTTAAATCTGAAAAAAGTAGCTCTTGGTATGGCTGCCGAAATTTTTTGATGTAAATTTCATGAATTTTTTTATGAGTTATATGTTATTGAGTTCAATTTTTACCTACCTTGAATTACATTATCTGAAAAAGAAAATAAAAACGATTTGGAGGAAGTTTCTTGTGAGAATGAGTGTCGATATCAGCGTTGATAGAGCAATAGACGAGGTTTTAGATAAGAATCAGCTCTTAAATTAAAAATCGTTCAGATAGCAGCTCGGTGAACCCATTAAGTTCGACAACTTCATGTAATATTTCGGTACTCTGGACTCCGCTTTGGATGTGGTTGTACTTTCAAACAAATATTAATCTTATGTTTGATAAATCAGCTAAACATTTTTAGATTTTTAACTGGGAATCTTTACACATTTTACAAATCTGAAACAGACTTATTTATCAGCTTGCATGAATATCCCATGAGGAAGTGTGTATGGTATGGACGACACCTTACAATTTTCAACTGTGAATAACTGCAATTGAGTTCAAACAAAATGCAAAATCTTTAATCACTGACAAACAACAGCAGCCAGCAATGCTGGGTGTTACTTCGCAGCCGCATAAAGGAAGAACCCTACAAACGATGGCGTTTGAACAAAATCGCTGAGCTTCGACTTAGACGTTAGTGTTTAAGTCTTAATTTTTATTTCTTATTTTTCATTAGTAGAACTAAGAAAGCTGTATAATGTTCATGTTCTTCAGTTCTGCTGCAAAACGCCCGTCATTTAAGCCATACTGATTATTATTTCATGTTGAGTCAGTCATGTTTCATTAGCTCTACTGGCACTGGCGTTTGCTGCCACCAGTTTGTTAACAGCTCAATCAAAGGGTTGTATGTTTCGAAACGCGTCTTACGGCCTAACGGTTAGCTGCATTTCCAAGTAATTTTAAAAGGCGCTTGGCAACTAAGTAAGACGACGACGACGTACGACAAAGCGCATGCGCAAGCATAAGTTTTACGAGTAAATGCATCCGCTAAGATAAACTTGCACTTTTATTAATCTTGTGGTGCTAGCACGTTTACTAAGTGAGTAAGTAAGTGAGTGTTAAATTAAAGAGCTGCATTTCATTTGCTGCAGTTAGGCGTTCAGTTGTGCTTCCGTTGGGAAGGAATAAACTATGATATTTGTATTTTATATATTAATTTATTTATTGAAAAAGGTAACATTTTTATCCTGAGTATTGTAGTGTTTGAGAAAAATTGCTTATTATTTTTCTATTTTAGATTATTTAAAATTATTATTTATGGTGCGTGTCTTCACTTAAATTAGCCTAAATGTAGGCAACGATTACAAGTTTAGAATTTTACTGTAGACACCATTGCCTACATTTACGAGAGTTTTAACATATTCATAACCTAATGTTAACACCTCCGAGCGTACTTCTGACATGAAAATCAAAAGCTTCTCATAAAAAAACCTTCAGCCGTTCGGAGGTGGCTTATTATAAACTGTAGGTCCCTACATTTGTTGGAAAAACATCAGTAAATAACTTAAAATATAATAAACGTAAGAGAGGGCGGTTTTCAATTGATCCGAACTGAAAGCAGGATTCTCATTAAGTTAAAATTTAAATTATTTAAGAAAACTATTTTTTAATGTTTACAAGATCTTGGATTTAACACATTTGTTTGGGGAAATTTTTTAAATAACTAAATCCTTTCATCCAGCCTGCCTACTTAATATAGAACGGGAAAGAACAAGTGTCTTGAATAACCTAGTTATCACGTGACAGCACAGAGGCCAAATACGGACCCTTCCAAAAGAAAAGTCCCCTATCACTCCTATTGAGATGAAGTTGGCCCGTCGTTTTCACCGTCTTTAAAATCTGTTGGCTTGTAAATGGCTGACAGGTGTCGGGTTGGGAACAAGAAATGAAATCTTGTCAACACCCAGTGTCTCCGATCGCTATGATCACGGGTTAACTATAATCTTTATAGACAGCAAAATCTCAACACCTCTCACTAGGGCTTGACAGCCATATACTTTGTATTGCTTTAAAAATCTCATTAAGCATTTCATTCACTTCTTATCATCAGGCGACTATTTTCATCTCCTTCTACTTAACCTTAGTTATGTATGTGCCACAGAAATCTCATGTATATCAACTGTCAATACTAAAATTTGATAGAATATTGGCAGCAGCCACCGTAAATGCACAGCTCCACGGTAGTTCCTTTACTTTCTAACCAGTCAACAGCTGCACTCAACACTTCAACTACACCAACCATTCACCTTCCTTAACTTACCTCACTAATGCTATTAGTTATCTGCATATGCGCATGCGGCATTCCTCTGGCAGCCACACTCAACGCTTCCGCAATGTCAACTCTCAAGGCGATAATTCACGCAGCAAGCGTAAAGCCACAGCGCTGCTTACGTAGCTTTTATTCTACAACAACAAAAATGTTTACGTATAGAGTTGGCGTTCTGGTATTTCTTATTTATTCTCTTGCAAAAAAATAAAAAATAAAAAAAATAATAATAATATAAAAAAGGAAGCTTGGTGTGGTCACAGCTTGACTAAGAATCTAATAAAGTCAAATATGTCTGCTATTTCAGCCGTTTTGTGCAGCTGCGCAGCTTTGAAATGTGTTGGTTCGGCGCGCATGCGCACAACCTGTATAATTTAATGCGCAACGCTTTACTGTTCATTTGTTTTGTATCTCCTTGTAGTCGCCTAAGCGTCTAAGCCAATGGAATTTATTGGCTCACTGCTTTACTGACAACGTCAAGTTCCACTGGAATTTATTATACAGATTTATGTTTATGAGTGTATGCGTTGATTCGATCCACGCGCCCGTATGCACAAGAAATATCTTAGGGAAATATGACTTAAAAGTTGAACAAGAATTCGGAACAAATAATTCGGTCCCTGGCGAAGTCGATTAGCCTCAACCCATTTGGGGAGGTTTTTTTGCGGAGACTGAACTTTTCGACTGTTGTGCCGAAGATACCCTCTTTGCCCAATCTAACGATAAAGTCGCCAAGTACGATTTTCACAATTGGAGGGGGGCAACGCTCATGAGTATGCCCCAGGTGTTCATAAAAAGTATCTTTGGTGACATCATCCTTTTCTTCCATCGGGGCGTTGGCGCAAATCAACGATATATAGAAAAATTTCACTTTGACGCGGATTGTGGCGAGACGTTCATCTACCGGGGTGAATGACCCGGAGTCTTTCTTCCACCACAAATCCGACACCAAATTTGCGCTCCTTTGTATGGCCGCTGTAGTAAATGTCACAAGGAGCTGCGCTATTCAGTCCCTGTCCCGTCCATTGGAATTCTTGGACGGTGGTGATATCAGTATTTATTCCAACGAGGACAACAGCCAACTAAGTGGCACCTACGCAAATAAGAGACCGTACATTCCAGGTACATGTCCTTGAATCATGAAACTTAATTCATTTAATGCGGTCGTCATCAAAAGGGGTCATCTCATCGGAGACTTGGCGGGTCCCAAACTCAGTCCACAACTTTGCTACTCCCTTGGTACATTTTTCTCATTTATATAGCGAGCCTCTTATTTCAAGACCGAGGCCGATGGGAGAGATCGGCAAGGTAGCAGTTCACTTTCGAACAGAGGTCGTCAATATTCTGACCAGACGGAAATTTCGTGCAATCATCAGCATACGAGGTTAGGGAACTCCTTCCGGTGGAGGAGGGAGCTTCGATATATAAAAACTAAACAGTAGCAGGGAGAGGACACCACCCTGCGGAACCTCCTGTTTAATTTTTCTTAACTTCGCTGTTTCACCTCGGAATATGACCGATGATTATCGTCCATTCAGGTAGCCCATGACCCACCTCTGCGACCCCGGCGGTTATGAGGATTCCTCAATGTCAGGATATGTCAAAAACTTTTGACAGATCCAGTGCTACCAGGACAGTTCTCGCACAGGGTCAGCAAGGCCTCAAGTGTCTTCGCTACTGGGGAGAGGAGAGTTATAGGCCGATAAAACTCTCCTTTGTCGGCAGGTTTCGCCGGTTTAAGTAGCGGGACTACCCTACCATTTTTCCACACATCCGGTATGATTAGGGTGGTCAAAGACAAGTTGAGGACCTTGGTGAGGAAGTCTGCTCCCGCTGGTCCAAGATTATTTAGCATCAGCATGCTTATTCCGTCAAAGCCGATGGATTTGGAGGCTTTCGCCTTCCCGATGACCGCCTGAACCTCTTCCTTGGAGAAGTCAAGCGCCACGCTTGTGTTTGGCAGTTTGCGCTTTCGGGGTGTTACACGTCGTTTCGCTGAAGGATGCAATATAAAAAGTCGGCTAAATAGCTCGCGCATCTTTTCGGTCATCGCGCCTCGTCGGGTTAGACAGCGACTTGACTGTAGCCCTGAGCTTTGTTGCCCCAGAGGAGAGGTGTTTATTAAGGGTGATCCGTTTATTTTCGGAAGAACCTTAAATTCTTCCATATATGAACTTACAAAGAAGACCAAATGACAAAATTACTAACAAAAAAATTGCTTGGATACAAAAAGTTAGTGGGACGTATCTCATCATAGAAATTTTGAGGCCTATTTATAAAAGAATATGTATTGTACAAGAACCAAGATGGTTTTATACTCTAGATGTATTTTTGACGGAGTTATGAGCAAAGCCTCATTTCTAAAGAAAGCGGTTTATGGGAGCCTTATGTTTTAGTCATAAGCTTTGGATAATCTTCAGCACCCATGTGTAATTTATCATATCAGTGTAAATACCAAATTTCCTTATCTTAGATGCTTTTTTCATAAATATATGAGGCAAAATCTTAAATCTAAAAATTCAGTTCTATGTATGCATAGTCGTCTGAGGAACTAGTTTGGACCAACAAATGATTTTCTCCAATTGGATCTACTCTCCTTCGCCTGCCTTAATTTTTGTTTACCTTTATTACTGTTTATTTAAGCTTTTTTACAGTTTACTACAATTTGTGGCACATTTGCGTTAAACTGCTGATAACAATTAATTAGTAAGCATACTTGTCTGCACGCTCATAAACGCACACCTAACCAAACTTGTGCATTTAGCAGATTTTGTGCACTTTTCTCACTGCAACCTGTAATGCTGTTTATGCAATCGATCGCTTAAACCGTTGCTTTTTAGTGCAAACGATAAAATTCGCTGCAGTAAAATTTGGAAAGAGAGTACAGTGTGAACGAAATGCAAATTCGTATAGATTGCATATAAGTATATAACGGTTTGCCAATAAGAGGTGTTATTTTGATAGAGAGGATGATATGTCATTAATAATGAGAAACAATATCAGCCAAACGACTGCCAAAGCTATGCTTACAGGACCGTTTTCATGTTATGAATGTTTTCATCAGCAAAACGGAAAGTGGCTGCTATATGCCCTCAACGACTTCACAAATTCCAACTTATAGATTTTGTTTCAATGTTGGTTCGCTGGCGTAAGCCTTATCTTTCATGCGGCCTCATGGGAAGAAGTCGCTAGATGGTTAACTACAAGATTTCGGTGTCCAATTGCAATCACCTCTTCGAGCGTTTTCTCTCTTCTGGAAACTTTTCCTAGAAAGCGCAATCCATTTACCATAACTGTTGCTTCAGTCTCATTTTAGAAAATATAAGGTCAATGACACCGCCGGACGTCATCATTCCATCGTTTATTACTGGTGGAGTTTTTACTTGTCAAATGTGAAAAAACTAGAAGTTCAAAAGTGACATCTATCGGAATATCAATCTATTCAAAATAACATTTCTTATTGGAAAACCTTTTTTTTTGTTTCTACAGAGTTTTCTTTTCACAACCTTTATATTTAATTCGCTTCTATTCTAGTTGAGGTATTATGTGAGGTATTTATTTGAGGAATTTTTTAAAAAGGTTCTCTCCAGCGTTTTGTGTGAAAGACTAAAGCCCACCATCAACAAACTAATTGGACCTTATCAGTGTGGCTTTAGACCTGGTAAGTTAACCATTGACCAGATATTCACCATGAACCAAATCTTGAAAAAAATACGCGTGACAAGAGAATCGACACACACCACCTCTTCGGCGATCTCGACAACTTAAAAAGGAGCTGCCTTTACGTTGCTATCTGAATTTGTTATCCCGTAAATCTTATACGGCTAAGTAAATTGACCTAAAGCGCCACGATCCGGGATTGGGAAGAACCCTTTTCGAACCGTTCGATACCAAACGAGGTTTCATATAGGGTTTCCTATCGTGTAACTTTTTTAACTTATTGCTGGAAAAATAATAAGAGCTGCAGAGCTGAATAGAGAAGGTACAATTTTCTATAAGAGTGTACAGCTGCTGGCGTACGCCGGTGATATTGACATAATTGGCCTCAACAACCGCGCCGTGAGTTCGACCGACGGATAATTCTTTTAGTGATGTATTTTTTTTATTTTTTTCTCAATAAAAATCACTTTCTGAAAACAAAGAAATTCACCGTGTTCATTTTTACTTGGGAATAAATAGTCATAATCTCACAAGATCTGCTAAGCATATTAACTTTACTTAAATAGATATATGGATGACACAACTGGCCAACCGAATGAGTGATTCATTCAATACGTCGGTGTAATTCTAAATCCATACAAATAAAAAGAAATAATAAAATGTATGTACCTTTGAGTATGTAAATGAAATAAATACTATTCATTCCTTGCCCGAAATTGAGTTCAGGGTTAAAAAATTGTCAGTCGTTAACTGCCATCGAATGGATATATGGTAGTTAAAAGTCACACACACATGCTTAGGTATTTATCTAACACAAATTTTCGAAACTAATATTGTATGTAAATCGTTTCTTAACGAGCTTTGATGACTTTTTCGCAGAAAACACAACCTATTTTTTTACCGCAAACATAAGAAAAACTACAAGAATAAAATTGTAACTTGAGGTCCACTAACAAGGGCAAAGCAAAGTCGCAAATTTACATTTGCAATGAACATTTACTTATGATATTACTCTAAGTGTGGAGTGCTAAAGGTCTTAGAATTGGAAAATCCAAGATTTCAACGAAACACCAACTAGAAATGAGAGATCAGTTGGAAGTAAGGGAAATAACATGACATCGAGTGGAGCACAGAATAATATTTTAAGTTCCGTAATTCATAAAAGCTAATGTAAGAATAACTTTTCATCATAATTTTAATTAATCAATACCTGTGAGTATACAACATTTTTTGTTTTATTAAGATAAAATATTACTAAACACATCTAATAAAAAAAAAAATCTGTAAAAAATTTTTAAATTAAGAACACATAACCTTTATCACTTAGCATATACAAAATATTATATAATAAATATTTAGTTCCGCTCTTAGTCGTCATCTTAAATGGGGTAAACATTACTCAGCAGATGTAAACACAAAGCTGAAGTAGAGTAATGTACCATATCTTTTTATATAATAATAAAAAAAATGTATTGTTGTAAATTTTAGCTCTCTCGGCCAACTTAATTTCAAGAAGTTAGAAAACCTTTTGAGTAAATGAAGAATATTTTATATTTTTTTTATACTAAACTAGCTTTTTCTGCCTTCGTGAAAATATATTTCAAATAAACCTCCCAAAGGTTTTGACACATATGCAATTTTTCTAACTGAGTTTAATATAAATAAATTCATTTGATTTCCACACTGAGAAGTCATAATTGTGATTTATGTGTTGTACAGATCTTATTCAAGCAAAATATATAAATGTCTCATATTTAAATATGTATGTATGTATTTTATTATAAATATTTACTTACCTTTGAAAAGCTCAAACCGTCTTGCTAACATCACGCTTTTTATTTAAGAATAACAACAGCATAAAATACTAAATGAAATTTAGTATTTACAGACATAATATTATATATTAGTATAAAAGCGTAGCTTCTTAAGCACTTTATCTCTGCAGCAATCTGACTTTTGTTTGCGATTGGACACACTTGTCAGCCCGAGATAGCTGTGCGCTCTCCGCGACATTTATCCCTTACAAAAGAAGGATTGTGCTGCTGTGATATTGGGCTCGCAGCTGAAATAAAGTTGCTTACTTCTGTATATATACGTATAAATCTTCACTTATACTATAGCATATCCAGCTTAACGCATCCGGCTTTATACATCAGCAAATTTAATTTGCATCTGCGCACAAATACCGGGGAGTCAACCTCACTGTTGCAATGTGGCAATAAATGTTACGCGGTGTGCATCCTTTGATTGTGCACAGAGTGTTGCCAATTAACGCGTGCAATGTACGAAATTCGCTACCGCATTTTTATTAATTGCAGCTGGCGAAGAGTAAAGTAAAAGATTATTGCGAAGAATAGTAAAGAATTTAAGAAATGACGCACCCCAAAAGGCAAAGTGCGAACTACAACTGCAGGAAATTGTTATTTCTCAATTACTGATATTTTGGAAACATATTTCGTTATTTGGCGCCATTTGTTGATTTCACGTAGAGCCAGGTCCTTCACCACCTGATCTCTCTAACAGATTGGAGGTCTTCCTCTTCCTCTACTTCCACCGGCGGGTACTGATTCGAAAATTTTTTAAGCTGGAGTGTTTTCATCTATTCGGAGGACATGACCTCGTTTGGTTTCCGTTCGTCGGGAGAGGATTTTACTTTTCAATTGCCTACTCAGTCCGAAGTAGCTCCCGTTGGCACGAGTGATTCTGCGTTGGCCGACATTGTTGTGGGTGTTAATATTGCTTCCAAAATAGACGAAGTTATCTACGATCTCGAAGTTATGACTGTCAACAGTGACTTGAGAGCCAAGTCGCAAATGCGATGACTGTTTGTGTGATGACAGGAGATGTTTCGTCTTGCTCTCGTTCACTACCAAACCCATATTCTGGTGTTGTCCTGCGTCAGTTTACACAGCCGTATAAGTTTTTCGGTGATACCAAATTCAGACTGAGCGATGTATAAGCAGTTTCATTTTGTGCTGTCGAAGGTGGCTTTAAAATCGTGTGTCGCACTCTTAAGTTCTTATCATCGAGCATGCTTCCACCCGACCATATTCAGCACTTCACCGCCATGTTTGAGTTGCTCTGTCGGTAGGCCTTCAGCTCTAGCCTCTCTGTTGCTCTTTAGGTGAGCAATCGCTATTCGAACCTCGTCATAGTCAGGCAATGGAACGTCTTTTCCATCATCATCGATTAGGGTTCCGGGTTCACAATCTCCGGGCGTTTTATTTTCACTACCAATCCGCAGGCTGGAGAAGTGTTCCCTTTATAAATTCAATATGCTCAGGCCATCGGTTACTAAATCACCCCTTTCTCTTCTACAAGAGTCTGCTCCGCTCTTGAACTATTAGCTAAAGGTTCATTCTACTCTACACTTCTTGGTAAGATATTTATGTATGTTTAGTTCTTAGTTGGGACAAAGGAGTACAGCAGAATTTGTATATTTCAGATTTCATTTCAATTAATAATGAGAGTTCTGTAATCTAGTGGTGTGACTGATGTCTAAGTACTATAGAAAACACTAGCGATAGGTAATGTAGTAGGGGACCAATTGGCCCCATCGCACTATAAGCCCATGTTATATTCTACAATTAAATGCATTGAGAGAAGATTTAGTCATCTTCCTAACGCCAATCAGCAGGACCCAATCGGACTTATACAACGCGAGATACATATAAATAACGCCATCTATTGGAAAAATAATGGATTTATTTTTACTACACCTAATTTACACAAAGTATGAATTTGTCAAAAAGATCAGTCCCGTAGAGAAGTTCCACTCTTCTTTCCTGTTTCCTCTTCTTTCTGCTAATCTAAGCAAAACGACACCTATGTACCAATTTTCAAGTAATCAGAAATAACACTTTTTCGAATAGGTCAGTCCTTTGTCCACTTCTCGGCGTTAGAAAGACTTTTTGTAGCATTCTTATGTGTGCGGATATCCATAAAAAATTTCATCAAAGTAGGTCGAGCCGTTTCATAGGAGCATAAACACTTTGATACTGAGTTTTTAAATTTTAGGTAATCTACTTTCACTACAAGTTACATTTGCGCGTTTGCGCTGATAAAAACAGCAATATTAGACATTTGTGCACACTTGATTAAAGGTAAACGGGTATTTGGTGCATTTGCTCAGACGTGAGTACCACCCACAGCATAGTATAAATTTCCCACAAATGCTTTGCAGATAAATTAGTTCCAATTACAACGAAAATAGTATTGCTCGCCCGCATTTGATCGCAATCTTTGAAGCGTGCCGACTTTCGTTGGTGATTTTATGATAACAAATTGCATTACTGTATTTGGAAAATTGGTGGCATTTGCTAAAGCTTTTGTTGAAAGGTTGAAAGTGTTGTTACTATTATTTTTTTATTTTTGTTTTTTAGGTATATCACTAATGAACTTCTCATAAGATAAGTTTCATTGAAGCCTTTAAAAAAATTAAAAATTAAATTAAAAACCAAACTAGTTTACATATAGAAATCTATGTATTATATATCATATAAAAATCTCATGTTAATTTGTAAAGAGAGAGATAATTTAGCGGTTAATGCTGAACATGATAAGCTTAAAAAGCAAGATTTTGAAGACTGTTTTCAGAAGTGGATCTAAAGGTTTAAGAAATGCATTGAAATCAATGGCGATTATGTAGAGAAGGTAAAAAGGGACAAAGATTACGAATAAATTCAAAAGAATTTTGTTTTTTCTGGTCAACTAACTGAACTTTGTTAATCCTCTCGTATTTGCGTTGCAATTAAAGCACTTGCGTCACGTTTGCAGAATTATTCAATGACTGAAAAAATTTAGCCTACATATACTGGTATGTTGCTATTATTATTGCTGAAAACATAAGTACTCCACTGTAGTTAGTTTGCACAGCTATTCAAAATATTTCGTAAAATATGTATGTTTTTATAATGTGTTTGAATTTTTTATATTTACGGTCATACACCAATATGTAATGCGCAAATAAATCACTGTTAAGTTATGACAGTCATCATAAAGACTTCTGCGCTTGGCGATAAAGCCCACATGAAGAGTGGTATATTGAGATGTAAATGCATATAATTTTGCATTTTTGCAGTTGCAAATATTTTCGCCAGATACCTAACTGTCCCTGGAAATTTTTATGCGCTTATAACGGTATATTTGAGTAAATAAAGTCATTATGCGCTAAAAGGTTAGATAACAGCAAGTTGCTTAATGTGTGCTAAATGTTTACACATAATTTTTTTGCATATAAATAAATATGTAAATAGTCATAAACGATATTAATTTTAAGTGAATTAGTAAAATATTTATATTTTTTAGTATCTACGAAAGTAAGAGAGGTTGTGAATGGTCAGCTGTTTTAAGTTGTTCTGTGAATGGGACTTTATATAGTTTTATGTGTCCAAGTCCAAGTGCAGAATGAGCCATTATGTGGCTTAAGAAAGTCCCAGTTCTTGAGATTGTCGAGAAAAAAAAACGTTCGGGTCACACTTTCACTTACAGTAAATATTTGATTTGAAACGATCAAAGGAATGATACACAGGCCTTCTAACAATAATAACTGTGCCCGATCGGTCTCTTAAAAATTCCTTAAAATCTCACCAATTGCTTGAAGAGTTCTACAATCTTCTCTTAAAGCATGAAACGTGACCACATTTAAAGCGCCATTTTTGTAGTAGGTTTTAACAATTTGAGCGCGTTGTGAGTGTGCCTTTCATATTCATAAATGCCAGATGTTAAACTAAAACAAAATTTCTATATCTAGTAGTGAGTTATTTGTAAAATTTATTTTGTTTTATAATCAAGAATTCTGTACTCTCCTCTTCAATGTTAGACAGTCACTGCTGATATCAAAAAGTTTCTTACAACTTTAAAACTATCATTTCCATAGGTGCCCCAGATCACCAGCACTCAGTCAAGGTTTACAGAAATTCTTTCCGATCCTGATGGAGCTTTTAGAGTTGCTTAACGTTAGTTTATATAACCGTATAAGTTTTGCCTGGATACTTATTTCAGAAATAGGCAGTTCTTTTTCGGGCGTCACTTTCTGCTTTGACGGGCGTTCTTTCTTGCACAGTGGTGTGTCCAACCTACAAGCATTATGTGTAGATAGAGAGTTTATTCTTGAGAAAAAATTAAGCTTAAAGTTCAAATCCCGAAATAATGCCAGCATCACTGTTAAAGAATAAAATAAATAAAAAATTCACAAGTGTTTAGTAGTTGCTCCGAAAAAGCTATACCTCATTGCATTATAGCAATCTTGCGTGTAAAGGCAGGTATTGCGCGATACCGAGGTGTAAGCAGCATACACATGTTCAAATATAGTACGTATTAAAGTATTTACAACGGTATTGCATGTTGTTGCAACATGTACGCGCAAAGATTTCCTTGCGTGATTAAAGTGGTACATGAAGTATGAAGGGCTCAATAAATAACCAAAAAAAATATACCTCGTGTGTGATGAATACTACTCGTTGATGAGCGTGCGCTTATATATGGTTAAAAACATTTTTTTATAGAAATAAAAAAACAATTTAATGGCTGATCACCAAAAAAAAATAAGCAGTGTAAAAAATGCACAAAAAAGTGTGTTAAGGGTATTCAACACTTGGCGGATCGCGCACACAAGTGTAAGTTTGAAAAACTGAAACCAATTGTCAGTAACGACTTTAAGGTCCATTTTCACAATGTCCGATTAACTTAGCCTGTAACCGGGGGATAGCTAACCGCAAGATAGGGATGATGTGACATTTTTGTTTTCACTAAGATCTGGTTACTTAACTACTGGTTAGTTTGATCATTATGAATATTTTAAGGTAAATTCACAAAAATTTTCATTGTTAATACATCAAAACTGCATGACAACTGGTATTTGTTTGCAATATTCCATATGATATTGTTAAGAAATTTTAAAATTTTCGGTTTTATTTTATTTTTTAATTAATTAAAAATAAATAAATAGTTATTTAATGGAATTCGTTTCATATACACATTTTTATTTAGAATAAAGACTTTGATGATTTTAAATTACATGTGTAAAATGTATGTAATATATATGAAGTCCTTGTACCTCAGCTATGTTTGCGACGGCATCATCGGATATTCTGCTGGTTCACTCGCTTGAACTTCTATTTCATCCATATTAAAGTCATTCTAGATAGCAATATTGTGCATCACTCACACGCAACAATGATGTTCATAATTGTGCTGAGCGAAAACAGCCCTTCTATGCAATTTCCAGTATGGATTTGAGATTCAATGTAATGCCGTTCAGCGCGAACCACAGTCAGCCAATGAAAAGCCGATGGTTCAGTCAACTACTTTTAAAAATAATGCTGGCATGTCCAGAACCAGTTTACCTGCATACAAAGTTCGTTATTTCCATTTTGCAAGTACCCTTTTCTGCTTCGAAAACTTTCGGTATTTTCTTCTCCAGGTGATTGGATTCTGACATGAGTGCAATCGAAACACCCCAACACCTTTGGAAACTACGCTTTTCGGTGCAATGTGCGGATTGTGCTCTCAATTTTCCTTCCCTTTTCGGTATTCTGATGAATATTGGACAAGTGCCGCTAGAGAAATGGACACTATTTACCACCCGACTGGCAGTTGTCACTTTTATTCCGTACAAACCAGCAAAACAAATTAAAAAAAAACTTCCCTTCTTCTTCTGCTGCTTTATTCCTGAAAAATTAAATAAATTATCAACAATATTTATTTACTCAAAGCACATTATTTTCACAAGCCGGAATACAACTGTATTTATTAATTTACAATATCAAATAAAAATATATTTGTGTTAAATTTTGTTTTTCAAATTCTTCTTAAATCATTTAGCAACAGCAACGCGTGGCTGAGTCTGCTAGTATAGTATAAATAATTTTTTCTAAGATTAGTTTACAGTTGACTGCAAATTTCAACCCCTTAGTAAATATTTTAGAATTCCTCTGAAATGACAATAGAAATTTGTGGAATTGAATTTCTGTAACTTATAACTCTCTAATAACTCTATATCTCACGTTATTAAGTGTTTTTTTTTGCAAAGACAGACAATGTTGATATTAAAGTAAATAATAATTTTTCTTTTTCTCACATAAACTTCCTTTTTATCTATTTTTGGTACGATGAAAACGAAACACATGCACACTCATATATAAACGCATAGATTTCAAATAGGACTATGCATTTTATATATAATACGTACATAAGTTTGTAATAATTTCTTTAATATGTATACACAAACACATTTTTTATACATTGTTACAATTTCTGCTTATATATTCAGCTTAAAATATTTGTTATTCGCTCATTTTTGTGTTCACTGCTTATTAGTGCCCTTTTTGGACACTTTTATAAAAATTATTGATACCTTATTGGCTTCTAATAAGAGTAAAGGAAAATTGTCCACATGAATAGAAAGGATATACTCCAGGTGGTACCCACGGAAGTAGAAATCCAACAGCAGTGTCGCATGCGGGATATGAACTCTTAAGGGGTAAAGCCACTCCAGAGGTTGAAAAATAGGCTCTTTTTTGAAAATTTATTGTAGGAATATGAGAAAAAGAATATAATTTCTATTTAACCATATTTTGAAGTAAGAAAAAAATATTCTTTAATTATTATTTTGTTACAAAATGGCGTTGATAAAGTCCATTATTTAATCCATGTTTTTTTAAGGGCGTCCACGGGAGGACCGATTTCTTTTAAATAATGAGACCTAAAACAGAAAAGCAAAAAGTTTTATGATCTACGGATTTATTTTTTAACTAACTTTTGTGTAGTGGCTTACTTTTTTAAAAGATTGATTTTTGACTAAAAAAATACGCACTAAATTATTTACAAAATAAATTCATTTCATCGAAAAACGGCCACGTACGGCTACGTTAGTGAGAACGGCTGGACCAATCTTGATGAAGTTTTAAGGGGTTGTTTTCTGTAGATCTAGGAAGGTTTAGAAATAAAAAAAACTTATACTTTTTCTGAGAAAAAGTAGGAAAATTGCAAAATTCCAAAAAATTTACTTTTTTCCTTTAAAATTTTTTTTTTAATATTTTATTTGTTTTTTTTTATTTGTTTTTTTTTTTCAAATCTATCTTTTTTAAAAAATATTTTTTCTTCCTGATTTGTTTATTCGAACAGTTTTCGTTTGTTGGTGAATATATGTACCTCATTTTCCATTGGAATTTATTTGTGTTAACTTCTACCGCTGATTTTGAAATTATCTGAATCGTCCAATTTTGGTCGTTTGCTTTTTTTACTTCGGTTAGTCAAAAGGTAAATTATTGAAAATTATTTAGTTACAGATTGAAATTTGTTACAATGCCACGAACAGGTCGCGCTAATATCGGTCGGCGTTATCGACGTACAACAGCACATCGTACGGAAGAGAAAAATGCTACTGCAAGAGAATCTGCTCGAATCGGAATTGTTGCACATCGTACGCGACAATCACGAGTGGAACAAGAATAAACGTAAATAAATGATTTTCAATTCAATTTAATTCTTTTCTTTTCTAAAAATTTAATTTCACGCAAGACAACGACTGCGGGGTCAACAAGTTGTTCTTATAATTATGCAAAGTATTGTTTGTAACCAAAGATTTACTGGGTCAATAAATGACAGAGCATCTTAAAAAGCCGATATAAAATAGATATAAAATGTCAAATTAGATTGCCCTTGTTTAATTTTTGTTGCGCTTATAGTGGTCAAGTGGTCACCACTACAAAACCCAATTAATGAACTAAAATTACCGACATGTTAGCTTTAGGAGGCAACCTCAATAGATACTAATATTTTTGTGCTAGAACAGAAAGATTCCTTCAGCCGTAACTTCAATCTCTTTAGTTAAACATTCAAAAAAAGCATGTAAGTTCAATTAATGGTTGTTTTCATTTATTGACTACTTTTCATTTACTATCTTTTTCACTCTCCTAAATATCCACTGGGAAAATAAAAAATTTGCCAACTAGTCTTTCTTAAATTGATAAGTTGTATTAAGTAAAGTTTAATAAAATATTAATATTTTTAAATATTGTTGGCTTTCAGATTAACAGCACATTAAATATTTTTTTTATTTTTCCTTTATCTTATTCTGCATAATTTTAAGCTTAACTTATCCCTATTTCTTATCAATTTTTTTATGTTTTCTATTTTACAGCGATTGTACGGTGCAACATTGTTGCTCCTTTTTTCCGTTTATGCAACTTAAGCCTTGAAGCAATGTATTCGTATTCAAAGTCAGTTTTTTTGCGGGTTCAGCAAATTTTTTAACATTTCTGCTGTGCTGCCTGTCATTGATGTCACATAGTACATACAATGTATTTCCGAAACTTTTAGCTTTTTCTTTTTAATATATTCATTGTCTTTGTTTTTGTCTAGTTGTCTGTCTATTATTCCAACTCCTTTTAAAAATGTATACGCATTCAAGCATATGTCACATGGAATGAATGGGAAAACCCATTTTGGGCACATAAATATGAATGTGATGTAAAAGCATACAATGTTGCTAAACATATCTTTATGAATGTGAATACACATGCATTGCAAATTGTATATTAGCCTGCAAATTTACAGCAAACACATAATTTGTAATAAAAAAAAAATTAAAATGAAAAATAAAATATATGTATATGGAAGCTTTGGTAGGAGGAAAGCTAACAACTAGCAACCCAAAACAATACAGATATCAGTGAAAACAATAACTACATCTGAGGAGAGTAAGAACAGGATTATCCATTTTGCGGTGTTGAAAATAAACGTAAATAAAACTCATTTATGATCACTTTTTCAGGAAATTTATTTTTTATAATCAACTTTAAACCTTTATATGTAAGATTTTTTTTGGTGTATTGCCCTCTCTTTTATTATGTGCAGATTCCTCATTTATTTAGAATTTTTGAGAAATGTGCCACATCACTGAAAATCAGTTGGTTCCAGTTGTTGTGTGATCTCAACTTTATGGTATATGAATTAAGATATAAGTCAAAGTGCAAAATACGCCATAAAATGCCTTAGGAATACTTGAAAGCATCGAGAAATATACGTGTACATATGGCTTTATTACGAGAGACTCATCTTTCGTCTTGGATTTAAAATTGAATTTTTATTTTTTATATTTCTATGCGTTCATTAAATAAACATTTGACAAATCTTATAGAAAAAAACTCATCAGTAGTAAGAGTCATTGTAGAAAATGTTAAAATAATTGCGGCATACTCGTATAGTAAGTACTTTTTAACTGTGTCTGCGGTGTACCCCAAACTTCATTAAAGGTGTCAAGAGTACGGAAGGAAATAACCGTTAGGCTCATTATTATAACTCCACACTGAGACTGGCCGTTTTCCAACAATTGAAACTTTCTCATTTAAATGACATTAACTTGCATTTGACCCCAATACAGGGGCGTAAACAACGGTTGTGTAAGTGAATTCCCAGCAGCGCAACGAATGGCAGGCAACTGAGCATATATGTATGTACATAGGAATATATAAATAAAATTTTATTTATGACAATTTAAATGAGTTTGAATGCATGTCTATGCTAGTAAACTAAAAGTTTGCATTCACATATGTTGAAGACATGGATGAGGACGACCTCATCATCCTATAAATAATAAATGTTGTAATAACCAAAATGAATTAAGCAACAATATATTAACTTAATTATAACTTATAAATACTTACCTGAATACCTACCCGAATACTTACCTGAAAAATAAACTAACTGAATTTACTCCCACTCTAAACGCACTTACCTGCAACCCTACTCTGTTCCGTTATTCTTTCCAATATATGTATAAGCAAAAATTAGTATAAATAAAGAACGGGAGAAATTATGAAGTTAGGAAAATTTAGCATGTTAAGTCCTCGTGAACAAATTATAAATTGTACACTTTAAAATTGAAAATAAAGTTAAGTGCTCGTGCGAGTTTGTATATACAGATAAATTATAAATTGTACGCTTAATAAAAAAAAATGAAAAATACAACGGGTTAGTATATACGAGGGGATTCATTAAAAACCAAAAAAAAAAAAAATTCAACTGAAACGAGATGCCATGAAATTATAGAAGTTCATAAAAAAAATTTGAAAAATAAACTACCAAAATATTGAATGCTGTTAAGTAAAAGTTGTCTGACAGCTTCTGTTATAAGTTAACAGCAGCATAGTATGTTGCCGACGACAAAGTGGGGGAGCTAATGTTGCGAATGGCAAGAGAGAACAGAGGACATACCGATATGCTGATATACTCGTATATGCATTATTTTCTGATTTATTATTATTTTCTCGCCGCTAACAGCCTGGTTTGTTGATTAGATCGTGGCATTTTAAAGACACAAAATCTGCATTCGCAGCTGTTATTGATGTAGCCACAGATACTACAATCGCATGGGGAAACGGGGTTTAGCAAAACATTTAGTTCATCTTTTTTTGTATTTTTATTAATTTTGGCTTGTAAGTTCTACTATCAGGGAGTTGTTTTGTCAGTCCATTTGTAAATAACAAACACGGCAATACCAATAAAACCCGTACACATGCTTAAGAAAAAGTGATGCGTGCCATAATATTACGGTGATAACTCAAATCCACCATTGCTCAAGCTTCATGACAATATCACTGGACATGTTCAGCTCGTCAATAGCGCGTAACGAAATGACAAGTTTCTTTCGGCGAATCATCAGACACATATATATTAAGTGAGTATTACGCATTGATAGCCTTGGAGTGAGTGTTTTTTTTTTTTTTTTTTGTTTTTTTTGCTTTATTTTTTGTCACTCCATTGACTGCATAAGTTTACAATTTTTGTTGTATTTTCCTGTTATGTTTAATGACTGGGGATTTCTGCCGCTGCTATTTACAAATAAATATTTTTTTAGGGAATAGTTCATATTTATATAGTGGCTCGTTTAGATATATGTCAGGTACTAATAATGTTGAAGATAAGCATTCGGAAAGTGTAACTCTTGAAAATAATTCAATAGTAATTAGTTCGGTGGTAGATTTGTAAAGAATTTATGGAGAAAACTATATACTCTCAAACATACACATACATATGACACATATTACCTTTTCATTAAATAAAAATATAAATATTCACAAAAAACTTCAAAACAACTTCATTTATCAGTCTTATTTCGAGCCTCTTATAATCAGTAAAAAAAAAACATTAGTTTTTTTGAAATTAAAGCCGAATGACCATATAGCGCGTCACAGGATCGATTAATGGACCAAAAACGAGATGACTATAAACATTTTGTTTAGCGATGAAGCTTAATAAAAAAATTGTCGAATAAGCTATTGGTGAGACCTCACTACATCCCTGAAAACTCACTGTTTGGGATGGGCAGAGGTATTCATTATTCCTTATTTCTTCAAAGATAAAGCCGGGCATAATTCGACAGTAAATGGGGAACGCTATAGACGCCATGTTTACATATTTTTCATGCTTGAGTTGTAGGATTTAGAAAAGGCCTACCTTTGGGTCCAACAACAAGGCAGCGGTATGCCGGTCGGCCAACGAAAAATAAATTTATTTAAGGAAACTTTTTGTGGTGACCGCATTATCTCTCTCGTAGTGAGTCTGTGGTGGGGTCTGCAAGATTTTATTTGTGATTTAATACTTCTCGACTATTTTTGAGTCCTTGTGTGAAGTCGCTTGTCTACGCAGATAAGTCCGAAATGACTGACACCTTAGAAGAATTTTTTCTATTATAATATAATTTTTGATGACATACGGTCCCAAAGCTGTTAAAATTGGGCCTCTTGGCTGGAATTCATTCGAGCCAGTCACGGCGGTCACTTGTCCAAAATCATTCTTAAAACATATCGGTAAGCCCGTATTGTTAAAATAAAACTATTATGTCCAAGGAATAACATTAAAACATAAGCTTTTTACTGCTTCTAGAAAACCACGCGTCTGAAAAAACTCTTTACAAGGTGAAAGGATTCATCATTAAAATGCACACATTAATAAAAAATTTGTTTGTAGAATTTATATGCACAAAAACTTTTGTATAATTAATAATATAAGTTATTTTTATTTCGTTAAAATGTTTCAATTGCTGAAAAAATTTTAATATCCAGTAACTTTTTTCTGGTTCTTTCTACATATCTTATTAAATTTTGATTTTAATCCTCGTTTATGTCTTTTTTTATAAACCAATTCCTGTAACACCGCACGAAAATTCACATATGATTTGGAACAGCAGAGAACTAATAAACAAACAAATTAAATAAAAACAAAGAAATAAGCAAAGAACTTCCGCCACTTGCCAACCGAGCTGAATTTGCGATTATGTTTCCAACAACACACAAATGCCTATCAACTAAGGACGAGTTCAAAACTTTTTTTATTCCACTGATATTTGTAAAAAAATCCAAAGCTTGGCATTACGAATGTGCGAGATTTTTAAATATTTGTAAACAAAATTCACGAGATACGTTGATTAACCAGTCGCAGCAAAAGTTCGCTCAACACTGAATCACTTAGACAGATTCAGAGAGTCATGCGGAGACCAAGCCGGCGGAATGCAATGGCATTGAAATACGTGTAATGGCAAACCAGAACTACAAAAACATAGATTAAATGCCGAAAAATGTTATATTTTACATTTGGGAATGAAAACAAAACCAGTTTTGTAATTGTTGTTACTAAATTTTCAGTTTTTTTTTGTTTTGCTTGCAGAGAGAGAGAGGTGATGGCGCAGAAAACGAAATTGCAGTGGTACAAGTTTGCAGTCTATTTGGCCTATTATTTGGTTATTTCGTGAACATTCGCTGGTGGTTTGGTTTAATTCGCCTTGGCTTAACAAGTGTAATTGTGGTGATCATTGGTGCTTGAATTGAATTGAATGAATGAAAATCTTTGCTGTGAATGTAGAAGATATGCAGCTATGTTAACAGCGCTGTTATTGGCTGTAATGATAATGTTAAATATTAACAAAATTTTTTCACTTTTAAATAGTTATATATTAAGTTTTAACGTAGTATAAATTATTGCGAGTTTTTAACAGCGGATGTTAAATGTAAACATAATTGGCACTTTGTAACCGCTGAAGCGATTTTCGGTGAGCTCCGCTTCCAATTTGTGATTTTGCGTCTTGATGCTTTTCCAACAAACATAGGGACCTACACTTTATACTGAACCGCTTCCGAACGGCTGACGGTTTTTTATGAGGACCTTTTATTTCACGTCAGAAATACACTCGGAGGGATCGACATTCCTTGCCGAGGGGTGACCGCAATTAGAAAAGCCTTGGAAACCTTTTTATGATTAAAAGAAAATAATATTTTTGCAGTAAATTGTTATCAGAACTTTATTTTCAAGGAAGGTGCGGAATTCGAATTTCGGAAGGGTCGCAACAACAGCTGGTACGGTGAGGGTTGCCGTGTCGCAATGGAAGAGAACTGACAAGCTACATGCATCAACTACTTTGCAGCATATGTTTATATCGAACCCCACAAACTGAGCCAATTATCGTGGGATAAGCCTTCTTAATATCACCAATAAGGTCCTATCGAGCGTAATGTGTGAAAGACTGAAGAGGAAGAGAGAGAGAGAGAGAGAGAGAGAGAGGGAGAGAGAGAGAGGGAGAGAGAGAGAGGGAGAGGGAGAGAGGGAGAGAGAGAGGGAGAGAGATATATAGAGATGGAGAGAGAGAGACAGAGATAGAGATGGAGAGAGGGAGAGAAAGAGGGAGAGAGAGGAAGAAAGGGAGAGAGGGGAGATAGAGAGAGATAGAGAGTGAGGGAGGGAGAGAGAAGTGAGAAGTGAGAAAATGACGTTAAACTAAAAAGAATGTTAGCGAAAAGCCGCATATATCAGCTGTCAATAGTAAAGTTAAGTTAATAGCAATAGTACAAACACCAAATAGGGAACGAAAAAGTTCAAAAACGGTCTAGTAGTAATGATTTTCATGAACTCAAAAGCCAATTTTCATTGTCAACACAGAAAGGCGACTTCTACCGCCCATAAATGCAAAACAATAATTTTTGACTACAATTTAAAAGGGGTGAAAGCAAATTGGATGGTTGTCGTATGGTATGGACAAAAGGGATATAAGGCACTGTATCTTAAAAACCTTAAGTTCACTGTTAGGAATGACAAGATTTTGACATTGAAAGAAATAAATATATTATCAAGGAGTTGAAAAACAACATAATTTTGTGAGCTAAGCTTCAAGACTTTTGTACGTTTTATTACGATTGATATTAAATACTTATACTCGTATAATACGAATATTGTACTAAAGTTGTAAAAGCATGACTCTGAAAAAAAAATATTGCATCAGTTGTAAACTCGGAAATGTCATTACCTAGAATCAAACGTGCAAAACAATGGGTAAACGTGATAAATGTGCAATTATAAGACAATTACATACTTACAAAACCTGTGTCAAATACGCGTATGTATGTGTAAGAAATGAAAAAATCCACGAAAAAATTCAAAACTCAGCTGGGAAAATACTAAGAGGGCAAGATGTTAGCATACATACATATAGTCGTACATACATAGTAAACGCTGAGGGTATGAATGAAACAATGCCGGAATGGAAGTATATTTACACAGATGAGTATTTAAGGTTTGGACGGCCAGTGTGGTGTTTTTTTCCTCTGTGTTGTGGTGCTTACAGTGATGTGACGAATAGTGATTTCAACATTGAAACTGCTGGTAATTGACATGTGAACCTTCAAAGCATGGAAGTTGAAACTAAAAGTCAGCTGATAAAATCCTAACCAACCACATGCATGCCTTGCCACAATGCAACGGATTCCATCACAGCAGGTTAGCTTATCAAAACCTAAGGGGACTTGTGTTTGTAAGGATATTTTTTTTATGTATTTTTTTTCATAGCTATCAGTCTCGGAGTGGTCATGCTGACAAAAGTGATGAAGAAATCTGCAAGCTAAACCTGCATTCCATGGAAGAAGTTGTAGATTTTATTTAAATTACTTGGAAACGAGTGTAACTTTTCATTGAAAGGTGGAGTTTATGATAAATATTTATATCTGAAAGCAACACCGGTAGATAAATTTCTTTGAGGTAATTTTCTTATCCGCTTTTGGATACATTTCGAATTTGAGTCCTATCGACGTCACCTTGTAAACGAACCAGATAAACTGACAGATGGCGCATTCATGCAAATATGAGGCGAGATGTTGATTAAAACTTTCCCAAAGTTTGTTTGTGAATTCAAGAGAACCCAAAAATAATCAAAATTTTAATATGACAGCGTTGCCAACTGTTTTGAAATTTTAATTTGATAAAAGTGATAAATTTAATTAAATATTACGATAGGAATATGATACTGAATAGATAAATAAAGACTTAATGTGAAAATATTTTCGTGCAGGGTTGCCACCTGTATAAATATTATACATAAATTAATAATATATCTTACACAGTACTCAGTGGGTATTGAAAAAAAATCAGTGAAAATGCTTATCTAATGGCAAATAAGTTTTTGAGGAGAGTTGCCAACGGTTTGAAAAACTTATTGTGCCACAAGGCGGAAGGATATGAAGCCGCTAAAATGTAGATACCAAAAATTAAAAAAATGGCAAAAAAGGCTTGTAGTGAATGCACTATGGACCATGTAAAACATTATTATTGGAAAGAGCTTTTAGACAAATAACTCCCGAATTAAATATTAAAATTTATCAAATACAAAATTTTTGGGGGACAACAGAATTTCTGGTTGATTTGACTTGAAGCCGAAAAAGGTGAGTAACCTGATTGTTTTAATTTTTAACTCAGTTTTCATAACAGGATTGATTTCGCAGATAGCTCATGACTCAATTGCACCAAATCACGTATTGGAAAGTATGAAATAGAAGAGAAAGAGAAGGAATTCAAAATACAGTAGGTTTAACTTAATTTCAAGCGAAGAAATCTTAACATTTTCGTAATTGCTTTACAAAAATTCCATCATCAAAAAAAAAAATATCGCTATTAAGCGTTCCACCCATCATTAAATACGTTTCAGAAACCATTAATTAATTTTATAATTAAAATTTATTAAAAAACTGAAAACATACTGTTTATAATAAGCAAAAAAAAATGTATATATGGTATATTGTACTTAAAATAAAGAATATAAATAAAACAAATTGTAAAAAAAATTGTAGGCGTTTTGCAAAAGTTGTAAGTATGAAAACCAGCAAATTCAGTAAAATCGGTGAAATCTTGCGCGTAGGTTGAAGGTACATGTAATATGCCAAAAGAAATATCTATGTATATACATACAAAGCAAATCCAAATAAACCGTAAATAAAAACGCGTATTATGAATGTTTTATGCGCACTCGAGACCAATACAACACTTGTCGTTACCACGGGAGTTTGCAAAAGGTGAAAAACAAAAATATTAAAATCAAAAACAAATGCAAGGTGTACAACATAGCACCGGTTTCACTGGGATGAATGGGCAATGCAATTTTATTAATGTATTTATTTTTAATATGTTCATTTATCAAACACTGGTTAAGTTAGTTTTTTTATAAAATGTTAACAATTTATATATTTTTATTTTTTTTTTAAATTAATTTATTGTATTGTATATTTTTCTTATTATTTTATTTACCCTATACACCTTGTTACACATATTACCGTTTAGTTTTATTTCTACACTATTTTACGTAAATATTAAATTTTTCTGCGCGGCGGCCGCGTGGGTTGACAACGCAAGTGACATTATGGCGAGCAACAACAAAAATTATAGCAAACATTAAATGAATTTAAAAGAGCAATTTATAAGCCATTGGCACAATTCAAAATCATAATAATTTCTAGAGCAAAGTGCGCAGTTTAATTGTTAGTTATTGAATTTTAATTATAAAAATGTGAAATTTTATTTTAATTTGCATATGAAAGTGTGTAAAATATGTAACGATGGCAATTTTTTATAAATATTTCAAATATGAAGTTATGAGATTATTTTAAAGATATTTTATATTCTACTAAAAAAAATGTGTATCACTCAGGAGTTATTAAACAGCGTCAACCACAATCCAGATATGCTCAAAAGAGTCATACTGCTGACCAAACGTGGGTGTATAGTAATGACGTTGAAACCAAGGCCCATTCATCTCAATAGAAGCGGTCGAAGAGTATTGGCTAATAACGCCAATATATGATAAACATATATATACCAACAAAAAAAGATTTCTATCAACAAATAAATGTACAAAGCCTGCGAAAGTAAAAAAAAAAAAAAATTTTCTTTTGAACATACCTCGTATGTGAAACACGATATCATTCAAATAACCTCCTAGCGAATTTTTGCAAACTTCGATCTATTTGAAGTTGGTTATTATGAGACCGTAGGGCTCCGAATTGACAGTGACAGCCTCATCGTTGTCGTTTTCAAAGAAATAAAAGCTCCTTACGAAAAACCATCAGCCGTTCAGATACGACTTAGTACAAATTGTAGGAGGAGCTCGGCCTAAAATTGAGTCAGCGATTACAAAGCGCCAATTATACATATACGTATCCACCAACTGAGAAATGTGCTACGTTATTGAAGAATATTTTGTTCGAAAAATCACCGATGGATGTAGGTGTAAGTCCAAGTGCAAAGTATGCCATAACGTGCCTTAAGAAAGTGCCAGCTCTTTAGAACGTAGGGGAAATAGACACATTCGAGTAAACTATAGGCCTTACAGTATTTGTAACCGATACAGTATCTTCAAATATCTTTAAAATTTGACCAATTGCTTCAATAGTTGGATGGTTATGAGCGCCAGATTCTCCTCTTAAAGCGCCAAACGTAGTCACGTTTGAATCACCTGTTTTGTAGTAGGTTTTAACAATCTTAAAGCGTTGTGCGGTTGTAAAGTTATCCATTTTGATTTTACAGATGTCGGAATACCGCGCCTGTGTTTTGTAAGTTCTTTATATAAAAAATATCTGCAGAGCAAAATTTTTCAATATACACGTATCGTTGATTTGCGCCCACGCCCCGACGGAAGAGAAGGACGATTTGGCTAAAGATACCTTTTATGAGCGCCTAGAGCATACTTACGAGAGCTGCCCACGACACGAGGTAAAAATCGTGCTTGGCGATTTTAATGCCAGGGCGGTCAAAGGAGATATCTTTGGTGCGACAGTTGGAATATTAAGCCTCCACAACGAAACATCTCCAAATGGGCTGAAGCTGATCGACTTCGTCGTGGCCCGAAATATGTTTGTCTGTAGTATTAGATTCCAGCACAAAAATATTCACCAAGCTACTTGGCTGTCTCCAGATCGGAAAACTTCCAACCAGATCGATCATGTTGTGATAGATGGAAGGCATGTATCCAGTGTTCTTGACGTGCGTACACTCCGAGGACCCATCATCGACTCGGACCACTATCTTGTTACAGCGAAGATACGCACGCGCCTCTGTGTTTCGAAGAACGCCCGTCAACAAACACAAGGGAAGTTCGACGTCGAAAAGCTGCAGTCACAACAGACTGCCGAGCGGTTTTCTATTCGACTTGCACACCTGCTCTCTGAGAGCACTCATCAGCAACTCGGTATACGGGAACTGTGGGACGGGATTTCAAGCTCTTTACGTACAGCTGCAAACGAAACTATTGGATTTCGTAAAGGTCGTAAAAACAGCTGGTACGATGAAGACTGCCGTGTCGCAGTGGAGAGAAAACAGACTGCCTACCTCGCAACGTTACGATCGACCACAACACGTGCGGGATGGGATAGATACGGAGAGTTGAAGAGGGAAGCAAGACGCTTCTGTGGACAAAAAAAGAAAGAACCCGAGATGGGTGAGTATGAAGAGTTTGAGTAGCTGGCCGACAAGGGTAATGCTCGAAAATTCTATGAGAAGATACGACGACATGCAGAAGGTTTCAAGACCGGAGCAGATTCCTGTAGGACACAAAGAAGTGATCTAGCCACCGATGCCCAGAGCATATAAAATTTATGGAGGGAACACTTCTCCATCTGCTGAATAGCAGTGAAAATGGAGTAACCGGAGATAGTGAACCCGAGATCGCATTCGACAACGATGGAAAAGACAAGGTGCATACATCAGCTACTTTGCAGAATATGTTCGGACGAAATGGTATTCCAATAATACTAATACGGCTATGTAAACTGACGTTAAGCAACACTAAAAGCTCCGTCATGATTGGGAAGAACCTCTCCGGGCCGTTCGATACCAAATGAGGTTTCAGACAAGGTGACTCTTTATTTTCCTCACGGGTGGGCAGGTCCAACAACTCGACATTGCAAATCCCTTTTGACCTTATCATTTTATGGAAATACTCAAAGCAAATTACCTTTTCGGTTAATGAGACCTCATTCGCCTTCTTTGGAACACATTCATGGATCTCTGATGTAGGAGATCCAAGTTTCGTGATCATTGATTAAAATCCCGTTCTTTATTACAACTAACGCTCAGCCTTGTGCAAATTTTGCTTGCATATAACGGCTTAAAATCAAAGTCTATGCGAGCACGAGTCGCTTGACACAGTTCGTTATTAATCATACTAAGCTTTATATGTTTGTAATGTGCTGATGTAAGCACTCAACTCTAGTACTTAGTAAATATGTGTACACAAACGCCTACACTTTACGGTAACTTTCTAATTTTTTGTTGCTTGTAAACTGTATTCGCAATTTTTTTTTTTTTTTGTTTTTTTGCAATATAAACGTGAGTGGAAATCGATTGATTTACAAGTGATCGGTGAGCAGCGCGTGATTCAGTGAAACTGTTAGACGAACATGTTGCAAATGCAACTGTTGCAGGGAAAAAAACTGTTTCAGTTAAAAAAAATTAAATAAAGAAAATAATATAAAAAACATTAAATGTATTTTAAGTAAGAAACAAATTAAGAACAAAAGAAATTAAACACAGTTGCAAGTTAAAGTGTTACATACACTAAGTCGGAGCCTGCAATTTAAGTGAGTATTGCAACATATGCTCCAAGGCAGGAAAATGTACTCAAATATTTCAAGTGCTCACATCAAAAAAAAAAAGAAAGTACAAAAAACACATACACAAATTGCTTAATTACATAAATGCGGTGGTGATTTGCTTATTTGTTGTTGGGCTGATTTTCCTCTCTGCCAAAGAGCATTTTGGTTGAGTATACAGTGACTTACAAAAGCGTTCATAAAAAGTATTTTTTTCAGTTATATAATTTTATTCTTTTTTTGTAATATAACAAAAAAAAAATTTAAATATTCAAAAAAACAAAAATAGCTCCTCCTTTACTATATATTGAATAAAAGTTTGTACATGAAAAGGTTTGTACATTTGACGAGGTTTTTAGTGCTACATTGTTAGTGAACATTTTTGACCAGTTTTGTGTGATCAGTACAAAAAATTATATTATATTTTCTTATTTTTAGTATTTAATATGCCCGCCTTTCGCTTTAATCAACAGTTGCATACTTTTAGGCATACTATTTATTAAGTTATATAAGATTTGGGGGCTTGTATTGGACCACTCCTCGTTAACCGCATTCCATAGCTCAACAAAGGTTTGAGGTGTCGAATTTCGGATTATAATTCTCAATCGGGTTGAGATCCGGACTTTGTGTAGGCCAATCTAAACAAGAAATGCCTTTACCTTGCAGCCACTTTAACGTGGTTTTAGCTTTCATCGTTCACACCGAAATTTTTCGATGCTGGAAAGATACGAATCTCTTAAAATATCTACATAAATTTATATCCTCATAATTTCATCGATTCGTCACAAAACATCTAACTTTTTCCCTTGGAAACATCCCCAGATCATTTAGGATCCGCCAGCAAACTTCAAATTTTCTTGAATGTTTCGATGTGTGATGCCAATTTTTGAGTTATATCATCACCAAATTCGACTATCTGAACCTAAACGATTGATTTTCAAATCATCGGACCAAGTTACCAAATTCATTGAGCTGGGTCCCAATTAAAATGATCGATGCATAGTTGTCAGAAGAGGCTTTCGTATCTTAGTTTTAGTTTTCATACAAGGTTTTTTCAGGCATCTACGCACTGTCTGGCTCGATACGTTAAGATTAAGTACCTCGGACACCTCTTTATGGGCTTGCTCGGGCTTGCTCGGCATTGTCCACAGTTCCTCACACAACTAATCCTTGCCCTTTTTCCTAGTGCATTCGCTCAACTTGCTTGGACGTCCACCTTTTCGCTTATTTAGTAGAGTATCACAATTTTTTAAGTTTTTGGAGATAAACTCCATTGAAACTTCACGTTTCTTTGCAATTTGGCGTACAGATTTTGCATTCCTCAATTCAGCTTCAACTGCAATCTGGATTTATCTGGATTAAATGCCCCAAATGGATGCAAATTTTATTAATTTCATACAAAAATTACCCTAATTAGCGAAAATAATTTCAAATTGTCAAAGTAAATGTTTAATCTTGCCATCATTGATACTAAAATCGAAATGAGGGTTTCAGCTACAAAAGTGTTCAGAAAAATTTTCTGCTCCCACTATCAATAACAACTATACTATTGCATTTTTTGCAAGAATTTTTCCATTCGCTGCAGTTTCATGAAACAACAACAAAAACAATGTATGCCAGTATATAAAATTGTGGTCTTTTCTCGAAAATTAAAGCATATAATTAAATATGTGGCCACATACGAACAACTTTATGAACGCTTTTGTAAGTCACTGTATATGTAAGTGAGCGCTATTTTTGCTCATCGACCTATAAAACTGTGCATCGCCTGCTCAGCGCTTAATTTTATTGCATTTTAATGGCCATCGGTTGCCGTCGCCAATTTTTTATTGTCAATTGTGCAACTCTAATTGCACTTTGCGCAGCAGAAAATTCACCGAATTCTTTTAATTTCGCTACATTTATGCAAGAGTGATTTCTGGCTTCACCTTTTTGACTTCTTGTAATTTCGTACTTATTTAATTTTATTTTTTTTCCAGGCTGGTGCCATTGCTAATTGGATGTATGTATGGTAATTGCTGAAAGTCTCACGAATTTTGTGCTTTTTGGTATTTTTCTACGCTGTTCACCCATTAGTGTTTGTTGTTAATTCAATTTGAGCTTAATTACAGTAGGACTTTTCATGTAAATATTCATATAGTTTGGAGAAATAATTCACAGAGATTTTGCGTCGAACAACAATTAAGTTATGTTTATCACTGGTATTTTTTTTAATAAATAAAAAAGTTTTTTATAAGGAAAACCAAATACAATTCTTCATACCTTTCACAGTATACAATGAGGAAGAAGGATAATGAAAACCTCAAATGAAATTGTTTTCTGAGTGTGTGAAAATAAAATTTTAAGTCTTCATATCGATATTTATGTTTCGGCTCTAATTGAGCTTTATATTTAAGATTAGTGATTTCCATGCCTTTTAGTTATTTATACCAGACCTCGTACCTCCGGACCTCGCCCCGTCCGACTATCACCTTTTCGCATCGATGGGACACTCCCTTGCAGAGCAGTGCTTCGCTAATTTTGAAGAAGTTGAAAAATGGCTCGTCGAATGGTTTGCATCGAAAGAGAAAAAGTTTTTTTGGAATGGTATCCATAATTTACCTGAGAGATGAGCGAAATGAGTAGAAACAAATGGTCAATACTTTGAAAAAAAAAATTTTGAGATTCCTCTGAAAATTAAGTGTTTTCTTTATCCTTTCTTTGTGAAAGGAACCATTTTGGTTTTTGCTGGATTGATATCTTGCTCACATACCTTGCACAAGCTTCTTATTATGTTTAGGGCATTTTGGAGTAAATCATTCACAATCCGCGCTGTCTGATGCTGAATCAACGTGTTAACTATGAGGCACCATAGTCGTGAAGATAAGACTTTAAGTTTACCTCTTCTGGTATATCTGATAATGCTGGCTCTATCCATCGCAGTGAAGTTGATCAAGTTCCCCAGGAAGGTACATGAGCTTTACAACCAGCTCTGCAAATTCCATTTCTTGAAGAGCTTCCATTACGTCCTCGGGAAGAATATTGTTAAAGGCTCCTTTCATGTCTAAGAGAACGCCAAAAGTGTACTCTTTTACAACATTCCCAGTACTTTCTCGATATCTCAAAATATGTCGCAAAGCATGGTATTAATGCTTTTTTTCGTAGTATACGTGTTGCTCCCTAAAATAGGAGACCTTCGGCGATCATACATAGATGTCAAACAGCTCTTCAAAAGTTTGTAGAACAAATGATCACCGCAAGATGTGATCCTTTCACCATTTGGTTTTTGGACATAATTTGGAGTAGTTGAGCTCTTGGATAGGACATTACTAAGTGTGTTTACATCTGAGTTTCTGTCGATGTCACTACAGAAGGTTTTCCAGGACACTCTTTGAGCCTTCCTGTCCGCCCTTTTGAAAGTTTTAAGGCGATCTTTGTAAAAAGGAACCTGTTTTTTATTTTCTTCGTTAAAGAGTTTTCTACTACGTCATGAGGTCTTAAAATAGCACTACAGGCTTTAGTTACAAGGTATACCGCTTTATCAATTTTCGACGATGAGTCGACCACACCGTTTGAAGCAGAACTTGTGCCAGATGAGATCGTTCCATCGGGTCTTAACGATAATCAGGACTTATCTCTAGAAGCGTTTTCTTTGAAGAAAAATTGTAGTTCTTTCTTTGAAATCGCTCATTACTTTCCTTTCTATATCTGAATACAGATATTGATAAAGATTGTCCTGAGAACGAGGGTTCGTGATTACATGTCAATCCCTGATCTGGTGAGAAATTGAGTTCAAGAGCCATGTAATATTCAGAACCATGAATAAGGAACTAACCTCGAGTCGCTAGAGCGCCAGATTGTTAGCAACAACAACAGAAAGTTGCTTTTTACGCCTGCTTTATTACATGTTCTCACGATTCGGTGGCATGGCATGGCTGTCATGCGCAAAGTATACTGAGACGATTTAGATCCGCTTCTCTTTCAATGTGGTTTCGATGCATAGAGCACTTGCACAGCACTTGAGAGAGAAGAAAATAAGAAATGTTCCCACAGCCACCCGGAACTTACGTAACATAGCAGCTGACACTGCCTGGTAGGCATCAGAGTCCCATTCTCCCACGATCCAAGGTTCCTGGACAACAATAATGCCCTCCACTTCTTCGCGGAGGCACAGAATCAGGGCCACAGATGTTGCCATGAGTTTGTGCAAATTTATCTGGAAAAATCATATCAAAAACTTTTTCATGCTTTAAGTTTTTATTGTATCTTACCCAGAAAAATAAATTTTCGTTTAGACATTCTTTCTTTACTATCAAAAGTGGTAATACAATTATGAAATTTCCCTCTTCAATTGCACGCAAACCGAATAGACAACAACATTTCGGCGTCATGTAAGCTTTAAGCGCTGACAATACATTTCGCTTTTGTTGCATGTTGCTTGCTGCACATTACCTGCCACGTTGCTGTCACACGCGAGCGCGTTGAAAAATTACATACCTCAATACTAAACTGTTGTGATCTTCTTTGTGGCTGCAAGTACATAAGTTAGTACCCGGAGCTCCGGTTGTTCTGTATGTGTGTGGGCAAACGTTGCGTTGTTCGTATGTGGCGGACATGACACATTGCGGTGTTGTTATCTACGTTTATTGTTACTTTGTTATTGTTTTTGTAATTGTGTTGTGTTTTGTGTGCTGTTATCTATATTATTTGCTGTTCTTATTTGAATTTGCTTTTGGCATTTTGTGTTGTGTTGACAGTAAAAGCGCTTTTTCGTTCCCTTTGGTTTGGGTTCTTGTGAGCAAATAATATTTAGAGTTGAGCCCACCAAGTACATATTTGTAGGTGAAAAATAAGTTAAAACTTTGTTGAATTTCCTTATTCGATAACAATGGTCAAAATAAAAAATATAATTAATTAGTCACAAGCTGTTCAAAAAAAAATTGTCAACGCCGTCTGTATAAAAAATCGCCGGTTTCTTTTGGGGCGACCCGATAGTTTGAAATCATTAGAAAAAAATTAGTTATATTTTCAACACAATGGTGTTTTTAAATATTTCAAACACCTGTCTGTCTCAAGCCTCTAAAAATCACTAAGCTCACAATAATTAGCGAAAATAAGCTAATATTTTATGATTTAATTGGAAACGAGTTTGCATTTAGTATATATATATATATATATCTTTGAGTTGAAACCCAAGCAAATTACTGTATTTAATCACTGTTAACATGCCAATAAGAAATACATTTTAAATTTACCACATGGTTAACATTTATTTTTTAATAACTTTTCCGCCTATACGGCTTAACGCACTGAGTTATACAATTCACAAACAAATGATTTTTCTTCATTTACATATTAAATTGAAAATCTTGATCATAAATAAAGATCAAGGCAGTGATTGCATATTCATGGACAATTTTTTTAATTTAATTGTGAACAAGACACTTAATAAATAAAAATTTATACATACAAGGCAATATAGATCGAACACTACAAATATTTATACCTCGTCTATGGTACAAAAAATGCTCATAAATAGTCATAAATTTAAAACTTGCATACAGAAAATCTTAGATCAGTAAACTCCACTCGAAAAAATAATGTGTCACTTACATTGGTGTAAGCAACAAAGGGATATCCACCACCACTGGTGCAATATTGCCAATCACGTAAAATTTCAATGACAGGTTACAAAAAAATTATAGGTAAGTAATAAATTCTAATAAGCGAATAAGTAAATCTGCTATAATAGTAATTATTTGCCTTGGGTGAAGTTAGGAAGAATTTAATAAAAAAAGAAAAAGGAATGGTACAGGTAGACTAGTACGTAAAAAACTAGTTAACAACTAGTATTATACATTTACAATATACACGACTTCATTGTAATTGAAAGACGTCTACGTAAGGTAAAAAATTGATATTCGAATCAAAATATTATTAAATCTAATGCAGTTGTACCTCGACGGCGGCCGCGGTAGCCGGGTGATTAGCATTGCGTACTACCATTCGGAAGGCTCGGGTTCAAATCCTGGTGTTGTACTAACATCCAAAAAGTTATAGAAAATTTATTTAAATAAAAACTTAAGCTAAATTTTCTAATCTGACATGAAATAAAGGGTCCTCGTAAAAATACCATCAGCCGTTCGGAGGCGGCTCAGTATAAAGTGTAGGTCCCCCCATTTGTTGGAAAAACATCAAAACGCAATATATTTGTACCCCGAAAAGTGTAAATGAATATTTTTTGATTTGATCCGCACTTTGCATTGTTTTTTTGTTTTTTTTTTTGGTGAAATAAAAATTCAACATGTCCTAATGAACTAGTATTTAACTAGTATAAAGCTGAAGCATAGTTGGACAGTTGTCAGTTCCTAGGACAACGTCGTACTTATATGGGAAATAAATGAACCAGGTAGTTCAAAAATGCAAACCAGTTGGATTATAGTTAACAACTAGTATTTATCCCTGCAGGAAATTGTTGTCCGCGACGATGTCAACGACTTTATCCTTTTCATGAACATACAAAATTTTTTGAATTGTAATTTAGGATTAAATATTAGTTAAGAATAAAACAGTTGCAGCGGATATATACCTATAATATAGTCGACCGTTTTGGCCACCTTCGACAAATGATTAATATTTACATTGAAAAATAGACCTGCATACTAAGTGTCGTTCGAATATCACAGGACCAGAGGCACTATTGTCTGACCATAAAAGAGGTCAGTGCAGGCATACGGACGGTAGGAAGGGCTAAGTTAACAAATTGAAATTCGAAAAAAAAACTAATAGACTGAAGTAGTTCCAATACACGTTGAACTGAGCCTTCTTTTATTCTAATTCACCGCATTGAACAATTAAAATTTGTTGACTTCGACAAAGATTACAAATCTTCTTTTTCTTTTTAATACATTTGTGTATATGGTATTTACCATATACAACTATTATCAGAAAAGAAAACATCCATCCTTTAAATTTCACTTTCGGTTTTTACCTTCTTCATGAGCAGATTAATGAACACCCAAGTAAATTGAACTGCATACACTGAGCTTAATTCTCATTCAAATCTTCAGTTCACACTTTCGCACATTAAACTTCAAAGAAATGAATTTAATTATTTACTAAACATACATACCTTCAATTAGATAGACAGCGTAGTCTTGTCGGATCAAGTAATAAAATCACTAATGAATGTTTTCTTTGTCATTTGAAATTTACATATTAAATTAAAAAACTTGATTATAAATAAAGATCAAATGTGTGATTGCATATTGAAAACAATACATACAAGACAATATACAATAAATTGAGCACAAATGTGCAAACTACAATTATACAAATCATGTCAATTGAATAAAACGTACTCACAAATAGTTATAAAATAAAAACTCGTATTTAAAAATTATAAATACACAAGAAGTATAGCCTTGTCTTATGCGTCAAATATTTCAATCAGTCCATAATGAAAGAAAATCATTTAAAATTTCAATTAAAAAAATGAATTGTGTTACAATTGTACGTATAAGTGTTGTTGGAGTCGAGTGTAAATGATTTTAGTGAAATTCTGTTAAAGCAACAAAACCAATTAAATTGCATTTGACAGATTTGAGCGTCAATAACGATTATCCGAGGCTTAAATTATTGGAAACACACGAATAAAGTAATAATAAAAATACAGAAAAATGTACGAATTAAGCCACTACAATTAATAAAATAAACCAATCGATGGCATAGCTCCTACACCAACGCACATTGAAGTGAGTCACAATTAAATTCAGAATAAATTCCGTTTTATCAAGGCGTAAAACATTTTAATATTAAATTGATATACTGTAATAAATTTAAAGAAAAAGATTCACGAATCAAAAGACAAACTCTGCAGACAGACAGGTATGGTGTATCATGAGCTGCTCAAACCAGGAAAAACCATTGATGCGAAACGTTCTCGACTATAACTAATATCTTTGAGCCGTAGTTTAAGTGGACGACAGCCAGAATGGACCGAGAACAAGGTAATACATAATTTTTTGGTGAGTTACCGGTTCGGTTTCTTCTCAAAAAAAACTGGCTCAATAATGATTGGGTCGAGGGCAGAGAAGACTCATTTTTAAGAGTGCTCGAAAATTAGCAGAGAGATGGGAAAAAGTTGTCACTTCCGACTAGTGATGTATTTTTTCCTTTTTTTTTTAATAAAAAACACTTTTTTTTTTAAAACAAAAAACGAACCGACTTAATTTGTACTCCCAACAAATTAATCATTTTTTAATCAGTTAATCATTCAGTTATATCATTCTTTTATTCATTTTATAAATTTTCATTTAAATGAGTCAAGGCTTAGTATTAACATATGTGACATTGGCGATAATATAAAAGTAATTCTGGCACACAAAACATAACGATAATTTTTTTTTTTATTTATTTTATTTTTCATATAATGGAAAAAGAATACAAATCATCCTAACCAGTTCAATTCCCAACAACCAATTTAATTATGCTTCATCCAGTTTTCCCTTTTAACAATTTTCAGTTTCTCTTTTCATTCACAACTTCCGTTCATTCATTTACACATTTTACTATTTACCCAAAATACCTTTAATTAGCTACACAGCATGGTGAGGGCGCTTCAATTGATCGCATTTAATGAACTTCAGCGCTGAACTTCCACTTTGATTGTTCTCCACCCTACATGTGGAGCTTAATAGATCGAGTAAAGGCTTTGAGAAAACAAAGCGGAAACCAAAATCAAAAGTTTAAAATGAAAATAAAATAAAAATATTAATCACAAAAAACATGGTGGCGTACATTTTCACCTTCGCTTTCATAAAGGCGAAAGTATTGAAAAAAGAAAAACATAAAGTAAGCATTGTTGTTGAGAAATTAGTATTGAAATAGTTATTAATTCGATTTAGAGGTTCAAAGGTGGCGACGACACTCGCTGTAAGCAAGATAAAAGACAAAAGCTCATACTAATGAGAGTGAAACGAAATTGAAATTGAGTGCAAGTGTAGATTTTCTGTACAATGTTGTATAAAAAATACCAAGAAATTTAAAAAAAAGTGTATACTTGTTGGAATTTCGTGGCTTGCGCTTTGAAATCAGCCGAGGTTTGATGTCTGTGCCCACAATGCTTATTTAAAATTTTCGGAAGAAAAAAGTAGCAAGGCAAAAGATGTGTACTGGTGTACTCCATATGGAGTTCATATGTACAACTTCCCAGAATGAGTCTTGTGATTTAATTAATTAAATAGCAAACATTAATTTATGTGTTCGAAAATAGATTAACAGCATTTTCTTTCCTTCTTTCTAAATATCAAAATGAAAAAATTAAAAATTAATGTAAACGCAGTTAAAAAAATTTTATCTAGAGCTGCCTTTTCTATGGTTGAAATGTTCCTTCTTTTAAGTTTATTGAATTCTGCATAATAAAATTCTTTTTAGAATAATAAATGAAAAAATAAATACAATAAAGTCGATGTGTTAATATAATTTTTTCATAACCTTTTTAGCAGAATTCTTTAAGTTTTAATAGAATAAAATATATTAAGCGCATGCACAAATTCCTTACAGTATTTTTCGACTGAAACCTTGCTAAAGCCAGCAAAAATTTGTCACTCCTAAATTTTACAAGCCATTTCAAAGAAGTTCTTTTATGTTCCCTTTCTTATACCTATTATAAGTGAGCCCAACAAATTTATTAGCTTCAAATGCTTTTAAATTTTGTCGGAGTAAAGTCGTAAACTTGGAGGTGGAGTCAGGCGACACGCAAACATATCTTAGTCTCCCTCGTATGCATAAAATATGGTTAGATACAAGATATTAAAAAGGGTACATAAAATTCAAGTAAGCTTAAATATGAGCTTCCTTACTAATAATATTTTAGCAATGTCATAAATAATTCCTTGGTGGTGGATAAATTTATAGAGGGTATTAATTCCTATCTACTACTACTACTTTTGGTATTAATTTGCTTACTAATGTTCGTTAGGGGATATAGGTATATTATATTAAACCTGAGGAGCATTTTGAAATACCTTAAGAAATTTCATGCTTTGTCTCCTTTAGTGGCAGAGTTTTGGTTTATATGTACGACGAACGACTTAAGAAGTTATAAATTTTACAATGAAAAATGCTTCACTGAGGTGTTATGACCAAAGGGTATCATTCTTTATTTTATTTAATTATTACTTTTCGCTGTTATCGGTTCCAATAGCATACCTCAATTTATAGAGGAAATACCAAGCTTTAGATTATGTTTTTAGAAAATTTAGAGTCAAGCGCTGTGGTCGTGGTCGTAAAACTCCTAAGAATTACTTGTAAGCCTTTACGGCTAAGATTTTATACTATTGTATTTTATATATTGTACATACTATACAGATAAGTGTAATAAACAAATTGCGCTCCCCTAAATTTGGATTGGTTAAGGAGTAAAATTTAATTTTAATTGCTTGGCTGGATTGCTTTCAAGTGGATAAGTATACCAAAATCTTATACCAAACCATAAAATACTATGAAAATATGGGAATTAGATTTATATATTTCCGAAACACTGAGTTAAGGTTTAAAGTCATAAAATTATTTAATTAATAGATGCTTTTTCAGGTCATTGTTATGTTGAATTGTTTTTGGGTTTTAGCTTTTATGGAACTGTTTCAGATCATACATTTTTTTGGAAATAGTGAAAAGATTACAACAGTAGTTTTAGTTTTTTAGCTTAATTAAATTGATTTTTTTTCGCCTTATATTAAAGTATTTTCACATATTTCAATTTCAATAAACATACTCTCTACTGATGGTAGTGGCTAAAGATCTTTTCAGTCGGATTCCTTTATGCCTGACTATGTCCCATTGTGATGATATAAAAACTTGACCATCAACTTTCATTATCCATCCGTTTTTATTTTCTAATGAACCTCATTAGATCCATGACTTTGACGTCAGCTATCTTCTATAAACCATCCAGCAGGAGGGTCCAAAAATTTAGTCCTGCTCAAAGCTAAACAGTCGCATAAGAAATGGGTGATCGTTTCTTCCTCTTCATCTTCCTTACAGTTTCTACAGCATCTTTTTTTCCGCGAGCCGTTCTATCAGACCGTGGCCTGTCATAACTCCTATTACTTTGGATTTTTCACTTCTTTTTAAGGAGTATATATCTTGTGATCTCTTCCTATACCAATTCGTCCATATGCCTGTTGTTATGGCATTCCACGTTGTTGCGGCTTGCACATATGCAAATTCCTTGAGAAGCAATTTGCAAGTGTCAAAAGGCATACCACTACGGTTTTTATGAAAAAGAATCGCTTGATCGTACCTTGCCTAGTAAGTTCATTCGCCTTATAGTCTCTGTCTCTGTGATTAGGGACCCACGTGAGTTTAGCCTTCTCCTATAGAGTTCGGCGACAGTCCATCAGTAATTTGGAGTTTAACGTAAGCGATCCCAGCGCTTTTATTGCTACTTGACTGTTGCTGAAAATGAATATAATGATGGTAAGTTTAATATTAAATAAAATATTAAAGAAATTTGATAGCAAATTACGGTGTATTTTATACAGTTCTTATAAAGTAATGAGATGGCGAATGTAAATTTATTGTGAGGGAAACTTTCCGGCCGCGAAATCTCTTGCCTTGGTGAAGTCATTTGGACACCGAAATCACGCGTTTTCAAGCCGATGGATTTTTTTTTTGTAAATTCTTAAGCACTGCAATGCCAACATTCGATTATTTATGGTTGGATACCGTGAAAGGAGCAAAATAGTGTTCGAAAATTACATCAAAGGGATCTAAGTTTGCAAGAATTTGCGCTTCAGTCTTTTGAATGATGTAGTTTTTCACATATAATGCCAAGGCTCAAATTTGATAATGAAAAAGTAATTTCATGAAAAAATCATAGGTCTTGGTTTCGATTTTTGGCCAGAGAAACTAATAAAATTAATGAAAATGTGTTTTACACTGGTCCACTTTCCGGGCCTTCCTGTAAGTCTAAGAAAAAAGCCACCAAATTTCAAGTAAGTCAAACCAAAAATAAGATTTTTTTTAATAGGTCAGTCCCTGGTTCAATTTCCGGAGAAAAAAGAGTCTTCCTGTTAACCTAAGCAAAATGCTAACTATGAATGAATGAACCGAATTTCAAGTAAATCCAGATATAAATAAATTTATTTCGAATAGGTGAGTCTCTGGCTTATTTCCCAAGGAGAAGAAGAATTTCCTATTAATCTAAACAAAAACCCACATCTCTATCGAATTTCAAGTGAATTAAACCAAAAAAAAATTTCTTCGAATAAATCACTCCCAGGTCCACTTCCCGAAATATTGTTTCGTAAAAACTTCTCAGGAATCATAAAAGCAATTTGACACAATTTCAAGTCAATCGGTCGGTAACTTTTGAACAAGTCAGTCTCCGGTTAACTTCCTGAAAATTTGTTCTAAAAAACGGTTATAAGATTTATATATATAATGCCAACGCCTTGAGTTTATTTCTGAAAATATATGAAAAGCAATCAGCCGTTCGAAAGTGACTTGGAATAAACTCGGCCGAAAAGTCGTTTCAGCGGTTAAAAAGTGCCACTTATTGTTATTAAATATTATTAGCAAATTTGTGCTCCTATCCGGCATACATTCGGCAAACTTCAATATGATTAATTGAAATCGCTTCTTACTGAGTCAAAACTTTCAAATGTGTAGTTTTTTATGTTACTATTATAACTTTTTTTTTTTTGTGCCACAATAATTTATTTTTTGATGACTATCAGTTCTCACAACTTTAGAAAATTACTTCAATGTTAAGGGGGCTTATGTGGGTAAGTTCAATTAATAGTTAATTTTTTATTGTTTTTATTTATGTTTTTTTTCTTTTTGTTTTATTTTTTTTTTATTTTTGCAAACCACGTAAAAGCAAAATACAAAAAAAAAATTCAAGAATAATTCTGTATATTCCCACATTTATGACTCAGGTATTTTAGCAATAAATTTTGAAGCTCTATCATTTTTGTTTTGTTAAACATTTTTGGTTTGCACCATTAACTGACTGAGTGGATTATCTTTGTTGGTTTAAGTAATTTAAAGTAATCCATTGTTAGTTAATGTCGGCAATTTTACAATACACAAACTCGGCGATATGAATATTATGTACCATATATTATATTATATTATGAGAATTTTTAACATAAACGATCACTCAGCTAAGTTGAAGTTGATTCAACAACAAAACATAATAATTATTTGAAAGGTGCCTAAATAAAATATTTTTGCAAGCGAACAGGAAACAAATATTTATAGGATTTTGGAATAATTAATATTTACACTTTTGAAGTTGTTATAATAAAGAGTGGAAAACAATTTCATTCCTTGAGAGGATATTCTTATGATCCGCTTTCTTTTTTTTTTTTGATTTGAGCCTTAGAAGGATATGCGGCACGTCAAAAAAAATTATATAAATATTTATTGTGTTAATACTCGGATTGGCAGATTTAAAGACAGCTTCGTAGTTCAGTTATTTAACGCAGTGAGTTTCGCATCTCATAAAAAGTGTCTAAGCCCCAACCTTCCATACATACCTCCCACGTGTACCTTCTTCGATAAAAGTTCGTTATCAACATTGAACAGACGATCAGACGATTATCTGATTTTTTACCTTTTTACCTTACTTTGTACAAAAAAAAAAAAAATTTTGTGAAATTATATTTTAAAAACTCACAATAAAAAAGCAAAAACATATATACTCTTCTATATCGCCACTTAAAATTGTTTAAGGGTTATTGGACAGCACAGCCCTTCATATATAACCTTATATTAAACGTCACCTGCGCTTTAAATTACACACACATAGTCACACAGACGCCCTTTCAAACCACCATAAAACCCAGAAATTTGATTTACCTTTGCCGCTGATAAACATCATAATCATAAGCGAAGATCATTGAAGAAAAAATAATAAAAATAATAGAGTAACAAAAAACATAAAAAAAATTAAAAGGAATGTAATAAAATTCTGCTTCAATGAGTAGAAAATCTTACAGTACCAATTACGCGATCGAACTATGAATTAAAAGAATAAAAATACGAAAACAACGCAGTAAGCGTATGCAAAATGTGGTTCAAGAACATACACGTACGTAACTAACAGAGCATTTGCGCAGTGGCCGCCGCGGGGCTTAGAAGAAATAAAAGCAAAAGTTCTCAATCACTTGCCACAGCATATATCTACATGAACACATGAATATGTATATATTTCTATCGAACTTATCACAAGCCACAAAGAGTCATATACTGGCAGTTCAAAGGTTTGCGGCTCTGGCTGACTTCACAAACTGTGCTGATTTCTCTTCTTCACTTTCCTTTGTTCTTGCTCTTTGAAACATATTGGTTTATGCCGGCCATGCGCACCTTCACTGATTGATGGCCTAGCTTTGCCAACACTACCATAACTAATACAAATAAGTAGAGCACCGTAAGGAATAGAAAAACAGCGGCTGTCGTAAAGATGTATCTTATGGTTTATAGCCTCCACTGCTACATATTCTTGTGGTTTTGGCTGCTGTGTAATTTTCGCTTTCCGCTTGTTGCAGAGCCTACTATTATTACCAGCATGGCTAACTCATTCAGTCGCCGACAACAGCCGTCGTCACCAGCCTACCGCACATAATAAATTTCTATAATGAGCAAAGGTTAAACGTAGAATTATCCAAACTGTGCTATGAGTAAAGTAATTTTCTAGCTCTGGTAGCGTGAACGCAGGGTGCATATCTGTATGCGTTTGTTTATGAACTAATCGTGAAAATTTGCTTTACCAAAGAAGGCAGATTGTGTTTGTTCAGGTGGTGAGAATATGGTTAGGTAAATAGTTTAAATACAGAAGTTTAAGTTATGCATGAAAAAATATATATATATGCAGAAGAAACCCAACAGTGAAAGTGTTTGATGTATAGATTAGAGCTCAAGATTTTGTTCGAACATCCTTGTAAAGCTCGTGCATTTGGGCATGGAGTACTCGCACACTCGCACACTTGTTCACTTATACACTGCTCGAAAATTTTCGATCATAAACTCGTGTAATTCAAGCTGTTTCTAGCATGTTTGAGTATTTTGCACAAATGATTTTACATTTTCCAGAACTTCTTTTCTCAATAGTCTTATATTTAATGTGTAAAGTATAGACGAGTGGTTAGCATTGCGAACTGCCATTCCGAAGATCCGGGTTCTAATCTTGGTACGACCAACATACAAAAGTTATAGAAAATTAATTTCATGCAAACCCCTCCGAATGTATTTCTTTTAAAGGCATTTTTTAAAGGCATTTTATTTTTATGTCCACGAGTACTCTCGCCACGGACGCCTGTATGTCCTCAATCGACTCAAAATGGGTTCCTTTGACCACCGATTTTGTTGTAGGGAACAAAAAAAAGTCACGGGGTGACATATCGGGCGAATAAGGCGATTGTTACAACACGGCGACCCCTTTAGAGACCAAATACTGAGACCCGCTGAGGGCGGTCGAACAATTGTCGAAAATGTCGATAAAATCTTGAATATTTTCCAGTCCGACCGTCATGTAAGCACTATTTTGACTGCCCAACAGCTAAAGAACGCACTAAAAATTGTTTGGAACCATTTCAATAAGACTGGATACGAAAAAACAAATAAACCATTAAATTTCATGTAATATAGGATTTCTTTTTACTACACCAATATATATATATAAATTACTCTGTATAATCGCCATAGAGATTTTCAGTCGAGCTTCTGCTTTTATTTGTGGCATGTGTTTCTGTTCCAACAAATGGAGGCACCGCCGATGAATTTATATGAGGGGCTATGATTTTCATATTAGAAAGGAATACATTCGTAGGGCCTAACATTCCCTTTCGAGGGGTGACCGTAATTAGAAGAATTAATTCTTTGACATTTCCCAAAATTTTCCATTGTTTTATTCTTGTTTAGCATTCAATTCAGGTGTTTTTACCTATTAGTTATATACCTAATAAGCCCAACGGTTACTCTTCTTCCGCCCAACCGACACGTAGGGCGACATCCGCATGACGTACGGGCATTTGCCGAGTCATAGAGAGCATGTGTTTGTTAAGCGTCGAGATTTAAAACTGCTCAGCTACAGACAAACAAATTCATCAGCTGCAATATACGATTGATTAAGAGGTTTTATCACTTGCAAAACATAATACATGCCTTTCTTTGCTAATTTTTTTTTTGGGTGACATTTTGTTCTATAAATTAATAGACAAAATGTTAATAGACAGACTTTTATCATTTTTCTTTGTTGTATAACAAAATATTCGATTCATACAAACAAACCAGGCCTTTTAGCTCACTATAAAATAACAAACATTAATATGGTAGTATGTGCGCCCGCAAAAAATAATTAAAAATTTAATTTAGTTTAACAATAAACGATTCATTTTAGAAAATACTGGATGCTCTTGTTTTTGTGTCCGATCTCCAGAAGGGCCTCCAAAAATAGGTGTCTGGCGGTGAGGAAAATATTTTTGCTTGAAATTATCTGAAACCCGGAAACCAAAAAATTTATTTATTATAATGGATGAATCCAGGCATGATAAAAGAAATAGTGAAAATTTTGATTTTTGATGAAATGGCGGTTTCAACAAAACAATTCATTTTTTGTGATAGTTTTTTCAAATAGTTGTATTCCTTCGATCATTACTTAACAAATATGTGTTAGAAGATCGTGTGAAAATATTAAGCCGATTGGTTCAGCCGTTTCACAGAAACTTTCTTCATCGACTCTGAAAACAGCGTTTTGAGAAAAACGTATTCAAAGTCCGCACATATTAAAAAATCGTTTACAAAGGCATAGCGGTAACGAGATAGCTTCGACTTGCTTCGCCTATTTTCGAATGCCACGTGACGTCGTTAATGATACGATCATATCTCCGAGAGTGTTTGTCCTATCAACTATCAGATTTTCGGAAAATATTCTCAAATAAATATATGTGCATTCGGAAAATTTGAAAAAATAAACAGATCTTTTTTTAAATTACGACATTTTGTGAGTTAATTATTAAGAGTTGTTGATATAGTATTTTTCGTTACAATTTTCAATTTGAGGTTTTGTGTCTTGATGTTTTTCCAAGAAATGGAGAAACCTACAATTTATACTAAACCGCCTCCGAACGACTGAAGGATTTTTATGAGGAGCCATTATTTCATGTCAGAAATACACTCGGTGGGGCGACCGCAATTAAAAAAATTTAACTTAATTTTTGATTTAAATTAAATTTCTATAACTTGGGGATGTTGGTCGCACCAGGATTTGAACACGCGCCTTCCGAATGGCAGTACGCAATATTAATCAAACGACCACCGCGGCCGCCGCTGGTTAATTGCTATACTTTCAATAACTTTTTAACGGTTGAAAGTTTTGAACTTGAATTTTGTGTGTCTGCTTCTGTGCTTTCTAGCTATTTTAATGCTTCACGATCACATTTATGAAAAAAAAAAACAAAACTAAAGGAATACAGATTTATTACAATTTTTTATTTCAATTTTATGTTATTAAATCTAAAGAAAATAAATGTAGGAATAACGAAACACTCTTGTACTATTATATTAGATGTGTCTTTATTAAAATTCAAATAGCAACTGTCCTGTTAGTCTTCTGTCTAGTACGCGTCTCGTTCATTCGTTCAGTTAGTATTGTTCATATCCAGTCTGGTAGGGTTGTATTCTATAGTAGCCTTGAGTTAATATTATATTAGTAGAAGTCTTTTTGTATGTCCGTCCACTTCGATTAGTCAGTCCGTATTTGCCTCCTACATAAATTATGTAAACAACATATTCTAAGTTTGCAAGCCCTGCTGCAAGAGTGATTGGCAGTCTTTATTTAACTATCGCGACTAATACTACCACTACCCGATGCAGTAAAAGAGAACTTTATAAAAAGAGCCATACAAATGCGCAAAAATTACAGTACTGATACATATATAAATTGCATAATAAAAATATAATAGAATTTATTTAAAGTTAAAGTTTCAATGCATATATCCCATAACTTCGTTGCTTAGTCCTTAAACTGAGTTTCCCATTGCCATAAAATTAAAATCATTAAAGCGAAGTAATAAAATATAAATAAATCCTCGTATAAATTTTTTTTAACTGCCACATTTACTACCTGCCACCGCGTATACCGTATTTTTAACTGCAGATCATGCAGCATGTTTTTGATGTTTTGTTTTTCTTACAAGTGGTAAAGTTGTTATACAGATTTTTCATTAAAAAAGATTATCTCATGTCTGCTGTGTGTAAGGTTAACTTAACAAGACCTGCTCTGCATATTGGTTTTATGTGTTTTTGTTTTTAGTTTTATTTTTATTTTTATATTTATTTATTTTCTTTTTTGTCGAGAGTGAAAGACAAATCATCAAGATGGCAGAAACCATAAAGCTTTACTCTCTTTCTTGGAAGAGGCAAGTAACAGGTAGGACACAATATGAGAATTTTTCGTTTTTTAACTTAACGCGACTTTTTTCATATGCACATTATTTACTCAGTTGTTTTTGGAAGCTCATGTTAGCTCAACTGATAAAATCGAAAGAGTTGTTGATTTTATGTTTTCATTTTAAGATTTTTGGTTTACTTTTTCATAAACTTTATTATATTGATGTTAAAGAAATTATTCAAATTTTTTTCCACACACACCAGTCACGAATTGCACCCGATGTGCCTGCGAATGCGTGTTGGTGCGCCTGGTGTTTCCATGCCATCGTGCTGTTATTATTGCTTCTGCAATTTTTTTCGCTGCTCTTCAAATGTCACCATCTAGTCGTCGTGTTTTGTGTTGATGCTTATCGAAAACTATGTAATGTTGAATATACATATAGTTGCTGCTGTTGCATGTGCTTCCAATAAAATAGCTGAAAGATTGTGTAGAGCTATGTGTATGTTTGCCAACTCTTTTTTCCTTACGCAACTCCTTCATTTGCGCTGTCTATGGTATTTAAATCAATATAAATCAATTACAGAAATGGTGCAGTGCGTGTTGCAGCTAAAATAAAGAACAAAATGTGTGTTAAATAGAGCACCTCCCGTCGTGTGCGAATGAATATTTCCCTATTGAGTGGTGCAATTCGAGATTTATACCACTAGGCGGCCAAAGAGATAATCAAAGAAGCGTTAAACCAACCAGCTTTTCAATGTATAACGAGTAGGCCGTGTCAGACGAAATCATAGAAAAACGCTCTACAAGTTGTTCGTCATACGCTGAAATTTCACTTTTCAACTGTAACTAATTTGCAGTTATGCGAAAAATTTGGTGTTTTGATTTTTAAAAATTTTCTCAATTTTCGCTGCTTTAATATTGGCTCATGTGTTACCGAGAGTGGTGTGATTCGTTTTATTCACTGCTTCATAAGTAATAAGCCGAACTGCGCTGCAAATGAAGTCGTCATGTATCGATTAACGACTTTTAATACATTTTATTCTTTTTCATTTGAATCATTCGTAACTGTCAACCGGTTGCTTGTGCTTGCAGTAAGAGGCACGAGTGAGTGATAAAACTAAACAAAGTTTTTTTTGTTTGGAAAATTATCCATTTAGCACTAAGCGTAATAAAAACAATTTTTGAAAAAAATTTTTTTTTTTTGAAACTTTATTATTTATTTATTGAATCTACTTCGACTTCGAAAGCCTAACAATAAGTAATAAAATCTTAAACTAAATTAAAACATAAAGCCCATTAGTACGAATGGGCTGCTGGCTTGACGTTGCTCTTTAGAAGGCTGCTTTGTCTCTTCTCCGCAGGCGGGTTTGACTTGTTGCATGGGCCAAGGTGTTAGCCAAAGGGTTCGGACGGTTACGCAGTTTTGTTAAGTATTTTTTTGCTGCGATTTCAATTTCTTCCTTGATGGTAGGTATATTTAGATCTCTATGAATATTTTCATTACGCATGTACCATGGTGCGCCCGTTATTACTCTTAACGTTTTCGATTGGAATCTTTGAATTATATCTATATTCGTCGCGCAAGCTGTGCCCCATAACTGGATCCCATACATCCATATCGGTTTTATTGTTGCATTATATAAGAGGACTTTGTTGCTAAGGCTTAGTCCAGACTTCTTGTTTAAAAGCCAATGTAAACTGGCAGATTTGAGTTTAAGCTGCAGCTTTTTAGCTGAAATGTGTCGTCTCCAGGTTAAAAATAAAATACGTTTAAAATAATTGTGTTTATAAAATCTCCTTTTCATTATAAAGTGTTAACTTTAGGCTTTATATGAAAAAAACTATATCAGTCAAGTGACCGCATTGCTGAAACCACATGTTATCCAAGTCGGGTCCTTCAATTGTAGCCCAGGCTCCGAACTGACAGTAATACAATCGCCGTTTTTTGGTTTTCAAGGAATTAAGATCCAATTAGTGAATATTAAACTCAACGAATGTATTTTAAAGAGTTTAAGTTTACGCTAAACTCACATGAGCAAGTCGATAGTGAAACGATGATTATTGCCTTTTTTGATAGCCGTGGAATCGTCCACAAAAAATTTCTTCCACCGGAGCAAACCATAAATCAAGTATACTATCGCCAAATACTCGAAAGATTGCGAAAACGAGTCAACAGGGTGCGCCCAGATATCGCTCGTAACTAGATCTTCCATCACGACAACACGCCGTGCCACACCGCCCTCAGCGTGTCCCAGTATTTGGCCTCTAAAGGGATCGCCGTGTTACAACAACCGCCTTATTCGTCCGATATGTCACCCTGTGACTTTTTTTTGTTCCCCAGAACAAATCGGTGGTCAAAGGAACCCATTTTGGTATACTTAATTGTCACACCTCGTAAATTAAAGCAGGGGCTCGGCCGAAAATCGCGAGCTTATTATGTTTTTGTTCCCAGTGAGTTTTAAATTAACCTCTTAATTAGAGTTAAGTGAAAATTAAAACTATAAATTCAACTCCCCCCTCAAGCAAGAACATCAGCTTGTGCGACGCCCGATCAACGTGCTCTATCTAACCACACTTTCACTTCATTTTTAGAGCATTTAATAAATTATTTGCAATTATTTCAAACAAAATATTGCGTTCGGCAAAAGTATTTCCCCCCAGTTGAATTTGTTTTTCGGTGAATATTTGTCATTTTATTTACAATTTATTTGTCAAATTTTTCACCCATTCGCCTATTCCTCTTCGTAAGTATTTTCTCCTTTCTTTCACACTTTTATCCTTCACATCCAACTTTATGGTACGATAACGCGCTATCAAAAATTAAAATTCCATTTGCTCAACGTTGACCCTGCGTTATTGTGAGATGCCCCATATAAATTGTATAGTCATGAGGATTTTTGAGAATTATTTAGCGCTCAACGCTATAGTTAAGGTATAGCAGTAATTAAAATCTCATTGCAATTTATGAGAGTGTTATAAAAAAATTCAAGACTTTTCGTTGGCAGAATTAGTAAACAAATCCAAGCCAGAAAATATTCATATAAAGACACATTTTTGCAGCCAAATTTTCTTTTAATTAACAATAAATAATATAAAATAAATTAATTAAATAATGTGAAACAATTAATTAATTATAGTTATTAAAATAAAAATGTAAAGTAAAGGACAAATAAATTTTTGTATAGCTAAATATTACAAAATAAATAAATAATAATAAGTTAAATATAATTGGCTACATTAAGAGTTAATGCTGGTTCCTCATGCTTTTTATATATTGGATGAGTGCATAAGTTCGTGCCCGATTTCAAGTGCAAACTAAAATTGAAATTTTTTGAAGAAAGCTCTTTTATTAATCAATTATGTATTCGCCATCATGTTCGGCAATTCACTCCCAACGTTCAACCAATTTACGGATGCCTGATTCATAGAAATCGCGCGGTTTCTCGTTGAAAAAGGTGTCAAGGTGGTTTTTGACGTCTTCCACATTTTTAAATTTTTTTCCATTCAAATTGTTCTGCAGCGATCGAAACAAATGATAATCAGAAGGTGCAATGTCGGGTGAATATGGGGAATGCGGCATGATTTCCCAATTCACCTCCTTCAGTTTGGCCAGGGTCGGTTTTGCAACATGTGGCCTGGCGTTGTCATGATGGAAAAGAACTCCTTTGCGATTGGCCAAAATCGGACGTTTTTCATCAATTGCTTTCTTCAATTTGACCAATTGCTGACAATACTTGTTGGCAGTGATCGTTTCTCCAGCTGGCAAGAGCTCAAAATAGATCACGCCTCGGATATCCCACCAAATGCACAGCAGTACCTTCATCGGATGCAATCCACCTTTCGACATCGGTTCCGCCCCTTCGTGTGCCTGTTTCCATGTTCTTTTGCGTTGAACATTGTTGTACAGGACCCATTTTTCATCACCAGTCACGAGCCGATCCAAAAAAGGTTCGTTTTTGATCCGTCGAAGCAAAGAAATTGCTGTTGACATACGGTCCACTTTGTTCTTTTCACTCAACTGATGTGGCACCCATGTATCGAGCTTCAAAGTGTACCCAACCTTTTTTAAACGACGAAACGCAGTTGATTTGTTGACGTTCAATTCACTGGCAACCTCTTCCGTCGAAATACGTGAGTTATTCGCAACTAAAGTCCTTAGAACATCGTCATCAAGCTCAGAAGGCCGTCCACTGCGAGGTTGATCTTCGAGGTTAAAATCTCCAGAAAGAAATTTCGCGAACCATTTCTTTACTGTGCGGAGTGCTGGAGCACGGTCCAAATAAACTTTGTGAATATCTTTAGTTGCAGTGCCCACTGTTTTTTCTTTGCGGAATTCGTATAACATAATATGACGCATATGATCTTTTTCGTTGGTCATCTTCCATGCGTCTTTTCACTAAGCAACTCAAATCAAAATGAAGTTATTTTATGCTTGATTTACAGTTCGGACTGTCACCTTTCCAACGATATATAATGTGTATATATTTCTTTCACGAGCGCCACTCTCAAACGATTCGTACGGCATCCAGCGGAATCGGGCACGAACTTATGCACTCATCCAATAAGTACATAGCTTATACCGCACATTTCAATACTATTTGCTTGATATCTCTTACCGCTGTGTTATATACTGCACAAACGCATTTTTCGGCTGTCTAATATACAATGAGTTACGTTCATCATATTCATAAAACTGAATGCGTTCCGCCTAACTACACGGCCGCAACGCGTTCTAATTTTCCGCTTCATTATTAAATATTTTTGCAATTATTCTCATGCACAAGAGGAATTCTCTACAAAAATTCTGCCGGTAAATTACACATAAAATGAATTATTTCGTGAATTTTCGAGCTATGCATCAGGGGTGCGGCTAAATAGAAGCTTCGGCACTACTACCAGTTGGAAAAATATGTCATACATACGTGTATGTATGACCCAATCGGTACTCCTTTGTCGTGTACTATTAAGCTGCAACTACCCATTTTACATACCTTCCGTCCATAACACCCGACTGGAAGAGCGATATACATACACGAGTTATCGACGCTGCTGACAGCGGTGAAATGTTGCCAGCTGCCAGTGTGTTTGCAAACTTTTAAACAAATTTATCATTTTCGTCAACAAGTTTCATAATTTATATGTTCGAATATAAACACCAATCAAATATATGTACATGATAAATATGGTAATAAATAATTAATTACGAATTTAGTTATCATTTCTTTTGAAAAAACCACGCATTTTCTTAGTTCATTTTATACTCGTTTTAAAAAGTCAATACTGGCAACCTTGTATAACAGCGAGAGATGAGCTAGGCCAGTTTTACGGTCAAGATCAAACCGCCGCTGACAAAGCGGTGACAAGTTTTCATTTAGTTGCCGCTCTCATAAGATAGGTTGTTAAGGCTGGGAGGTATGTAAGGTGGGTATTTGCAGCATTAGACCAACCCACAGCTCTCAATCAGCAGGTTGACAGCCGATGATTGCTCGAGTTTTAACGATGCAAGTGCGCAATAGGACTTTTAGTCGAATGCAGAAATTGTATGAAACTGAAATTGAGTCAGTTTTGTTTCGTTGGTGAACTCTGCTGGTGCACAAAGAACATGCATAAATTCGCCCTTTAAATATTTACCAAAGCAAATAGAAATATGTTGTAATCATATTTCAGGTCCTAGTTTTGTTGAATTGTTTTTGGGTTTTTAGTTTTATGGAGCTGTCTCAGACCATATATTTTTTTGGAAATAGTGAAAAAATTACAACAACAGTTTTGGACGGTAGAAGTTATAGTTGCTATTTCGGAAACCAACACGATTCCTCATCAGACTTCCTTTTCCAGTCACCTTTGTTCGAATGATACGAAGATATATGTAAAAAAGGTAAAAAGAAATCATTTATTTTTGCATGTTGTTGTTGTTGTTGTTGTAGAGGTTCGCTAACCCCGCTTAGGGCAGGTGTAATCAGTCTAAGTCGCCGGGGTCATCTAACGGGAGGTCCAGGAAACGTGCTGTTTCGACAGGGTTGGACCAAAGGGAGAGGGGGGTTAGATGGGTCGGTTTAAGGGGGCATGTGAAGAGGTGGTTAGTATCGTGCGGGGACTCTCCACATGCAAGGCATACGTTGGGTATGCTGGGGTCGAGTCTGGATATGTAGGAGTTTAACCTGCTACAGTATCCAGATCTGAGTTGTGCCAGAGTCACGCGGGTCTCTCGAGGCAGCTCGAGCTCACTGTCTGCGATGGGTGGTGGTTTGGATCCGAGTACGCCATTCACTGGGAGGGAGTCTAGGAAGGTGTTAACTGACTCCTGGTGAATGGTGTTCAGTGCCTGTCGGTAAGCCGTCCTGTCCAGCGGTTGTTGAACGTGGTGCTGTATAGTGCTGTCGTAGTCAAGTACTCCCTTCCTGATGTGCCTAGGCGGAGGCTCCGCTTCTAGGAGGTGCCTGCTGGGGTGCTCCGCGCGGTGGCATCCCAACAGGAACTGCTTGCACAGCAAAGCATTATGCTCCTTAACTCGTAGCATAGATGCTTCGCTGTGCAAGTGGTGTTCAGGTGACATCAGGAGGTTTCCTGTCGCAGTCCTAAGGGCGGTATTCTGGCAGGCTTGTAGTTTCCTCCACTGCGTCTCGTTCGTCCCCGGCGCCCAAATCGGTGCAGCGTAATTTACGACCGGCCGGCCAATTGCTTTGTAGGTTGCCAGCAAGGTTTCTTTATCTTTACCCCATGTGCTGCCGGCTAGCGCTTTGAGTATTTTGTTACGGCCCTGGAGTTTTGCGGCAATTGCGGTCGTATGCGGAGTGAAGGAGTACAGGCTATCGAATGTGACCCCTAAAATCTTAGGGTTGTTTACAGTTGGAATTTTTACGTCATCAACTTTCACATCGAGTTCTAGCCGGTACTCCTTCGTCCAGCTGGTGAAGAGGGTAGCCGAGGAATTCGTCGGTTGGATTTTTAATTGTCGTGCAGTGAAGAAACGGGAGAGATCAGCGAGGTAACCGTTCACTTTCGAACATAGGCTATCAATATCCTGGCCGGACGCCAATATCGAACAATCATCGGCATACGAGGTTAGTGAGACTCCTTCCGGTGGAGGAGGGAGCTTCGAAATGTAAAAATTAAACAGTAGCGGGGAGAGGACACCACCCTGCGGAACCCCCTGTTTAATTTTCCTCAATTTAGATGTTTCACCTCGGAATATGACCGATGATTGACGACCACTCAGGTAGCCCATGACCCACCTCTGCAACCCCGGCGGTAATGAGGATTCCTCAATGTCACTGAGTAGCACTGAATGATTGACAGTGTCAAAAGCTTTTGACAAGTCCAGTGCTACCAGGACAGTTCTCGCACAGGGTCGGTTTTGGTTCAGGCCATTGATCACCTGGGTGTTTATGGCGTTAAGTGCTGTTGTGGTACTGTGCACTTTTCGGAAGCCATGCTGATGTGCTGCTGGACGCAGATGGTGAGTAAAACTCGGGAGCAGTAAGGCCTCAAGCGTCTTCGCTACTGGGGAGAGGAGAGTTATCGGCCGATAAGACTCTCCTTTGTTGGCTGGTTTCCCCGGTTTGAGTAGCGGGACCACCCTACCGGTCTTGAACAAATCTGGTATGATTAGGGTGGTCAAAGACAAATTGAGGACCTTAGTGAGGTATTCTGCTCCCGCTGGTCCGAGATGTTTTAGCATCAGCATGCTTATTCCGTCAGGGCCGATGGATTTGGAGGCTTTCGCCTTCCCGATAACCCCCTGAACCTCTTCTCTGAAGAAATCAAGCGCCGCGCTTGTGTTTGGCAGTTTGCGCATACGACGGGTTACACGTCTTTTCGCTTTGTCTACCGAAGGATGCAGTGTAAAAAGCCGGCTAAAATAGCTCGCGCATCTCTTCGGGTCCGACGAGGCGCGATCACCGAATGAAATTTCCACCCGGTCATCGCGTCTCGTCGGGTTAGACAGCGACTTGACTGTAGCCCAGAGCTTGGTTGCCCCAGAGGAGAGATTGCAGGACCTTAGGTGCTCCTCCCACTTTTTCCGCTTGTGATTGTTTACAACAGTCCGAATCTCCGCATTTAAATCTCTGATTAAGGGATTCCCGGGATCGGAGTTACGGAGGATGTCGCGCCTTGCTGCTAAAGCCGCCGCTTCGGACGGGAAGTTAGGGCGGATTTCCGCAATTCGGCCTGCCGGGATGAAGCGGGCGGCAGCGGTCACAACTATCCTGCGGAATGATCGTTCACCAGAGGTGACGTCTGTTGGAGTGGAGAGAGCACTGAATGCGTTCTCAGTGAATTCCGTGAAGCCGGTCCAATTAGCTTTTTTGAAGTCCGTGGTCCGCGGAAACAAAGTCGGGAGGTCTGTCAATCGAGATGTGTATGGGTAAGTGGTCCGATGCTAGTGTCAGTACAGGTCGCCAACCTATACTGTTTATCAGACCAGCACTCGCAATTGTTATGTCAGGCGAGCTTTGGCAATTACCCACAACTCTGGTGGGGGTGTTGTCGTTCATTGTGCAGAATGTCGAATCGTCTATCTGTTCCGCCAGCTCCATTCCTCTACGGTCATTTGACAGGCTAGAATGCCAAAGATCGTGGTGCGCGTTAAAGTCGCCCAAAACCAAACGGTTTTCGCCTCTGAGTAGCGCACCTATATCAGGGCTATATCCAACTGGGCAACTTGTAACGGGAGGAATGTATATATTAAATATTTCGAGCTCGGCATCGCCTGACCGGATAGCTATGCCCTGACATTCTAGGGTAGTATCCCTGCGGTCGATGCCGCCGTCGATGAGACGATACTGCACGGTGTTGTGCAGGATGAACGCCAAACCCCCTCCGTGGTCTCGCTCGCGATCCTTGCGGATTATGTTGTATCCGGCCCGACTCAGAAGATCCGAGCGGGCGGTCAGCTTAGTTTCCTGGATCGCAGCAATTGACAGATGCTCCCGGCTCATGTAGTCGACTATCTCGTCGATCTTCCCCTGGAGTCCGTTGCAGTTGAATTGAAGGAGTCGGGTCCGTCTCGGGGGAACGTTCGTAATACGGGGGGTGAGGGAGTGGTGCGTGGATGACGTGTGTTGCTGCTGTAATACCCGCTGAGGTTAGTTCCGCACGTTGGTGTTGATTGGCGGTGTTGTCGTATTAACAGGCGGGGGCAGACTCCTACAGCAAGGGGCAACGTACGCATCACTCCACTCACGGGTGGTGCGCAGACCCGAGCACGTCCGAAAATGACACCAGCCGGAGCAAGAATTGCATCTGACTGAGGTCACATTCCGACGTACTAAGGCCTGACACACGGAACAGACTGTGCGGGGGACTAAGAGCTGCTGGGTAGCCCTCGCACGGGAGGAGGATGAGGAGCTGGTTGTGGGGGGGAAGGGGGGGAGGGTTGGTGGGAGTCATGTTGCGGGGAGCTCCGGGAGACCGTGGAGGTCTGCGGGTTACCCAAAGTGGGTAAGTGTGCTGAAGGCACTGCCGTGGAGGCTGGGAGCGCACTTGGGCGCTGGCAACATGGGGCCACATAACGTGTGGTCCACTCCCTATGTGTCTTAAGGCCTGAGCAGACCTTAAGATGACTCCAACCATTGCACTGGTTGCACCTAACCGAGATGGAGGAGTGGTGGAGTCTTTTGGTGCACACGCAGCAGAAATAGTCCGTCGGACCAGGGTTGGTTTCTACACCAGCCCTGATTAGAAGGATTTGAAGCAACCCAGCTGCGAGGTATTGCTCCGATGGCGCACTTAAACTAATTATACCTGTTGACCTAAACGGGGTTAGGTCGCCGAAAGGGTGACAGCCCTTGGCCGGATAAAATCCGGGTCAACTCCGGTACGTAGAACCGGCTGTCGTTGAGAGTTGATTTATTTTTGCATAAAATGGAATTGTTTAATTTTTTCTTTTCGTATCCAAATACTTATTCAAATGGTTTCAAACGGTTTTTGGTTGTGCAATCTTTAGCTCTTGGGCAATCGAAACAGTGCTTATATGATAGTCGGACTCGACAATGTTCATGATTTTATCGACATTTTCGACAACGGGCCTTCTACTCCGTGAAGTGTCTTTTACATCAAAATTGTATCAAACAATCACAAAACCATCAGAAAAGGTTTTTAGTACGAAATGTCATTTTTCTAACGCCATCTAGCAGCACCCGATCGGACTTATACAAGCGAGATACATATAAATAACGCCATCTATTGGAAAAATAATGGATTTCTTTTTACTACTACCTAATATCTATTGATTTATTCTCGATATTTCAATGTCAATTCAACTTTTTTTGTTCAATTGTTAAATCAATAAACTGTCTATTTTTCTAATTACAACTTTTTGAATAAAAAACAATAGTTTTTTTCCCAGTCACATTGCTAGTTAAATGTATAGTTCATTCATTAAAAATGGCAATAAAAAATTCATTTTCAGTCAACGCATAGCCACATTTGTCCATGCGTCAATTTCTATTTGTCTGCTGTGTTGCTGTTAACTATCTGTGGCGCCTCACCAAGTAAGGTCTCATTATGCGGGTGCTTGATTTATGGAACTATGTACATGTATGTATCTATGTATGTATATGTTGCTTTTGGCGTGCTGTTTTTAATTTGACACGAGTTTAATTTGGATTTTTTCATTTAAATTTCTATGTCCATATGAGTTGTTGAAATTATTTGTCATTAAATGGAGGTACTAATTGTTTTGCTGAAAGCATTACTTACACTAAACAGAGATATTTGGTTATTTGCTTTGCTGTGATATTTATTTTGTGGGAAAATTATAGATTGTCTATTTATATGTATGAAAACACATTTGTTATATTCTTAGTATAAATTAATTCCACAAATCCATAATGGAAAATATATTGTACGTAAATTTCGCAAAATAATTTCAATGCGTCAAATTCTTACGGAATAAAACACGTGTTTTGGGTGCGCTCGAAGTTTTGCCGATTCGGTTCCGTAAATGTAACACATTCGTTTAGTGTTGAGAGAAGAGCGTATAGTTTACCGCTTTTCGTGTTCGTCGATGCAGTCGCAATAATGAGCAAATAAGCAAAAATGAGGAATGCAGAGCCATAACAATAACAAAAGCATCAACACGTTAGTACAAAATTTTGTTTAAATGCTTACTTTATTTTGATAACTAAAAAAGAAATCACGTACTAAATATTATGCCACAAATTATTAACTTTCTGTAGGATAAATAGCCAATTTCGCTCTTCTTCAAGCGAATAATGCAGTAAAAATTTCAAGTTATATATATGTATGTGAGATTCAACAATTCTTATTTCAACATTTTACTAAAAAAATTTCACAATTTAGTGAAGAAAAACTATCGGAAGGGAAGGTGTTACCATACAAAAATATAGTGATTTATTTGACACCACGAACAAATGTTAGTTCTCAAGTAAATAAAGTGAGAACAAAAATATTTTGAATGTACGAAGAGCACATCAGGAAACCACGTTACAGTACCCACCGGTTGAAGCAGAGGAAGAGGCAGACCTACACTCCTTACCAGGTAGAGAATGACTAGGTTGTATTTGGTATTTCCAACTGGCGCCAAACAGTGAAAAGAAGAAGTGAATTGCGGAATGTTGTTAATAAGTAGACAGACATGAAAAATTGTCTATTATTTTAATATGTATGTACAGCAAGTTCTCAAATTTTTCTACAGCTATCGAATATTATTTAAATTCAAACAAACTTATGCAGCAAAAAACGGAATTCCAAAGTGGTGTGCGCACATTAAATTTAAAATTTGTAACAATTGTTTCAATTGCAACGATTTCCAATACAAGACGAGCTTGAAAATATTATATCTCCCTTAAGTAAGGCAGCACAATGCGCCATCAGCACATCGCATAGAGAAGGAGCGGCAACAAAATTCAAAAAAGATATATTTTGATCGAAATCACCAATGATTTTTATGGCAACAAATAATTTACGTGCAATTTACACGCAACAAAGATGAACAAGAATTGCGTAAGGCAAATAGGTGCGCCCTAGATATTCGACTTCACTGCTGCGAGAAGCGCTCGCGAAAGAATAACAATATAAGTGAAATAAAAACACTCCTTCCCGACAACGCTGGCACCAACGTTAGTACAACATACGACATGAATTCCTGGTATTACCCATTTCTGATCGGTGTCGCCATGAAAGGTAGATATTCGTACCGCTTCGTTGGTTGAAGTGTGTGGCAATCAGAATAAGTTCGTTTCGCCAATTCCATGCCTTTGATGGGCAATAATTGAAAATTATCATAAAATAAAAATGTCACCAGAGCTCACGTTAAGGAATTTATGCGGTACTTCGACTTCGATTGGCAACACACTGAAAATCATGTCAGCAGTATTAAGGATACATATTTACAAACACATATATGTATGAGTATGTTTGTTTCTTCTGGTAAGGACATCATCTTTTAGTTTATTCGCAATGCAAAATCTACTTGGACGTTATTGTAGGCGATAACGGTTATTGTTATGGATAATTGTTTGCCATAATTTAAGTAAATATGTTTATAAAATTGTGCTAAGGGGCTAGTCATGTTCTAGTCAAGTTAGAATAATATATATTTTGCCAAGATGACGAGCTAAAAACTATTTTCCTTTTAAATATATTTAAAATATTTTATTTCGAATTTAAAAATTTGTTTCAATAACTTTTAAATATGTATGTTTGTCGCAAAAAAAACTGGCAAATTATATTAAGCATATTCTTACAAAAAAAGGAATTTTGCCAACAACTTTAATAAAATATATTAAATTTTTATTTTAACTATTTCTTTATCTTTTTTTTTAATATACGTGTTAACTAATTTGTCAGTTTTTTCATTAAATTTTGTAAAACCTTTTTTAAAAACAATCTAATTCAGTTTTTCATTTCATTAATTAAAAAAACCATATACCTCAAGTATTAATATTTATTTCATTAAAACTATGTGCAATAGACATTTATATGTTTATTTATTTAAGACACTTGTTCAGTTCACATATTTGCATATTTATCGCCTGTTAGAATCTTAAGAACCACCTCCAGCGTGTGACAAGTGTCTTACAACATTCATGTTAGCAAATATAACACTTATCTTATGTATATATTCATTTACATATGAACACGTTTGTGTATAGTTGCTACCAGCACGATGACAATTTTCAGTGGTTTAACACGCGAATTGCTAATAAAATTTACATATCGCATGCTTAACCCGCACACAACTCAAGTGCTGCTATTAACCGTTTTTACGTATATTTATCATTTTATAGCAATCGCAATGTTTACCTAGAAGACATTGATTGTTGACGAGAGAAGCGAGTTGGTGGTAGTTAATTCATTGCCTCGATTAGACAATTCGATAAATATATAAATCATTATATCAGATTATTATTATAATATGCGCTCATATATACACATTCCCACATAAATATCTAATTTTATTTTTATTTTATTTTATTATATTTTGTTCTATTTTATTTTATTTAATTTAATTTAATTTATTTTATTTTATTTTATATTATTTGAATTTTATTTCATTTTATTTTATTTTATTTCATATTATATTATTTTATTTTATTTTTTTTATTTTATTTTATTTTATTTTATTTTATTTTATTTTATTTTATTTTATTTTATTTTATTTTATTTTATTTTATTTTATTTTATTTCATTTTATTTTATTTTATTTTATTTTATTTTATTTTATTTTATTTTATTTTATTTTATTTTATTTTATTTTATTTTATTTTATTTCATTTTTTTATTTTATTTTATTTAATTAGATTTTATTTTATTTTATTTTATTTTATTTTATTTTATTTTATTTTATTTTATTTTATTTTATTTTATTTTATTTTATTTTATTTTATTTTATTTTATTTTATTTTATTTTATTTTATTTTATTTTATTTTATTTTATTTTATTTTATTTTATTTTATTTTATTTGATTTGATTTTATTTTATTTTATTTTATTTTATTTTATTTTATTTTATTTTATTTTATTTTATTTTATTTTATTTTATTTTATTTTATTTTATTTTATTTTATTTTATTTTATTTTATTTTATTTTATTTTATTTTATTTTATTTTATTTTATTTTATTTTATTTTATTTTATTTTATTTTATTTTATTTTATTTTATTTTTTACGAAAACTATGCTGTAAAATGGGTATATGCCACACGCAATAGCAACATCAATCTGCCAAAAACATCATTATTTATCAGATACTTTCACAGCAGTTGTGTGCCTCAGTTATTATTGTCGCTTACAAATGCATCCCTACCAGCAACAGTGGACATTCTCCTAGTCATTGATATGTCCATTCACATGTAGATATGTAAATTAGTCTTATATGTTTTCGCTTTCTTTCCAACATGTTGCTTCAACTGCTTTATTTATTGTACAATGGAAGACAATAAAAGTAGGTATAGTATTGTAGCTGTCCTTTAACAGAGTGAGCGAGTGAACGAGCGTAAACCAAGCATGACATTTCTGGCAGCATGGCTTGGCACGACTCGGTGCACATAAATGGCAACATACCGATTTTATAAATATTGTTTTCACAAGTGTATGGTGACCATGAAAGGTGAAACATTTGTTGTGATCACATATACAAAGGCTTTAAGATATATAAGTTAAATGCCTTTTTAATAATTAATTAATTTTGTTATTTATGTTCCCATGGTATTTTGGTCAAATTTACTTTGATTTTATTTACATTTCGCCATGGGCGTCGGTAGTGCAAAAATAACTGATTATGAATTAGAACATTTACGAGGGGATGAACAAAAGTTTGCTTAGTTGGTAACTTCTATTTTGTTTTTGTTAAATCTAAAAATACCAAAGATAGCTGAGGATAGGTCAGCCGAAATTCCACCATCAACGCAAACAGATATTCGCTATGTGATTCTCTTCAGGTTTCGGGCAATTTACAGTCAATACCAATATTTAGTGAATACCAAATTGCATATGGAACGACTGCACCGTCTTTCAGGACTAGTCCTAAGTGATTCCGAAATTTCTAGACCGGACATTTTTTCGTAGAAGACGAGCCCCTAGAATGTCAACCAAAAACTTCCACTGATGACGTCACTGTAGCTCTGGTGGAGTCCAAAATGGACGAAGACCCACAGAAATGATTCTAATAAATTGGGCTTAAATGACATGGCTGCATCGCGAATAATAAGTATTCATCTGCGATACACGAAGAAATCTGCTCGATGGGTACCATGAATTTTAAATGAGGCCCAAAAAGAGGCGCGAGTGTATTTTACTCAATTTTTCCTAAACCAATTCGAAAATGGTCAGTCTAGCAATTTTAATAAAGTCGCTACTGGTGATAAATCTTGGTTCTTTCTAAAAGTACGATTCAGAAACCAAACAGCTGTCCACGGTATGGAGCCGAACAGGAGCAAACACACCCGTAAAATCTAAGCAACAAAACTCAGTAGCAAAAGTAATGATGTCAGCTTACTTCTCCCGATCTGAAATTGTGGCTGATATTCCATTGGAAAAGGGTTAGACGGTAACTGCAAAATGATACACATTATTACAAAAAAATCCATAGAAATTAGATCACTCCTAAAAGAAAAATTTTTATAAAAAGAGAATTATTATTTGTCTAAAATTAGTATATCATCTATTCGCTATCTCCTCATAACTGTAGAAATATATAGTACCGAATGTCTTCGTCCAAAATTAACTCCACACAACAACAAATACCCGCAGCAAAGTGTCACTTTGTTGTAACAAGTTACTTGAGGCATTTTTGTGCAATAATTTTTCACATACATACACAAATATGTGAGTATTAAATAGCATCGAATTCGGAATTTGTTGTAAATGACACACATATACACAAGCTAGAATGTTAACATAATGACACAGCCTGATTTGGAAAGGTTACCTCAAACCTATGTTCAATATAAATTTCAGTTTTTGTAAAATTTATTGACATGAAAACTTTACAAATTTGGTTTTAGTGTTGCATGTTATCAGCTCCATTTTGTGGCATTGAAATGTTATTAGTAAAAAGTCGTGTGTATTTTCTAGGGTTTATCGGCCTTTGTAACCGATATCGAATTGACCGAATGGGTGAAGGTGTTGAAGGTGTGGTGGTAAAGAGTAATACCTGCTTTGTGTATGACATTGCAATTTCTAAAATTATGAGAATATTCAGATTTCGCGATCTTCCAGAGTCCGATTGTCAAACATTTGTTTGTTATGCTGGTATATATTACCCTGGAGCATGGCAAAACTTTCATGAGTTTTCTTAGCTAAGCATTTCTGTAACAGCTACTAGATGTCGTTTTAGTGTAAAACCGCAGATCACACAGAATTTAACAAATATTAGGTATAGTAAGAAGTTCGTTCGGTTTTTTTATCGACTTTTCAAAATATGATAACTTTGTGTACATTTGTCCGATTTAAGTCAAATTTGCGCCGTTTTGTTCGTAAACTTGTTGCCAACGAGATGCCAACTTCACTATACCCCTCTCGTAGATGGCTGCGTCCCTATTGGCAAAAAAACTCGGAGAGCCAATTTTCACAGGCCTCTCTTGACGCCAACTTCTCACCATTAAGTGCGTTCGCCATGGACAGGAAAAGATGGCAATCAATTGGTATCAGGTTTGGACTATCAGGTGGGTGCATTAGGAAAGTATTATTGTATTTAGGGAAAGTAATAAGTATTGCTAGTTAATTTTAAACTAAGTAGCAAAACAGCATATATATTTTCCGCAGACATATTGACAGCTCGTGTTATATTGATCTCCTCCAATATTAATAGCAGACATTTCAGATATATTTCACATAAAAAAAATCCCAAAAAAAAAAAATTCAGCTCGAAGAAACGACCAATCCAGAAAATTGAAGCTTTGAATAAAAATGTTTATGGATAAGGCTGCAACTCACTTAAGGGGTAAAGCCACTCTAGGATTTTCAAAAACGCAATTTATTTTTTATTTGCTCACAGTGTACCTTCGGGTCCTAGAAATGATATGGAACTGTATTTTTTTTAATAATTTAGTGCGTTTTTTTAATCAAGAATCAACCTTTTTTAAAAAAATGTGCCGCGTTCACAAAAATTAGTTAAAAAATAAATTTTAAAAATTTTCCAATTTTTTTATATTTCTCATTTTTCCTTTAATTTATCATTGTAATCTCAGATTGCATTATTGCAATCACTCGACAGTGGATACCTCAAAAAATATAATTTTACACATTAACTCGAATAAGTTCAGGTTTTTACGAAATTACGCTAATTTGATTCGGGTAATTTTTAAAAGTTAAAACATTAGCATTCAGCTCACAGTTCAATTTTAGCATGGAAACTTTTTTATAACTATTGAACTCCACAACTCAAGAATTGAAATTTTTGGCAGTTTTTTATTTATTTCTTGTATATTTTATATTTTTACATACATATTAAACATTTTTTTTATTTGTAGAGTGGCGGACAATTATGGTTGCACACAAATTGAGCAACAACCATAAAGCTCGTTCGAAAAGTAAAAAACATAATTAAGTTGCAATAAAAAGACGAACTGATTGACATACAATTACTAAGTTATGTGGCAAATTGACTTCAAATACAAACTAGTTTCTTGAGTTTTAGCCAAATTAATTTTATTAATGGATAATTTGGCATACGTGTTTTAAACGCAAAACCTTTTGCGCCATAAGCACCTTAATTAATCTATAGCAACAGTATAATGAATTTAATGGGAAATTATGTTATATCAAGTTATGTTTTGTAATTATTATTTTACAATAAAAGCTAAATGTATAAATGTGGAGTATAAATGGTGCTATTATCTTGTAAACTTCATTTGCTGGAAGAACTGTCAAGACCGATGCTGAAGACGTTTAAGTGAGTTAGTACCATATACATGCATGAGCTGCTTCTATTAGATGAGCGGCAAGAACATGCTCAATAGCTCAGTAAATTTTTACACTACTCACTGTTACTTGCTGTGTCTCCGAGCGAAATGTTGTTGGTGTAGCACTTACGCCTGTCAGACACTTGATTGAGAGTTTCTGCAATCAAAAGAATACATATATATTTATTAGATTATTACAAAAGGAAATTTCAATCTAAAACTGTTAAGCTCTTGATGAAATGAGGATTTTTACGCAGCGCATCAGAATGACTGGGTATATTTTATACAAGTGGGGAAAAGCTCTTTTTTAGTCCCTTGAGAGCTTGAAATCTCATACATCCTCAGCTTCCTTTCTGTTGCACAGTTTTCTAATTTCATTGAGTTTTCAAACCTTACTTATCATATCGTAATATATATAGCTTACTGCATCCTAAATGTAGGCAACGTTTTTCACTCACTAAGAAAATAAAGTAGCATGTGGCCTACAATCGGGCATATTTTATCGAAGTTACACACCTAATATCAAATATATTAAGCTATAAATGGACTAGTAAGAAAAGTAAAAATCTGTACATTAATACAAATTTCTAACTTGCGCATTATTGCGCTGATACTAATTAAATGATTATTATATAAAAAAGGCCTAGAGGCCTATAACACCTTTGAGGAAAAAGAAGAAGAACATCTTTATTCATAGCCACTACTACCTAAGTGCGTGTCTTAAGCACAGCTTACTCATTTTAATTTCTATATACAGAAGTGCACATACAAACATTACATACCCTTTTAATATTTTATTTTATTTACACTGCCACAGCTCACATGAGGACCAACTGCCGTAATCAGGATAGTCGACATGCCAAGTAGCGCCTTGAAAATCACAGCTTTGACTAACTCCAAGTGACTGCAGGCGTAATGCAAGAACTATAATTACTGACAAGCAGCAACAGCAGTCGCCATTGCTGGGCGTTCCGTCATTGCCACTAAAGGTATTAGCCTACAAATGTTTGTGACTTCAACTAAAATCACTGAGCTTGGACTTTAGCGTTAATGTTTAAGTTTTAATTTTTATTTCTCATTTTTCATTTAAAGAACTAAGAGAGCTGTTTTCATCTTCATGTTCTTCATTTCTACTAGGAAAGTTCCGCCATTTAAGCCATAAAGATTATGATTTCGTGTTGAGTCAGTCATGTTATATTAACTTCTATGGCTGCTGCTGCCACGCGAAAATTGTTTAGTTCAATTAAGCACACAACTGAAGCATTGCATGTTGCATGTTTCGAAGCGCGACTTACGGTCCATCGGTTAGTTGCATTTCGAAGAAATTTGATAAGGCGCTTGGTGACGACGGCTTCCTTCATAGAATCCTCCATAGAGTGTAAATGCTTCCGCTGCATTTAACTTGCACTTTTATTGTTCTGGTGCTGAAGTGTTGTTGTACATTATAGAATTGCATTTTAGTGGCAACAATTAGGCGTTAAATTGTACTTCTGTTAGTGTTGCTTCTAATAACCATAATAACAAATATCGGGTTTATATTTTTTCCATTACAAGATCCACGGTAGTCCTTCTTGCCCTTCTCATTAAATTCAGTAAACTTACTTATAAAATAATTACTTTAATTTTGAATTAATTTGTTAAGTACCTGGTGAAGATTGTTTTGATCGCCGATCGTATTTTGAAAAGAATTTTAAAATTATTCTAAATCATCCAAAACCTTATTAAAAAAAGTTTCGAAAAATTTTAGAATTTATGTGCATATTGTAATAAATTTTATTGATTACGTATATTTTTAATTAAATTATTAAATTTCTTTAACCGATTTTCAAAATGTATTTCTTAAAAAATATTTTCACTAATTATTGGGTGTTGAATCCAGTTAATTCTCGTCACATGGCTAAAATTAAATAATAATAATAATATTAATAATTAAGTAGATAAGTTAGTAATCCAAAATTTCTTAACCAACCAGTAATAGAACCAATGCGTTGTGGAGATAGTAAAGCTTCATGCTTGCAGTTTTGGTTTTAAGTTTGACTTGTTCTTGTACTCACTAGTAGGGTTTTAGAAATTTGCACTGGGAAAATTAGTTTATATAAGTTTGCCTACTTTTTAATTAAAAAATATTTTGCTAATTTTAAAAAGAATATGTTGATGGCTTTGCTAATTTACGATCTCAGTATATTATATAAAGTTTACTAAATCATTCGTATTTTTTGACAGAGTTATTGTTATTATCAGTTTTCAAAATTGATAGACTTTCTGTTTATAAGTTGTTGATAAGTGAAAATTTTTTTAATAGTCTACAACAAAAACAGTTTTAATAAAAGTAAAGCAGCTCTTTGAAATGGATGGAAGCTCTTTTGAAAAAAGTCTTCATATAATGTATGTTTAATTCGCAAACGTAATTGGTTTCATTAAAAAGCTCAACTAAATAAAAGCTTCTTTCATGAAACATATTTTGTAAAAAACTTTTGATAAAACAAGTTTTTATGTTTCATATTCCATTTAATCCGCAGCGTAAGCACCAAATGTCTTGACTGCTGCGCCTAATTAGTGGCAAATAAAGATCACTCATTTGCACAAACTTCAACTGCGATTCATCACGTGAGAAGGCACACCAATTGAATATGTTGACATATAACGTTGTTTAGTTTGTGGTAGATTAAATGCGCAAGTTATAGAAGCTGACAATAACCCCTTGGGCAGTTGGAAAAAAAATCATCCACTGATGTGAAATTTGTTATTTGACACAAAGATTACATATTGGTGCCGAAAACTATTGCAATTGGATGACCATATTATATATGAAGCATACAAACTTCTTCGAAGATAATGATAAATATTTTCAAATAAGTGTCCATAATTTTGGGAATGGCTTGGTAAAGTTAAAAAGAGAATTTTGACCAAGTATTCCCTAAAAATAATCCAAACTTACTTACTTTTTAGCTAGACGTTGTTGCTGTTGCTGCTTTTGTTGTTGTTGTTGTTGTTGTTGTTGTTGTTGTTGTTGTTGTTGTTGTTGTTGTTGTTGTTGTTGTTGTTGTTGTTGTTGTTGTTGTTGTTGTTGTTGTTGTTGTTGTTGTTGTTGTTAGGACGAGCACCGTGTGGGACGAAAGTTAATAAACAGATGACCATATCAGTTGAAGTTTGCCGGTTTTTTCGATAAATAAAACACATAATTTTCAGAGGAATCTCAAAGTTTTTTTATTCAAAGTATCGACCATTGGTTTCTACACATTTCGCCCATCTCTCAGGCAAATTATGGATACCATTCCAAAAAACTTTTTCTCTTTCGAGGCAAATCATTCGACGAGCCATTTTTCGACTTCTTCAAAATTAGCGAAGCACTGCTCTGCAAGGGAATGTCCCATCGATGCGAAAAGGTGATAGTCGGACGGGGCGAGGTCTGGAGAGTACGGCGGTATGAGACGGCGCGTTGTCATGTTGCAAGATAACTTGCCATGTCTTCCGGCCCATTCCGACCGTTTTTCGATCAACGCATGATTCAAATTGATCATTTGTTTTCGGTAGCGATCCGTGTTCACCGTTTCACCAGGTTTTAACAACTCGTAGTACACCCCATCCCACTAGTCCTACCAAACATAGAACATTGTCTTACGGCCAAAGCGATTTGGCCTTGCAGTCGATGGGCCAGCTTCACCTGGGGAAAGCCATGATTTTTTTTGCTTCGGGTTCGGGTTCGTCCCCGTGACAATTCGATGCAGAAAAGATTTCCTTTCTAATCGTTGAAGCAACATTTCATAAACGGTTTTTCGATTTTGCATTTGTCTATCGTTCTTTCGTTCAGCTGGTGTGGCACCCATGTTCCATACTTCTAAACGTTGGCAAATTGCTCCTCGAGTCACTTGTAGTGTTTCTGTCAATATTTGTTTGCGATTGGGTTGGATCAACATCCAATAACGCCTGCAATTCCTCGTCTTCGAACACCAGGATGTGCATTGTCTGTCAAATCGAAATCTCCACTTTTAAATTGACGAAACCATGTCTCACATGTTCTAATCACTGGAGCATGTTCACCATAAGTTTCCATCAGCAACCGGTGAGCTTCAGCTGCTTTTTCTTTTGATGAAATAAGAAAAGCAACGAATACCACAAATGCGGTTTACTTGGAACGAAACTCGACATATTCACTGAGGTAAACAAATATGACGCTATTATTTTGGCGGAATGTGACTTGCGTATTTTTGTAGGTTAATGTCAATAGAAAAAAATTACATACATGCCAAATCATAGAAATTTATACATATTGCTAGCGACATCTACTAGTAAAACCGGCAACCTTCAACAAATACACCTGGTACATACGAGTACATGTATGGTATGTAATTAAAACGATAAGATTTCAAACCATTTTTAATATATGTTTTAGTGTAGGAAAGCATACCAGGATATAACTAGTATTTTATAGTATATATAAAACCATAACGAAAATATCTAAGTTATTATTGTTACACTGCTTCATCAACCCATCCGAAAGCATTGCTATCCAAATTACACCCTTCTCACGTCAATCGGATGCAGTTTGACTCACATCACTTTACTCAAATTTTTATTTGGACAAGAAAATTGTCATCTCTGACAGAATAGGTATACACCGCAGAAGAAATGTATACAGCTTCGCATAGTATGTATGAATGTGTGTATACTTTGGTAAAAAATTAATCAATCCACTGCTGCCTTTGCTTTTTTTAACCACAACGAAAAGTGTTAATCTCAGTTTTGGTCACTTGGTTTGTACCTTGCTTTGCTTGCATGGCAGCAATGTGGGCCAATTGTTTGTTGGTAGTGTTTAAAAAATTCCTAAAATTTTTTAATTTGAAAAAAATTACGTGTATGAGTTGAAATATTGCCAGTAAAACGTTTTTGGTGCATTCGTGTATTGTTTAGAGAATTCTTTTCTGTTTTTTTTTTTTGGACTGTATCTTAATTTTTGTATTTGTTATGTAGAGGTGCTGTAATCGATATTGCATTTTGATCTCTGTTAATATTCCCCAATTGAGGTGGTACAATTTGTGCAGAATTGTACTAATTGGGTGAATTACAAATGAACATATGTGGATATAGATGTTGCACATAACAGCTTGCCATATATACGTACTCCTGAATATATTTTTTATAATAATTTTTTTTTGGTTTTCGAGTTTCAGATAATTTGAAGCAGAAATATCTTCCTTACCGCCAGACACATGTTTTTGGAGGCACTTCTGGAGATCGGCTACAGGAAGAAGAGGATCCAATATTTTTTTAAAATGAATCGTTTATTGTTAAGCTACAATAAGTTCAGTTTATTAAAAATTTTTCTATTAATTTATAGAACAAAAAGCCTCTCAAAAAAATTAGCAAAGAAAAGCATTTAGTTTATTTTGCAAGTGGATATAACCCTTTAAATTAATCAACAGTTCAAAGAAAATATATTGATCTGCCCTGGATTCAAACCCATTGAAACCCACTCCATAATAGCAGAGGCTGGGTAAAAACTCGTATGTGTAAGCATAAATATAAAATATGAATATCATCTGTGTGAGACCCACGTCATCACTTGGATAATGAAGAACTGATAATTTTATATTCTCTGCTCTAGGTTCGAAATAAATTCAGGCATTGGCATAAGAATATCGTAGGCAGCCGGCTTGCTGGCTTATTCTTTGGTCGTTTCCAAACTTCGACCATTTGAGGTAATTTTCGAATACCTTTTGGTACATAAGACGGTATCTCAGCCATAACTTGACAAATGTTGATTTTCAAGGTTTATATAAACACGGCCTTTCGCGCAGCCCAACAAAAAAGGTCCAACGATGTCAAATAATATGCTCTTAGTGATCATTTGAAAAGCCAAAGACGGGAAATTATGCGACCGAAAATGTTCCCTTATATTCGTTTAATCTCATTGAAACCGCATACTGTCCATAACGCGTTCTTCACTTGCAGGCAAAAAAAAGACGGTTATCATACGACCATAACGTTCCGAGTTGGCAGTGAAAATCTCGACGTTGTAGCTTTCAATTAGGTGAGGTTCTATCACCCATCTGGACAAAAGAATGAAATGTGAAATGTACCTCGTGGCTTAAGAAAATTTTGTTCGTCACATCGCTGTCCACTGCTTGTTGTTCAAGTACCCAATCGCCGTATATACGGCGTTGTGAAGGATGAGCTAACGTCAATTGTTTTGTGAGGTGGACTTTTGTTGATGTAGATGTAAGTCCAAGTACAGAATACGTCATAAGGTGCCGTAAAAAAGTCCAAGCTCTTTGGCTACACTTTCACTTACAGTAGTGATGTTTGAGTTGGAAGGAGGAAAACGGTCGTGCACTGGCCCCACAATATCTGAAACCGATCCAGTCTTTTGATTATTATTAAAGTTTTTACCATTTTCACCATAATTCATTTATATTTACCAAAAATAATCATTTTAAAATATATCAAATGGAATTTCAAAATGAACCAGTTAAAGCAATTAACCAACCGACGGGTGATCATAACCTGGAGAAATAACAAACTTTGGGAGCAAAGTGATAGCAGCTGGCTTTAAATAATTTGCAGGGTACTCAATTTGCATTTCTGCCTATTTGTAACACCGAAAATTTTCATTTGCATGTGAAAAAAGCAACAAATGATTTTCTCAAATTGCATTTCAGGTTACTTTATCGCTGTTTTATCTTTCGCTTTATATTTTTTGCACACTTTGCAGTTTATTACAATTTGTGGCACATTTACGTTAAACTGCTGATAACAATTAATTACTAAGCATACTTGCGAGCGAGCTCATAAATACATTCTGAACCATATACTTGTACTCATATGTGCAGTTAGCAGATTTTGTGCGCTTTTCTCAGTGAAAACGTGTAATGCTGTTCATGCAAACGTTCGCTTAAACCGTTACTTTTTACAACAAACCCTAAAATTCGAAGCCATAAAAGTTGAAAAGAGAGTATGGTGTGAACGAAGTGCAAATTTGCATATCTTGCCTATAAGTATATATTTAAGTACACATGTGCATGGTTGGTATGTGGGTATGTAGTCTTACCTAGAGATAACTAATTTTTTTAAGGGTTACTGCTGGGTTTACAGATTTTTGACTGTCCAGACTATAATTTCTTGCTCCATATATTTTTTCTTCAAGATTAATGATTTTAGTAGAAAAATGTTACTCTAAAATATATTCACTTTGATGAAAAGAAGCTCCAGTCTCGCTTTACATTTCAAAGGTTGGCTATTACTTCCTTTTCCCTGTAAAGTAAAGTACCAGAGAAATCTTATACTAAAGATTAAAGTTTTCATTTAATCACAAGGAACTTCCCCCTCTCTCGAGGTAAATGCTTACAAAACGTATGTGATACTGTTCGCAAGAAGGTACAAAATTACCATTGGAACAATTACAGCGACTCCCTTTACTGAGGATAATAGAAATGCTACTTGATCTACCACCAATCGAAATCGTAATGGAGAACATTGCAGCGAAATTTGCTGTGTGATTGATATCCCCAGGGGTATTATCCTTTTCTCCTGGAACTTTCGTGCAGAGCTCAATACACAGGGTATGGGGGGCGAAATAAATCACATATCCCAACGCTTTATCTGGAAAGAAGGTATCAAGCTACACTCAAGGAGGATAGATGGCGCAGGAGCAAATTGCCCGTCTATCGAATATACATCATCTACACCGATGGATAAAAATGGCTGATGGAGTAGAGCTGAGCTCGTTTCCAGGTAAATCTTCAAGCTTCTTGGCTAATATAGTATGTTCCAGGCGAAGGTCCTCGATATAAGTAAAGCAATTAAGATAGCTAGACACGGAGACGATCATATACAAAATATCACTACATAGGTATATTGACAGCCACGCGGCAATAGGAAAAATAATCTCACATCGTATTTTGTCGGAAATATTTCTAAGAAACAGGCGAGCAGTAAACTGGTTGGCCGAGGGTAAACGGCTGTATATTTACTGGACTGCATCGTATCTGTTCTGCTGAGAAAAATACTAGTAGTTAACTAGAATCCAACTAGTTAATAAACAACTGGTATTTTTAACACGGCGATGTTCTACGAGCCAGTTCATATATACCAATTAAAATAATGGTTGTTTCATACCAGTTGATAACTAGTTTACCTCAAACATTCCAAATGGTTGAACTGATTTTGATGAAATTTTTTGTCTGTCTTCAGGTAGATTCGATAAGGGTGTTGAAAAACTCCTCTCACGGGATATTAACTAGAGACCGATTTATTTGGATAGAAAATGCACTATAATTCACTTTACTTTACATTTGGTACACTATTTATTTCCAGAAAGTGGTTCATCTTTTCTTACAATTGAACAAGATATAAAAACCACATTAATAAGTGGTTATTGTTGTTGTAGTGGAAAGTCTAATAATGTGTAGTCGGAGCCTCTAGTTACTTGTGAGTTCTGCTGTTTTTCGAAAAACCACAAACTGGTATGAATTTGTCCGCAAAATACTAGTTCATATGGTAGAATTTTTGTAAGCTAGGCTAGATTTTACCCAAAAATACTAGCATAATTTTAGTCTATGGAACATTCAAATACTAGTACAATTCTGGTTTGCAATGAACTAATATGATTTCGTTTTCAAAATACTAGTATTTAACTGTTTAACTTAGAGCATATAAAAATTATTTATAGTAAAATATTTTGTACAAATATCAGAAAGTCTTCTTCGTTGAAAAAATAAACAAAATTCCAATAACAAAATAAAATTGTAATTTTTTGGTCCGCTATCGAGAGCGAAACAAATTTGAAATCGTGGTGCCCTTAAACCAATTAAATATGCATTTGTAATGAATATTTAAAAATTACCTTGGACGAGGTGTGAAAATGCCTTAAATTTGGAAAATCTAAAATTATGCCAAACTGCGATTTTGAGCAAAAGCCCACTAGTTAAGCAGTGAGATCAATTAAATTGGTCAGCATGGTGTAAAGTGGAACGCAACAGATATATTTTGAGGTTAACGTTAGTATAAAAGTAATAAGTTGGTATAGATTAAATATGTGGTGTGATTAAGTTATACTTCTCTTTTTTTATAATTTGGGAAAAAAGGCTTCTTTTCTAAATGATTTGAGTTTTTTTTTTGGCTGATTAAATTACGGATAGCTTAGCTTTTGCATATGAGTAAGCCTTTTTTTGTTAGTATATCGATCCAGAGTTTGATTACCCCATTATTTTGAATGTTCATCAAAAAATCTCTTATTTGTTAAATTCCCAAATTCTTCTTAGATTCTTCAGAGTAGCCAACGACTGACTAATAGAGCGGAAACATTTTTTGAAATTTTTTTTGGTGACAGTTATATTTGGTGTAAAGTTCAGTTTAGAATATTTAAAATTTTTAAGTGAAAAAATATATATCATCTTCTCCTTCAATCCTCCCCCTAATTCTTACTAAAAATACATAATCCTGTGGTCCTTTATTTTCGAACGAAGACCAAACTCTAGAAAACTTTCATCATTCCTGTCCTTCTATATGGTGCAGTGGCTATAAAAGCGTAAGCAATATCTACGTCAGTAAAACCTTCAGATTTTTAAGCCAGTCATTTAGCTAGGACCTGTTATTTTTTCTCAGCTTTTTATGCTGACACTTTTTCATAAAATTAACGCTATTAATTTTCTTTATATATATTTTCTGCAACGAATTATGTGCAGTTGAAAAGATTTAATAGTTTTAACTGAAAAAATCAATAAATGAATAACTTCTACACTAAGAACACATAACAATAAATAATGATAATATTCCTGCTTTTAGTTGCCACCTTAAATGAGGAAAAATTACTCAGCAAATGTTAGCACAATGCTATGGCAAAGTTCAGTAACGATGCTTAGGCAATGCTTACAAAACTTTCATGAAGTGAATTAAGCATCCATTAGCACATAAGAGCCTCTTAATGCTTCCGCTTTGCCGTTACATCAATATGTACAATACCCAAGAATTTTTTCACACTATCACATTAATTTCTTCACCACATCTATTTATCTGTACTCGCTTCCACGCTGGTGGCATGGAGAAATTTCATTTAATCAAGCGTGTGAAAAATTGTGTTTCTTGGAATCTCTATTGTTCGTAACATTAGCAGCGCTTGGTTTACGGTATTTTTATACCATTGATGCTCTTTTATTAGCCAAGCACATACATATAGGTATATGAGTAAATGTATTTTTGTAGGTGTTTGTTTGTTTGATGGCCTTCACACTTCTTTATGCATTAAACGAGCATTGTAAACTTCCACATTTAAAACGAATTGTTGTCATAAAAATTGAGAATTTTTTTTATATCTTACTCAAGCTTATTATATTCGTATATATATAGACATGTTGGTGTTCAAACATAACATTTAACAATTTGTCAACTGAGCAAATACAGATTTGCTGATAGTTTTTCTTCGGCGAATTTAGCATAATTTTCATACTCGAGCGGAGTTCATTGCTAATGAATTTTGAATGTGTGAAATTAATTAAAAGTTCAATTTATGATTTTTTTCCAGTGATCAGAAATATACCGTGAAACTTTATTTTGCATTTTCTCTACTTTTAATTACCTTGTAACGGTAAATTTTAAAATTCTCGCTTATATGTATATTTTTTTGTTTTTATTTTTCCTATTTTCACGGCACTTTTCTAAGATTTAGCGCGTGGTAAAAAGCTGGTTCTGTTCAATAAGGTCCAATCAGTTTGTTGACGGTGTGCTTAGTCTTTCACACAAAACGCTGGAGAGGACCTTATAGGCGACATTAAATAGGCTTAAGCCAAGGTAATTGGCACATTCTGTGAATTCTTCTTTTTTATGGATTGGGTAGAGCACACTTAAATTCCAAGCATCGGACATGATTTTGTCCTGCAGAGTAACTTCACCGCCATATTTGTAGTCCGTTAGCTGCAGCCTTTTTGTTGTTCTTTAGACGGGCAATCGCTATTCGTATCTCGTCATAGTCGCCATTCAGCAGGCTGGAGAATTGTGCCCTGCATAAATTCAGTGTACTTTAGGCATCCGTCACTAGATCACCCCTCTGGGTGCTACAATAGTCTGCGCTGGTCTTGAAACCTTCTGTAAGTCATATCTTTTCATAGAATTTTCGAGCATTGCATACAAGTGCATCTCGATCTCTTCTTTTTGTCCGTCAAGATATACGCCTTGCTTCCTTCTTGGATTCTCGATAACTATCTTTATACCAAATTGCTTCTGAATGCCGTCATTTCTATTATTCTCTTGTATATGTACATAGTAATTTTTCTCTTAATTTAACTTTAACTACCGTCTTTTCTGCCGACGTTCCATTAATGCTACACAATATACTCCTTCTGCAACTTTCTAGTCTCACCTTCTAACTTTTTTTTTTTTTTTGATTTTTTTTTTTGTTAATGGATCGTAATGACTACGTTGCACCCGCCTTAAATTGTGGCTACGCCATATAATATTATAAGTTTATGTATATTCAAATATCTATTAATCACACATTAAAAATCAATTCTCCTCCCAATATAATCAATATTTAAATATCATTTACCATATGTGCTTTGTGTAAAATGTTTGTCAGATTACTATATAATTTTCATAAAATCAACATTTTTGCATATTAATTTAAATGGTTATGCTCATGAAGGATAAAAACTATCTTTACTATTAAGCCGAAACCGCCTTCTGCTGCACTTAACTTGTCTTAACTTGTAGAGAAAGTATGTAAAATGCAGTGATTTTGCCAAAAGCGGTGGGTTTACACTCACCAGAATAAACTATTCACTGTTAAGCCATAGTAATGTCAGTGGAAAACAGTAGATAACTTAGACACAGTAGTTGCAAAATGAAAAAAAAAACGTTATACCTATTACCAATGCATCTCCTGCAACAATGTCAAATTTACTTTATATTATAGTTGTATCTATGTATAAGTTAGCAACATGCTTACTTGGTTTTTCCTTAAGAAAGTTGGCTTAGTGCAAGAGAATGTTGAATTGCTTTTTAATATCTGTAGCGACGCCCACTGAAGTTTGCTGCCGTTGGCAATAAAGTCATATAATAATAATTCTTTCTTGCTTAGATCTTTATTTGGGTGTCTTTGCCGCTAAGTCTTTTTTACAAACACATTGTATACTACAATAATTTTTGTTGCATTTTTAACAGCAATACTCTAGCAGCAGTTGTATCAATAGTATAAGAAGAAATACTAAAAAATGTATTCTAGTGTAAGTTGCTAAAAAATATTTCTTTTCCTACCTGCGACATTATTGCTAAAAAGTTGCTTTTCAAACTTTAATCTGTCTGTGTTTGTACTGACTTTTAAAGAAGCAGCCTGGACTTAGCCGTAACAATGAAATCCTCCTACATAATGTAACAATAAAACCAATATGTATGTATGGAATCCAGTAGTAGGCAGAGCTAGCAAAACCAATATAGATGTAATTCAAATGATTCATTAAAATCCTGGTACGACCAACATACAAAAGTTATGAAAAATTAATTTAAATAAAAAATTAATTTAAATTTTCTAATTTTGGTCGCCCCTCAGCAGGGAATGTCAACCCCTCCGAGTGTATTTCTTTCTGACATGAAAATCATAGCTCCTCATACAAACTTATCGGCGGTATGGAGACGGCTTAGTAAGGACTATAGGTCCCTTCATTTGTTGGAAAAAAACATGAGGATCCAAAACGCTCGGCCGAAAATCGCTTCAGCAGTTACAAAGTACCAATTATATTATATATACGTATACCTTCTGCTCAAATATAAACGAGACTGGCTCAATAAAACAAAAACGGTTAATTATTCTTCAATATTTATTTTATCCCCTTCAAAATAGTCACTATTAGAGGCGATACACATATGCCACCTTTTTTCCAATCTTCATAACACTTCTGGTAGGCCGCTTTAGGTATGGCTTTCAGTTCCTTCTTCGAATTCTCTTTTATGACTTCAATCGACTGAAAATGCTTTCCACGAAGCGGCAATTTGAGTTTAGGGAAAAGAAAAAAGTCACACGGTGTCATGTCGGGTGAATACGGTGCTTGCGGAACAATATTTACGTTGTTTTTGGTCAAATAATCACGTACAAGACGAGACGTATGAGCAAAAATTTTGGAACAAGTCGAGCGGACACACGTCTCATGCCCAAAACATCGTGAATAATGCTATGAGAGGATCCATTTGATATGTTGAGCTCACTAGCTATCTCTCTTTCAGTCACCCGACGATTTTCCAACACAATTTTCTTTACTTTTTCGACGTTTTCTTCGTTTATTGACGCTGCTGGACGACGATCATGGGGCAAGTTCTCCAGCGATGTACGGCCGTCCTTGAACGACTTATACCAATCAAAAATACGTGCACGTGATAGACAAGACTCCCCATATGCCTTCTGCAACATTTTCATTGCGTCCGTCGCACTTATTCCATTGGAATAACAAAATTTCAAACAAACATCTTTGCTCAACGTTAATTTCCATAGTAAAATTCGAAAAACACATTCGAGGTTGACTTGTTTATAGTGCCGTAAAAAAAAACTATGTGACAGATCGGGCTCAAATTTGACATGTAAACATATAACAGTCCTGCCAACCTAAGCAAAAAAAGTATGGTCATATGTCTTGTCCTTGTCGAGTTATCGATAAAGTCTCTGTTTATATTTGAGCAGAAGGTATAATATCCAATTTCAAAGCTTTGCAGCTATGAGCCAGACCACCTACTTTGCTCATCACTTTGTGGTTTTCACCGCAACTGCTGCTACTACTAATGTATTCATATTTTACATGAAATTAAAGAAGAAGGAAATATAATTTTCGTTTTCATTTCATTTGATTGGACATGTGAAAATAAGTACGAATAATATGGAAAGCTGTGCGTAAATTTGGAGATGCGATTGGAGCCGGCGCCTCTTTTATGTTGTAATACTCAGGAAGTTGTGAGGTAATCCCCCATCCACCAGAAAAATTATGTAATTTGATTAAAAAAAACAGAAAAGAAGCACCGTAGAGCGCCGTAATGGTTAATGGACAGTGAAGAGTATCTCTGACGATGCGCATGCTATATGAATAATTATATAATGCCACCGTTGATCATCGCAGCAGTGAAAGTTAGTAAATACTCTTTAGATAATTTTTATTTCAGTGTCTTTTTTGCATCATGATTATATTTTGTAAATAAATTATTTTCATACAACCTGTAAATCTCGTTGGTATCGCAATCTGTGGGTGTTGCTGCTATTAGCTGTGTGTGGTGTGAAATCTACAATTAACGGAAGGAGGGTACAAACGTACGTAAGTTTGAATTATTTATATTTTCATAAATTTCCATGAAACAAGTTACTTTTTGATTTTATTGCTGTATTTATTAGGAAAATTATCCATAAGATGGCATGGCAGTGCTGATTTGGTACTTCAGCCAAGAAGCTTTGACTTGGAATTAAATGGGCTGGAGTTACTTATCACCAATATAAACACTGCTTGATAACTAAGCTTAAAAGAAAAAACCTCCTGTATTTTCAATCAGATGCATCCAGACACCGTCGTACGAAGGGGATCAGCACGAACTAATTTAAAATATTAAAACCTTTGTAACTACTTTATTAATTTTCCTTTCAAATTTCAGAACGATCAGCTAAAAAGGAGACAAGGAAGCACAACATAGCTGAGGATAGTTTAGACGAAATTCCACTACCAACGCACATAGAAATTCGCCTTGTGGTTCTCTTCGGGTTTCGGCATAATTTACAGCCAATACAAATATTCAGTGGTGAATGCCAAATTCATATGAAAGGATTTCACCGTCTTTAAAGATTGTTTCAAAGTTCATATTTCCGGTACATATTTTTGCTCGATAACCTTTTCCCTTTTGGAAAGTAATGTCACTTTGTTGCGATCCTTGAAATTCTTGTCCCTATTGGTGAAAAATTGGGACAATCGATTTTCACAGGTTTCCCTTAAGGACAGGAATGGTGTTGCGGACTATCGTATAAGCTAACCTCTCGTGGTTTCTGGCGAGTTCAAACAGTCCAATTGGTGTTTACGGCGGCTCATAACCTTTTGACCAGGAACCGTTCCATTTAACGTTGCAGTATGTGATCCACTTTTCAGCATCAGTCATCATCCGTTTAAGAAATGCTACGATTTTGCTACGATTCAGCAAATGGGTATCCGTTCCGTGTGGTTTTTTCTCGATAACGTATGTGCCACCCATACACCTAATTTCTTTGTGTATTCAGCCTTGTTCAGGTGATTCACATTTTCGGCTGTCTGACTTGTGTTTTCACTTTAATTGAGAAAATTGTATAACAGAGAGTATTTTCTCTTTGCTGGTATCAATCCTTGACTTGTGCACAAAAACTACTGAGATGAGCGGTCAACACTTCTCTCTTTTCTTTCTTTCAGTGCAAAGTGTCAATTTCTAACAACACCTAGTGTGATCCAATGGCGCTCATAGAACGCGAGATACAGATTACTGAAACCATATATTGCAAAATTTTCACTAGACTTAATATATGTACAGCCTTATTGGGAGTGTCAATATCAATATTCACTAAAATTATATTTGTCGCACTAATAAAAAAAAAAGTTAAAAAAAAATGTTCCACAAATCCGATAATTTATGTACGTAATCCATGCGAAACAAGTGTACCTGCCTATTTTGCCGTAAATCATAGTGCCTTTTTATGTACTCACACTTGTGTAAAGAAGCAGAATACAATGTACGTGTACGTGTATAGGTGAAAGGCACAAGCCCGTGAATATCCGTTTTAACATAACACATTCATGCGCAAAATCTACAAACAAACATACATATGTATACTATGTGTAGTTGATGTTAACAAAAACAAACCAAAAAGGTATTTCACACTCTTCAACAACAACTAAAACGCAACACTTACAACAACACTAAATCAAAGTGAGTTTGTTGGCGTTGAGTAGCTAGAATGTCTTTTTCCTATGATTGATAGCATTTTGGTCGAGCTACAAGTTAGAAATGCGATAAAAAAAACAAAATGAGAAACTCTTGTTCGACGTATTTGCATTACCTTCCACCTGTAATAGACACATCGCGTCATAGTGAAGTACTGCCCCAAAGCAAACCCAACTTGAACTCGAGTCAAGTTCAAACCAACAAATACTGCAGTCGACTATCGGCTTTGCTCCGCTGCAACAAGTCAAAAGTAAATGAACTCGCCTATAGACCAACAACTGATTGCTTTTGAAGCTTCAAAGGCCTCGACCATCCTTATGTACTCACTTACGTACGTATATACACACATAATTATAAACATCTTAACATACTCATATAGGTATTTGATTGCATTGCATAGAGATCTGTAGGTATGCAGTTGCATATAAATCATCACAACATTACATATTCATAAGTTTCACGGCTTAAAAAGAGGTTGTCAAAAGACTTTGCCGCTAAAATTACATTTCAATGAAAACCAAATCAACATTGGAGGTTCCTGCCTATTCTCATTAAGTTGCAGCATCTGTGAGGATAGACGGAAGGATATTGTTGTTGTCATAGAGATGAATGAATTAAATAAAGTACATATCAGTTGGCCGTTTATTTCACTGGATAGTAAATCATTTCACCAATTGACAGGTAATAATAAAGCGATAAAGGTGGAGCTGTGATTGTGATGGTATGAGGTAAGAGATATTTCAGGTTTCGCTTTGTTACACTGATACGTAGAAATTTTGTTTTATTTGTATGTATTAAGGAGTTACATCTAGTTAGAGTTTTCATAAAATCTATCATTTTTCGTAATGTACATGTATTCATGTAAATATTATGAAAATTTCAAGTCGATCCGCATTTCTGTAATGACGCGTCACAGCTTTTGAAAGCGCTTTCGTAACTTTAACCTCGTTCTTCTCAAAACTATATTTTTTAAGTCGGTGACCAAGATTTCTCAGCTAAACCGATTAGTCTCAAATTTTTACACGGGCTTTTGAACAATATATTGTAGTACTTAAAAGTTTTTTAAAGCGCAATTCAAGACCAAAATTATGGAGAAAAATTGAATTTTTTTTGTTTTGAAAAACCGCTTTTTTGACAAAAAAATTTTTTTTTTTTCGATTCATCACAAGATTATACATTACTTTAACGAAATCCGATTGATTTTTTCATTTCAGATGATTCACTTCAGCAATACAATGGTCACCGCAAAACGCTTTTTTTTTGGGAAGGGTCCCTGGAGATCTGCTGTAGCAGCTTCAAAAACTGTTATTTTTATAAATAAAAAATTGCTTTCTACTCTTCAAAGGTGCCATAATATGTATAAAAATGCTCAAAATAATAAAGCTAAAAGTTTCCGGTTGAAAAATTTTTGAAAAACCCCATTTTTTGGGGCTCATAACTAAATGTAACACCTTAATAATATAATTTATGGTCAGTCCTGTGTGAGAACTCATTTTTCAGAGGCGCTTTGGTTGTTGTCAGACGTATGTGGTGTTGAGGGTCATCTTCTATAACCTAGTGTAACAATCTGAGACTGCTAACTTTGTCGTAAGGTTAGAAATTTTTCATATTATAAAAACTCAGATAGTTTTGGCATAAGAGCGTTAGTTGTGTTATTTACAGTAACCCAAAATATTCAACTCGACCAAAAAATTTAATTACATCTCGAATATACATATTTGTGCACTTAATTTTTTACAACTTTCGACGTGAATTAACTCAGCGACAGTGCATCCATGAACCTTACTGAATTTTTGACGGTCCTAGACACCTACAAGTCGAAGTTCGTGAAGGTTGTTCTGGATACTTTTGATGCTGTGCGCAAACTGATATTGCGAGATTATCATGTGATCAATCGTGATATTGGAACAACTATACGAAATATTTAATATTGCTTACACTTTTGACTGTAAAAGAAATTGTTTCCTTCGGATGTCGCACAATTTAGGAATCGCTCAAAAAAATGCTCGTTTCGATTGTTTAAGAGAAATGTTAAAAAAATACGATAGCATTTATTAGAAACACACCATCGTGACAGGTGATGAGTATGAGTCCAAAAGCAGTCGACTGTATGAGTGTTTAAAGTGAGCCGATGGCAACAAAAGTGTTTCGGGCAGGAAGCCCTTCCAAGCAAATGGTTGCCTGTTTTTATTGAAAAACTGTATATGTCACAACTACTAGAACAACACAGAACAGTGAATTTTTAAGCCAGTTGTCTTTCATGAAATTAGAGAAAATAACCTCCGAAGATGAGATCGCTCTTCACTACATCAATACGAGCTTTCACTCATCACCTAAAACAACTGCTTTTTTTGGACACTCAAAATGGGAAATTCATCGTATAGTTCTGACTTGGCACCGAATAACTTCTTTTTTACTTCCGTACGAATGAACAAAACATAGAGCTCAACGTTATTCGACACCTGAAGAGACGGTTGATGCGTTCAGAAAGCATGCTTTGGAGACACTTAATAAGGGTGGCAAAAGTACTTCGCTAATTAATTCAAAGGTATGCAAAAGTACACGTATATAGATCTTCAAGGAAAATATTTTTAAAAAAGAATAAATCGATTTTTAAGAATTAATATTTGTTTGTGTTCTCTAATCCCAAAATATCAGTTCTTCGCATAAAAAGTAACGTTTATTGCAAAGAAGGTTTCAATCGCCCAATAAGGAGAATTCAATACAAAAATTAATCACAATTCTGAAAAAAAAAATTGTTTGAAAGATCTAAAATAAAGGTTCGTTTTTCTCATAAAGGAGCTAGAATCTGGAAAAATCTTTCGAGTTTACTATTTCACCTCAGTTTGAATGCGAGAAAATTCAATGGCTACTTTGAAAGTACTTCAATGAGCAGTCCTGACATGGTGTCTGAAAACGGAATATTATTGGAACCTAAACTCCTCCTATTGTACTTTTCTGCTGACCACTATTTATTTTACAACCACATAAAATTTCTCAAATAGATTTCTTTTTTGCTGATATGGAGGATATGAGAATATGATCTCTTATGCCTTTGAGTCTTAAATGATGTATCTCAAGGTAGCATTCTTGGCACTTTGTTTTTTTTTTTAAACGTTTCAGTTGATTTAATTATATATCCGATGTTTTACTGTTACAAAAGTATTTAAAGCCTTAGCTAAATATAGCTTTAGAAATAATTTTTCGCAGAATATCAAAATGTTCCTAAAGTTAATTCTAACCTTGATTTCTTATGGCCAAAAGGTGGTCAATACAGAAACCCCTAAATATGTAAAATTCTATATACTTCCATGGTGCTTTCAAGGCGGCTTAGGATACAAACGGCGTTGACAATTTTGAACAGCTTGTGACTGCTTAATTGTACGTATTTGCTTGCTTTAGAAAAAAGTACGCGTAATTTTGTTTATATTTGTTTGTTTGGCGTAAATTTTAATATGGAGCCCACAACAGAACATTTTCGTCATATTTTACTTTATTATTTCCATAAAGGAAAAAATACAGCGCATGTTGCTAATAAGTTGTTCAATTTGTATGGTGACAATGCCTTAAAAGAAACAGAGTGTCGGAGTTGGTTTGTCAAATTCCGTTCGGGAGATTTTTCACTCAAAGGTAAGACACGCTCAAGTCGTCCAAGTGAAGTTGATGATGACGATATCAAGGCTTTACTCAAGTCGGATAGTCATGTAACTGAACGTGAGATTGGAGAGAACTTAAGTATACCAAAATCAACTATTCATAATTATAAACGACGTCTTAGACTGGTAGAAATTTGGGTATCACGTGAATTGAAAGGAATTCATTTAAAAAACCGCTGCAACGCTTGAGATAAGCATCTTAAGCGCAATGAATGTGATCCGTTTTTAAAGTAGAGATGAAAAATGGATTGTTTACAATCAATCGAAAACGATGATAGTCCAAGCATGATGAAGCGCCACAAACCACTTCTAAGACTGATTTTCAATTAAAAGAAGATTATGTTGTCAATTTGGTGGGTGGTTTTGGAAGGGTTAGGCATATTTTGAGCTGCTTCAAAGGAACCAAACGATTAATTGTGATGTCTACTGTGAACAAGTGGACAAATTGATACATTCATCAACGACGTAAAGGTGTCATATTCCACCAGGACAATGCTAGACAGCGAACATCTTTGGTCACTCGTCAAAAACTGAAAGAGCTTAACTGTGAACTGTTGATGTACCATATTACCTTGTCCAAGCAGCGTCAGACTACTATCTGTTTCGATCTTTGCAGAACTCATTAAAAGGTAAAACTTCCGAAAATTACGAGGCTATAAAATCACACTTGGTTCAGTTTTTTGCAGATAAATGCCAAAAGTTCTATTGGCGTGGAATAATGAATTATTATAAAATTAAAAAAAAATAATGTATTTTCTTTCTTATAAAAATTACCGGTTTCTTTTGGGACAACCCAATATAATAAAGCCACAGGCGCGCTCAAATTTAGAAATACAGAAATAATCGCATCTTAACCATCCACCTTACAAATCAGTGCTACCCATTCAGCCTTAACTATAAATTTATTGACGTCAAGATACCATTTTTTGCTTTCGCCAGTAACCAAAATGGCAATTTTGTTTAGTCGCAACTTACCTACAGCTTTTGGGCCAAAACAAAATTAAGTTTTTTTTTCTAAATTTAATATATAGCAAAAATCATTAAACACTAAATCTAATTGATTAAAAACATTTTTTTTTTACCAGAGAAACGCTGCTAACTTGTGCTGATAAAACGGCTTTTGACGTCAGCTTAATATAGAAGAAATTTATACACACACTGTTACATATAGTTCGTCGTTTGCTGAAACCAGAGCATGTTAAAGCCTGCTATGTTTACCACTCTGCTAAGTAAACCACCCACAAAACCAGTCGAAATCTCCCAAAAATGCATTGCAGATAAATTTGTACCAATTATGACGAAGAAAAAGCATTGCCCAGCCGCTGCATAGTTTGACCGATATTTGAAGTTGATATGGTTGTTTTTTTTTTTTTTTTTTTGTTTTTTTTTTTTGTAATTTTCACCATTTTTTTCTGACTTTTTTTTTTTTGAAATCGGTTAAATTTAATTGAATGCAATTTGTTTGTATACCTTTGGTGTTCCACTTTTAAAAAATGCCGACTTTCTTTGGCGATTAAGTGATAACAAATTGCATTATAATATCTGGAAAATCGCCAATACTTTTACTGACCAGATAACAAGATTGTTGTTGTTAATGCAGCTTTTTTCGTAGTGCAGCTTGAATAAAGTCTTGCCTTGTGATGGTGTAAATAAAGTGAAATTTATTTGGATTTGATAAAGTAAGAAATATGGTAAGCTCCTTTTAGTGTTTAAGTTTTTCCTGAGCTGACCGTTGAAAAATTGTGATTATTTTAAAAGCATGAGAATATGAATGAAAATAAATATTTCATATTTCACTATTCCTTAATAGGTATTTGAGTCATAAAAATCCATCGGCCGTTCGGAAGCGGCTTAGAATAAACTATAGGTCCCTCTGTTTGTTGGAGGCCCCCTGACGAAATGAAGTGCCAATTATACATAAATAAGAAAATAATAAGAAATAGTAACAAAATATTAAGATTTTGTCAATATTTTCTCAATCTGAGCAAGAAGCAAAATACACAGAAAGAAACAAATCAAACAAAATTTATTAATAAGCATTTTCAACAAAGTAATTTTCTCGTCAATCAAATTAATCATTGCAATCGTATTATTATTGCATTCGTATTAAATTACGTATTTCTATTTTATTTATTTAACCACCCGTTTATATCAGCTGTAAACTGTTGGTCAATCGTTTGTATGTGTGAATGTACGCTGGTTTGTTAGACAAGCTGACGCCAGTAAAGCCGGTGTCGGCATAATTGCTGAAGAGCTTTGTTAGCTCATTAAGTTGTTGACTGAGTTAGTAAACCAGTTTTGGTGCTATTAAAAGTTTTCATTGAAACAAGAAAAAAATTAGTTTCTATTTTTCCACTTGAGTGCAAATACAATGTGGTTGTAGTTAAGTGAATTTGATTTACTTTTTCAATTAATGCTTGAAGTGTTGCAATTGTTTGCATATTTCTATGTTTTTAGCGTAAATAATTATCTTGAACTGTTGCAGCAATATTTATTTGTAGAACAGGTGGCTTTCAATTGAAAACATATTTTAAAAGTGTAAACTTGTTGTTGATTTGTTGGGTAATATTAGGTAAAGTAAAAATTTCGTTCGGTTTTAATCTAAGAGATGGCCTTATTTTCCATAGTGCTAGTGTTACGTGTCGCATCATGTCATACTATACGGCGCTGAAAACGTGTTTATTCGCGCTAAAAGTTTGTCTTTGACAGTTTTTCGATCGATTGACTCAGTTCGTTGTGAGCGCTCGTCAAAGATGGAGACCAGCAAAGTGAAAATTCGCTAAATTTTATAATTTTTCTTCGATCAAGTCGAAAAAGCAGCCAAAGCGGCCCGAAACTGTAAACGAACGGGTAGCACAAAAGTGGTGTGCTGGGTTCCGTTCCGGTAATTTCGATGTCAAAGACGCGTCACGTGTCGGGAGGCCTGTCGTCGAAAATTGCGATAAAATCATGGAAATAGTGGAAACAGACCGTCACGTGAGCACTTATTCAATTGCTGAGGAACTAAAGATAAGCCAGAAAATCGTTTGGTACCATTTACATAACCTTGGATTCAAAAAGAAGCGCGATGCACCCAAACCACACAAAGTAACGCAAAAAAACATGATTGACCGTATTTCCATCTGCGAATCGCTGCTAAATAGCAACAAAATCGACCCATTTCTGAAGCGTTTGGTGACTAGCGATGAAAAGTGGATCACTTACGACAACGTCAATTGAAATCGGTCATGGTCGAAACGCGGTGAGCCGGCGGAAACAGTGGCCAAGCCAGGATTGACGGCCAGGAAGATTTTTCTATGTGTTTGGTGGGATTGGCAAGGAATCATCTACTACGAGCTGCTCCCCTATGGCCAAATGCTCAATTCGGCCCTCTACTGCCAAAAACTGGACCGCTTGAAGCCAGCACTCTATCAACAGAGGCCGAAATGCCGAAATGTGTTCCATGAGGACAACGCCAGGCCACACACCTATTTGGTGACGCGTCAGAAGCTCCAGGAGCTCGGATAGGAGGTACTAATGCATCCACTTTATAGTTCGGATCTGGCACCAAGTGATTACCATCATTTCCTGTACATGGCAAGCGCGCTTAATGGTGAGAAGTAGGCCTCAAGAGAGGCCTGTGAAAATAGGCTCTCCGAGTTTTTTGCCAATAAGGACGCAGCCTTCTACGAGAGGGGTATAATGAATGATGGCATCTCGTTGGCAGCAAGTTTACGAACAAAATGGTGCATATTTGACTTAAATCGGACAAATTTACACAAAGTTATCATACTTTGAAAAAACAATAAAAAACCGAACGAATTTTTTTCTTGCCCTAATATAATCATTTGACACAAAAAGTGTGTTTTTCAGTGAGGAAATACTTTTTTCGGAGTTTCTCTTTTTGCCCCCTGTTACTTGTCTTATACTCCGTAACAACACTGCGAGCTGCTTCCACTATTCCGTCGACAAGCTGGGTATGCAATTCAAGCAAGGATGGATCGGCTGTGCACCACGTTAACTCAAGTGATTAAAGCGCATCCTCATGTAGGCCAGCAGTGGCCTATAATTCTAGCATGTTTGCTGGACCATGACTAGAACTCTAGCCTCTCAAGTGGAAATACGGAATGCTAACCCCTCGGCTATCGTGGCCGCATCATTAGTCCATATTTCTTTACAAATAAGGCTGGCCGTATTATTACATTCAGTGGGGAACGCTATAGAACTATGATTAATGACTTTCCCCAAAATGAATGATGTTGCTGTAGACGATCTTTGAGTCCATGCCATCAACCAACGAAATAAACAATTTATTGAAGGAAACTGTATGTGATGTTCAGATTATCTCTCGTCGTAGGCTTGTGGCGTAGCCTCCACGATCGTGCTATTTAATTCCGCTGAACTATTTTTTGCGGATTTATATAAAGTCTCTTGTCTACGCAGATAATCCCGTGACTACTGAAGCCTTGGAAGAGAATGCGCGGTGCGTTATAACTGACATACATCATGGCGAACTTGTACATATATAATAAAACTAAATTCGATTAACTTTATGCGTTTTTTCGAGACCAATGTCTAAAAAACAAACTTACATATAATCTAATTCAGTTAGAAAATGTATACGTATGTCTCTCAACAAGAGAGAGGGAGTGACAGTGAACCATACAATTTTACACATTTTTTTAAATGAACTTTTGGAAAACTTTTATTGTTCCACAGGCTCCAAATACTTCAGAAATAACTTTCTCCTGCTTTGTTTTCAACTACTTTAACATAACAACTAACTAAACTCAAGCGTAACCACTTCAATTTTATATACTCGTATGTATAGCCACTTACAGCTCGGCACTATGCTCAGATAAATAACTGCAATTTGTAAGCAGCAATCATCAGTGCAACGACTCTAAGGTGATCTCAACGACTTGCTCTGATTTCGGGCTAAATTTCAATAGCACAACTTAGGATTTGACCTAAGGACATCATGCGCTATACCTAGAAGATAAAAAAGTGAGAGAAAATTAAACTGAAATACACAAGTTTCGTATTTTTGAACATGAATGGGCGTCATGTCGGTTGTTTGTCTGCCGTCTGATTTCTTATGAAAATTTCATTTTGCTTTTGTTTGTTGTTGTGTAGTCAATGGAATCAATTTTTGTAATAACAACAACATGGTGTTGCTTTTTCTGATTGGCAGAGTTTTTGCACCTTTTCTGCTATATTTACTGTTAACGCCGTAGACGCGTGCCTTATGGCTTGTGGCAATGAGTTGAGTTGTGTTAGTGGCAATCAGTAGCAATAAAGTGGCCTTTTTTCTTGTGAAACTAAAAATTTTTAAAATTAAATTGTTTTTAGTATTGTATATTGTTAATAGGATCTTTGTATTTCTTATTGAAAATTATATTATTTTTATTCATTTTTATACATTAATTCTAAATTATTAGGAATATCTGTTACTTCTTATGAAAGACTTTGTTGACTTGGTGATTAGGCAGAGAACTTTTAATAAGACGGAAAAAAATTTTATGGAAAGAGTTATTTGTAAAACTTTCAAAAATTTCGGTTTTATGGAAAAAAATTTAATTTAATTAATAAATAATATTATTCTTTTAATACATGAAAATGACTGTGTTATTGTACAACTTTTGTTTAACTCAAAACCATATTATATTCAGCAACTTTTATACAAATAATCGTATAAATATTACTAAGAGTCCAAATATATCAATTAAAATTAGCATTATAACAGAGGATCCCAGTAGAGGTAATTTTCCCAATAGCCCTGTTCTGGACAGAGCACATGTGAGGCGTGAAGTTGTCATGTTGATTATTCTTTGGCATTTAATCACTGAAATACTAACGCCTTAATAACGTTTACAAATCGTTCAACTTTATTACGAAAATTCATGTTCTCCAAAGAATGATTTTCGCGCACTTCGCTCAACTTATGGTCAACATAATCGGTCTACTCAGCCTACTATTCGCAACACTATCACCCTTCTTGGGATCCAGCATTCATTATTGTATTGTATTCAATCGAATAGACAATGTCTAGCACACAGTGAAGAAAATACAGCGGCCGTAGCTGAGAGTGTACATGAAGACCGTAGAGAGTCGATTCAGCGCCATTCACAGCAACATGAACTGGCGTATGGAACGACTTGGCGTATTTTATTTCGAAATCTTAAATTGAAAGCAAACAAAATACAGCTTGTGCAAGAACTGAAGTCGGTCGACCTTCCCAAGCAACATGGCTCTTGAAAAATTCCAAGAAAATCCGACGTTTTCGAGCCAAATTTTGTTAAGCAATGAGGCACATTTCTGGCTCAATGGCTATGTAAACAAATAAAATCACCTCATTTGGACGAAAAGCTACTTGCAGAGATGCAAGAGTTGCCTCTCATTCAGAAAAAGCAACGGTTTGGTGTGGCGTTGGTCCATATTTCTTCCACATTTCTTCAAAAATGATGCCGGTTAGAACGTAGTCGTCAATGGCAACAGTTGTCTCGCCATGATAACCGATTATTTAATGCCTGAAATGAAAGCTCGAGATCTCGACGAAATTTTTGGTTTCAACAAGACACTTCCCACACATCACATCAATCAATGGATTTATTGGGATAATACTTCGGTGTGCGGATAACTTCACGTCGATTGGCCACCAAGATCGTGTGATATTAGACTGTTAGACTTTTTCCTGTGGGGATATGTAAAGTGTAAAGTATATGGAGCAAAACCTTATGCGGGTCATACGCCATTTACCAGCCGAAATGCTCGAACAATTCACCGAAAGTTGGACTCAATGGATCGACCATTTAAATCTTCAAAAATAAAAGTCAAAAAATGTTCTTTCGAATGATAATAAACATTCCCCATTAAGTTTGAATTTTGTTTTTTTTTTTTCTTTAAAAAAGTAGGGAATCTTTCAATGGATCACCATTTACTTATAGCTTTTTTCAGTCACATGCTCGTACGTCACATGCGTCACTAGAGACCAGCCAACACGATTTGTGGTCAACACTCAAAACTCGTAGTTGGCAAATCCTTTTTTTTCAATTACCAAACGCAAAATATTATTTCTTTATATTTTTTGTAAATCTCTTGGCAACTGTTGTTTAATAGGTGCGACTATGCGTGTCAAATATCTCAATAGAACGTTATATAATTTTACGCGAGGAAAATCATTTAAATTTATTTGATTGCTATTCGGATGGGCTGGGTTCAAATCCTGGTACAATCAACTTCCAAAAATCATAGAATATTAATTTAAAGAAAAAATTAAGTTAAATGTTCTAATTGCGGTCGCAAATTCCTCGGCAGGGAATGTCAATCCCTCCGAGAGCATTTCTGACATGAAATATAAGCTCCTCATAAAAAAGTCATATAATATAATACAAAGCCTGGAATAGCAGTATGCATATGAATAGATTTAATATCTAATATTTTTTTATTGTTTCACCAAAAATATCAATTATACCTTGGAAAAACCTCATTTGTGTTAAAAAAAAAATTAATAAAATGTCATAAATCAAAACTAAACTCATTAAATCTATTTTGATGTCAATTGGCGGCATTTTTATTTCCTACTCACACTGCATATTAAATTTATGTCTAATTCAACTAGATCAAAAAGTTCATAGAGAAAGAGAGGCGTTCGGTGTGGATATTTGCCCACATACACGTATTGATAAACAAAGTAGCCACAGTTTGCTGCATTTGAGTGCTGGAGTCAAAGTCCACTTCAGCGAGTTGGCAATGTAGAGTAGCGCTTAATAAAATAACAACAACAAAGACATTTGTATTAGTGTGCAAAACTTGATTGGTGCAAATGCAAAATTCAAATACAACATGTGTATTGACAGCCACAGCGGCAATAACAATCACAGTGGCACGTTGCCCACGCCAAGTCGGCTGACTTATAACTCCACATGCTGCAATGACAACATGATATACGAGTATACATACAATACATACCTTGCAGTTCCTGCTGCATTCCGCCAGTCTTCACTTCAGAGTAGCAGCGGATTAGTTGTGCGATTGACGCAGGTGCATTTGCATATTGTACGTGTATGTTTTTCACATTTGAATGTTGTGAATATTTATAAGGTGCCAAAGTTGGGACAGACGTTGTATTAGGAAGCTAGCAGTGAAATCATGAATAAACTGCACCGCAAATAAATTTTTTAAAATATTTAATATTTTATGGGCCGGGCAAGGCCCAAAATTTGTAATCACTGAGTTTTTCGATATAATAAAATAAGTAGGGTAGAAAATGAGAATACCGCTATTAATTAAATTAATTGGCAAAGAAACGAAAATATCTGAGAAAACCACCGCGTCTTGTAGTTAATATAATATATTTATTTTTGAATTTTTCTAAAAAATTTAAAGCTTCAAGTGTGGCAATGGAAGTTGTAATTTAAAATAATTTTTTTTATAACGATAAGTTGCACTTTAATCAAATTTCAATTGATTCGGTTGAAATATTTGGAAATTTTATCGTTAAAGCGGTTATTATAATAAATTTTATTTCATTTTCACTTGAAACTAAATGCTGTTATCAGTGCTAAAACGATAACAGATAATGTTAATATCACAGCAGGCAACTGTTTTAAAATTCTCATTATCGATTGCGGTTTCAGCATTACCAATTTCATTTCGTTTCCATAAAATGGCACCGAAACGAAACACAATCATTTCGTTAAGTTCATTTTTCCATTAACCAAACGGAATGACATCGTTTCGTTAGTTGAGTTTTTTTGGTTTATATACCTAGTTTATAAAAACTCGGCATCTCTACAAACTAAATAGTTTATGTGAGTTGGAACCTAAATTAAAAATGTTCGGAATACCTACAGTGCAGTCTCCAGTTATCCTTAATGCGTGTGCTACTTTCTGTTCATTACCGATTGTCGGCCTTAACCTCTAAGGCTTGTGAAAATGAACTCAAGCAATATTCGAAACCTCATTGACAAACTCGACTCTTTGGGTAAAGCCTAATTTGGATTTCATTATTTCTATTCTAGTCCAGCTTCATTTAAATATGTTAAATATATTAGGTGTAGTAAAAAGAAATCCATTATTTTTCCAGTAGATGGCGTTAGAAATATGTCTTGTCGTGCTAAACAAACTTTTCTAACAGTTTTGTGATGGGTTGATGTTACAGTCAATTATGCATGAATTCGGTTTAATTCCGGTTATTTTGATGTAAAATAAGCTTCACGAAGTGGATGGCCAATTGTCGAAAATATCGATAAAATCTTGGACCTTTTCGAGTCCGATCGTCATGTAAGCGCTATTTGGATTACCCAAGAGCTAATGATTGCACAACAAAAAACCGTTTGGAACCATTTGAATAAGGCTGGATACGAAAACAAAAAATAAACCATTCAATTTTATGCAAAAATAATGGATTTCTTTTTACTACACCTAATATATTTGTAGGTAAAATTATTTGAACTTTCCCAACACTGACATCTTTCATATTAAAAACCATATGTACTCGTATTGATGTACAATTTTTATATTTTTTCATACACATGCATCTACAATACATACAAACATACATATTCATAACAGCACACAACTGACAGCTTTTCAGGTTTTCTTTTAGTTTTTTTTTATTATTTTATAATTTTCTCGTTTTCATTTTAGTTTGGATTTCCAGCTTCAAAGAGTTTGTTAGCAGCTATATACGGATTTTTTTTATTTTTGCAGCATTTAGTTAACATATACATTTATATTATTTTACAAACTTGTGAGCACTTTTATACATTTCTGTTATATGTCTGCTTAAACATACAAATGCAACAAATACAAGTACAGTCAGCATCCTGTTTTATCTACCTGCCATTGACTGCATTACACTGCAGCTTTTCTCTGACTGCCGCTCACTAGCCGTTGCTCGACAATGCGAATGTTTAATTATTTTTGCAAATGACGTATGTTTGCTGCCTCCATTTGAAGATAAATCGTTACAGCATTTGCAATTTTAATTTTTTTTATGCTATATTGCTGAAAGAGGTACTTTATTTAACTTTGTTGTAATGTCATTCGCTTGTCTTGAAGACCAATGTGTTATTTTGCTATATGTAAGACAAATTTGAATACATGCAAACATGTGTTAAGTAATTATTTTTCGATAAAAGATTTTTGGGAAAAGTTTTTAAAAATAAGTTTTGTATATGCGCTTTATTTATATCTAAAATCGATTGAAAAAAAGTATTTTTAGAATTTTTCGTGAATTTAAATTGTGTAATAAATTTCCTTAAAATATAAAAAATGGGACAAATAAAATTGAGTCTAAAATAAAAAATTTCAATGGTAATAACAGCAAAAATTTAACAACAACAACATAAATAGAAATTTTACAAAAAAATAATAGGTAGAATGTAGACTCATATGCAAAAAATCTAGTTAAATACCAGTAGTTTAATGCTGAAATCATACCAGTTGGTTGATTGTATTGCAGTTCATCAGTAAAATAATTTCCACCACCATTTGCTGTTGTTTTATCTGTGCACCACGTATGAGTTCCATTCTACTTCCTGCGCTGATGATCGATACATCCCAACGTTAGACGGCTGATTAGAGGTTATTGCTGGAGCTTAATACACTTACGGTTCGAGTCGCAGAGCAGGGAATTATTTTTTATTTAATCAAAATTGCGTAAATTTTGAGTCTTTCTACATCACAACAATAGCCCTGATGATATAGGTTATCATAGGAGGGCATGAGGTTTACGGTTCAAATATCGCTGCAGGAGACCTCGTTATTTCTTGTCACTTACTTCATCCTGCCATAAACTTTCCAGAGTATCAAAAAGGAATATTATCACGATCCGTATGATTTATAACTGCTTTACATAAAATAGCCCAAAAAATAAGCATTGAAAGTCAAAATAAAGAATCACATACTGAGCCATATAGGGAAGTACACATATTCATTGTGGAATCATCTCAATCTTTAATTCATAATCAACGCAAAAAAATGTCCTTCGTAAGAAAAAAAATAAATAAAATAAAAATAGTATATCTTAAGGCCTAACCAGCTGTTCATACCATGACCAGTTTCAATTAACACACCCACATTGCATCAAACGATTTAGCTAATATAAAAAATTTCATTAGTTTTCTCAGATGAATAATTTGGTTGTAAGAGAACTGAATTGTTCCAGCCAAGAAACTAAATTCCAAAGAAATAAAATAATAAAATAGTTGATATATATTAGTAAATAAAATTTATATTAACACACTATTTTTAATCACTTCTCTTCGCATGTATTACATGCGCCATCCCTTTTTGCTTTTAGTAAAAAGAATTTAAGTGTTACTAGAACATCGCTCAATCATAGCATGACACTCTCTCTTACTCTGAGTCTTCTACACAAATATAATGATTAAAAATGACATACTTCATAACATATATGCATTAGCATTCACCTATTATAAGCTTCTTCGCCGTCCGTTATATGCTGAGAATGTTTTGACGTGTCTTTTGCCTATTAAGTGGTTTTGCGTCTTGAGGGGCCTACAGTTTATACTATGCCGACTCCGAACGGGTGATGACTTTTCTATGCGGAGCCTTTATTTCATGTCAGAAAAACACTCGGAGGGGTGGACATTCCCTGCCGAGGGGCGAGCGTAAGTAGAAAATTTGTCTTAATTTTTTATTTTAAATTATTTTTCTGTAACTTTTGGATATTTGGTCGTATCAACCGCGGCTGCGAAGTTAGTATGCGGCACGTATTTTATCCACTTCACCAACATCAATGAGTAATTATTTTTAATGGAGAAAGGAAAGAAGAAAACGTGTGTATGTAGTGATTAATAATGATGACACATATAATGTAAAAGAGACTATTATAAAAAAAGTATTTTTTCTTAAAATAATCGAAAAGAATGTTTATATTTTAATGCAATACCCAAATCCAAGCTAGCTACGAGTCTTTTTGTTAAAAGAACTTCCAATTAATAAAAGAAATCTTTGTGTTTTAGTAGTTTTTGTAGTCAATAATCTCCCAAGTGACATAAATATTGTATTCTTTTTACCTTTTACGCTATCAAAGAGTCGATCTTTTCTGTGTTCACGCTGAAATTGCCGTAATTAATTTGGGAATATATGTAGCTTAACTTTTATTATGTCATAAATAAGCAAATACAAGTACAATGTATTTCACTTAAGATTCGAACATGGCCTACGTGAATGTTAAAAAGAGGAAAAATACATGAAAAGGTTTTTAAAATGTTTAATGATAATGATAAGTAAATGACTCATCAGTATTTTAGAACAAAAATATATAAATTACATTTAAAGTCATTAAATCGTTAACTATTCCTATTGAATGAATTAATGAATGAATGAATGAATTTCTCACTAAACATAGGAACCATGTTATTTCTGACACTTCGAACAAAAATTACTCTCCCCAAATTTATACCCTTTGGCTTGCAAAGTCCGTAAATCTTTCATGTCGATTGAATAAACATTAATTGAGACATTCAATTCAGTAGCTTCCAAGAATATCAGCAATGAATAAACCCTACTCAAAACCGTATATCCTAACGCTCGCCAAAGATATTCTAAGAAAAAGCTACCTACGGCTAAATATGTATATTTAACTGGACAGTTAGCAAGTCAATGACGGTAAAACCAAAACAAATTTGACGTTATTGATTTCAAAAGAAAAAATGAGAAAGATAGCGAAGCAAGAGAAGGATACATTGGTAAATCACCTTCAATTAGCTAGAAAGCTGTCTAAATAAAAGACTTATGACACAAACCTTTTATCACCTCCCTCTAGCAAAGTACGCATATTTTAAAGACTTTGTTCATCAAATAATATCCAAATTTGTTTTTTTTTTATTGTCATTCATTTGCGTTGTTGGCTGCTCTTTTTTACTTCTTCTTATTTGCTTATTTCGAAATTTTAACGACTGTCTCCTAGTAGCTGAATAATTATTTTGGGTTTGTAAAACGTCTAACAAATTTGTGAGTCCTTTTTTACTTTTTCATTAAATAAATATGCTAACTGACCGTTAAATGAAAACTCAAATTAGCGACACATGTCATAAAGTATATATATTTATATATACACGAGGGGATTAACAAAAGTTGACCAGAAAGAAAAGAAAAGAAAAAAAACTTTTTGTATTTATTCGAAAACTTTGTCCCTTTTTAATTTCGACACATAATTGCCATTGATTTCATATATTTATAATATGGTATTATCTTGAAATGAAAGCGGATAATTGCCAAAATATCATCAAAAATATCGTTATTTATTTACAACACTTTTATATAAAGCTCTAGAAATTGATAATTCAAAGTTCGTTCAAAGCTCAATTTTTCTTTAGTTTATTTGAAAATGATTCATCTTCTTAGTTTTTTTCACTTTTACAATTTATATCAAAATATTTTAATACTAAATACTCGGATTACTTTCACTGATAAGGTGTTTCTAATTAAAGCTATTTAATTTCAGTGTTGAGAGCTAAGCCAATAATGTCTATGCAAAATTATAGAATATTAATTTAAATAAAAAATAGTATTTTTTCATTGCGGTTGGCCTTTAGCAGGGAATATAAGCCGCTCCGAGTGTATATGTGACATGAAATAAAAGCATTACACAATTATATATATATATATATATATATTCAATTTGATTAATGACGTTCACAAGAGTTTTAAAAACGAAACATTTAGCCATCGTTTAAATGGTTAAATATGTATGAGCTAGGAAATCACATTAATATTCTGAGAACTCAGCCAACACAAGTAAGATAGCGGAATGAAATAGGTGTACATTTGTCTGAATGTTTGCGAGTGCTCCAAGTTCACCAAAAACATGCAATTTTGCTCACGCAAGCATAGATTGCGTAGGTTGCATGTCTTTGCTTGGTTATCTGTAACAAAATGGATTTCCCTCGTTGAGTTCTTACGTTCAGTAAAGGTAAAGTAAGTTATATGAGAATGAGAAATATGTGAGGAAAAAAAATAGACAAAACATGGACATGTTTAGTTACCATATATATTATATAAATACGAAATATACACATATGAGTGAATTATATGTATACGTACATACCTATATGGCTGCATTATATTACAATCACATTATTTGATTTTCCTGGGTGATAGCAAATGAATAAAATGAAAAACAAATAAACTGGAAAATAAAATTATTTATTAATACAAACCAACAAAACAAAATTTTAAAATTTACAGTTACATATCAATGCTTCAAGCTTAACGATCAACTATGGTTATGAGCCTACTGCTTTATCTATAATTTCTGAAACTAATACTGATTTTTATATATTTATATAGAATATATGAATCTATGGAGGGAACACTTCTCCAGCCTGCTGAATGGCAGTGAAAATGAAACACCCGAAGAAGGTGAACCCGAAACTCCAATCGATGACGACGACGTTGCACTACCTGAGTATGGAGAAGTCCAAAAAGCAATCGCCCGCTTAAAAAGCAACAAAGCGGCAGGAACCGATGAATTACCGGCTGAGCTATTCAAATACGGCAGTGAATTACTGATCAGGTGCATACATCAGCTCCTTTGTAAAATATGGTCGGGTGAAAGCATGCCCGACGATTGGAACATAAGTGTGCTCAGCCCGATCAACAAAAAATGCGATCCCACAGTCTGCGCCAATTATCGTGGGATAAGCCTCCTTAATATCACCTATAAGGTCCTGTCTAGCGTATTGTGTGAAAGACTAAAGCCCACCGTCAACAAACTGATTGGACCTTATCAGTGTGGCTTTAGACCTGGCAAGCCAACCATTGACCAGATATTCACCATGCGCCAAATCTTAGAAAAGACCCGTAAAAAGAGAATCGACACCCACCACATTTTCGTTGATTTTAAAGCCGCCTTCAATAGCACGAAAAGGAGCTACCTCTATGCCGCTATGGCTGAATTTGATATCCCCGCAAAACTTATACGTCTGTGTCAACTGACCTTAAGCAGCACTAAAAGCTCCATCTGGATCGGGAAGGACCTCTCCGAGCCGTTCGATACCAAACGAGGTTTCAGACAGGGTGATTCCTTATCGTGTGACTTTTTTATTTTAATGCTGGATAAAATAATACTTGCTGCAGAGATAAATAGAGAAGGTACAATCTTCTATAAGAGTGTACAGCTGCTGGTGTACGCCCGTGATATCGACATTATTGGCCTCAACAACCGCGCCGTGAGTTCTGCTTTCTCCAGACTTAATAAAGAAGCAAAGGATATGGGTCTGGTGGTGAACGAGGGCAAGATGAAATATCTCCTGTCATCAAACAGACTGTCTTCGCGTTCGAGACTCGGCTCCCATGTCACTGTTGACAGTCATAACTTCGATGTCGTAGATAATTTCGTGTATCTAGGAACCAGCATCAAGACCAATAATAATGTCAGCCTTGAAATCCAGCGCAGAATCACTATTGCCAATAGTAGCACCTATTGTAAGTAGCCAATTAAAAAGTAAAGTCCTCTCTCGGCGAACGAAAACCAAACTCTACAAGTCGCTCATCATACCGGTCCTACTATATGGCGCAGAAGCGTGGACGATGTCAACATCTGATGTGTCGGCTCTAGGAGTTTTCGAGAGAAAAGTTTTGCGAACGATTTATGGTCCTTGGCGCATTGGCAACGGCGAATACCGCCGACGATGGAACGATGAACAGTACGAGCTATACGATGATATTGACATAGTTCAGCGAATGAAGAGACAGCGGCTACGCTGGCTAGGCCATGTCGTCCGAATGGATGAAAGCACTCCAGCTTTGAAAATATTCGATGCAGTATCCGCTGGTAGAAGCAGAGGAAGAGGAAGACCTCCACTCCGTTGGAAGGATCAAGTGGAGAGTGACGTGGGTTCACTTGGCATTTCCAACTGGCGCCAGGCAGCGAAGAGAAGAGAAGGGCGCTCTTATATTGATTCCGCTATAATCGCTTAAGCGGTGCCAACGGCGATAAAGAAGAAGAAGAATATTATTGAAGGTAATCTATTCTGTCGTATTTTTATCCAATAATGAATGCTGGGTCTTCAGATGGGTGATGGTATATTTCCTTAGGAAACACAAAGCAAATGTTTTTCAAAACGGATAAAACTTTACACGCAATTGCTATTATTACATAAATAAAATAAATTACATATATCACATAAAACATTTGCTAGATTTGATTTATATCTCTAACTTTTTTCAAACGTATGATTGCTGCGACAAAGACATTGATGTACGACATCATTTAGCTACTTTTGCAAGCTTTGTAGTTGTTTTTTCTATGTAACATGCACGTGTAACATTTCACATAGCAAAAACTGATTGATTATAGTTTTGCTAAAATGAAGTTGCACGAAACACAATCAAAACAAAGTAAACAGTAAGCGGTAGTTTGTAGAGAAAACACTTTGCAATCACCCTTAATATCAGTGTAAGCGAGTATGTTGTTGCAACACTACCATTTACAGTTACAAAGATGACGTGTAGCATTAATAGTTGTCAGCTCGCAAGTCAGTTGTTTGTTTATTTATTCGTTTATTCGTTTTGTCAATCACACCGATCCGTCTGACAAGCGCAAACCGTCTAGGTTTTTCATAATTTTTTTATCTTCTACCAAAAACGTTTACGATGCTGGTTCAAAAAGCCATCTAAAGCGGATTAAAAATTTTAAATTTTATAATATATGTACTTATGTATATACATAGGTAAGCAATGTTTAGGTAAGGGTAACTTTTATTAGGCTACAAATGAATGTTTCTAAAGATGGATTCACCTGTAAGTTGTTGCCGATCTTCAAAGCGATTTTTTATTTTATTGGAAAGGTTCCACATCAGCCAACAAGAATTAGTGTGCACCAGCAACTGTTTCTGAAAACAATATTGTTTTTTGTCTCTTCGAAAATGTCCGGATTTGTGTTTGAAAAATATAAGATTTGGTTTTTTATTTTAATTGGAAGAAAAGTGAGCTGAAGACTATCGAATGTCTGCTGAAACTTATAGTGAATCTGTGCCGACCAATAGGTCATGCAAAAAGTGGTTTCAACTCTCGAAAAGTGGTAATTTAACGGTGAATACAAAGAGCGTCCTGGCCAACCCATTCCTTCCGGATGAAAATAATTTGAAGGTCACCGGCTCGGGTCTTTTGAAGAAATCGAAAATTGGCTCAATGATTAGATCGAGAAAAGATTGGTATCAGTATTAAGAGATGGTATCTGAAAATTACTTGGAAGAAGCAAAAAATTAGTCGTTTCCGACGGACGTTTTTGAACATAAATTTTAAATTTAACGGACCGAATTAATTTGTACTCCAATAATAGATGCCACCGATGATATTCAACTCATTCTATTACAAGTTTGATATATGTATTGTCTTAAAAAAAAGCATGTCAAACACAAATGATGACGAATCATTTTCATGTAACAGCCGAATTTCAAGTGAGTTGTGCAAATTAGGCCATAACATTGTCTTTAGAATCAAGAATCATCCTTGGCTGGGTTAAACAAAACACATTTACTTAATTCCAATTTAATTTCTGACATTTTTGAATTTAATTAAAATCATTCCTCTAAATAGCCTTCCTCTATCCACCGCACAGGAGAAACCCCATCTTACAGATAGGTTTGATGGCATTTCGTTTGCTGCCAGGTGCACTCGAAGCTTCTGTCATTTCGTTGCTTATTCTAAGATTATTCTTTTTTATTTATGTTTATTTTTAAACATCACTGCATTTTCGTTTTTCTTCTCGGCAACATTAATTTATGAGTTTGGGATGCATGTGTGGCAAGAAGAAGTATTTGTGCATAGTTTTTAGCACTTATTTTAAAAATTAAAAGGTGCTGTTCGCAGCTTAACTTTTGGCACCCACTGGTGGAATGGTGGGGTTTTGCCATTTGAAGATTTACAACCCTTTTGTCATCTTGCCTATTACGACAGAGTGATAAATATTTGGACAATGTGAGCATATAGTGTTAAACTATTACACACACAACTAAACATACGTGTATTTGTATAAATTTATATGTATGAATAAATCTAAGTTGCATAATATGTAGCTATGAGTAAATTATTTATATAGATACTTAATAGTAAAAACCTTGGGCATATTCTCATATTAAAAATTATTCCTTCGAATTAAAAATTTAATTTATTCGATTCTCATTTCGTAGACTAAAAAAAAATATAAATTTTTCATTAATTTAAAGAAACAATCTTTTAGGTGATTTTTCCCCCTTTGGAAACCGTGAAACAAACATACAAACCAAAATTTTAGTACCCTGTTTACTGAAAAAGCGAAGTTTAATTGTTCTGTCCAAAAATTCCGTGATTTTCATAGGCTGTAATGAACAAGTTTAAGAACATAAAATAAGCTAAAACAGTTATCAATAATTGTCGTGTTAAAATAAAGGTATGTATCTATAATCATGAGAAGCACTTAACTCACAGTATCTCACTCAAGTAAGGCAATTGCCTCGGAGAACTAATAAAAAAGAGCCTAGGTGCCTATTTTTAGAGAGAGACAGTTGTAGAATTTGTACTACAAGATAATGATGCTTCTAGAAAGAGCTGCTTAGAAGCTGAAAGAAGATTCTTTTATTAGAGAAACCATAGGTTTTAATGCTTTGCAGAACTCCGCCTCCTTATTGCTCGTTATTATAATTTTCTCACAGGTATTGAAGAAAATTTTGTGTCAAAGGAACACCGTTGATTTCCAGCATTAAAACAATACTGAAATATCACTTTGTTTATTTTTATTATTTAGTGGGCAAAAAAGTTACTTTAGCAACAAAATAAAAGATATAGAACAATTATTTATAAAATCAAGAAAAAGAGGAAAATAACTGAAATACGCGAGAGATACAGAGAAATAGCTAAAATAAAATATTAAATAGTAAAACAACAAAAATAATATCATGAAACAAAATAAAAAAGATAAAATAAAATAATATAAAATATAAAAAAATTAAACCAAATTTAAATTTAATTAAGTTAAATTAAAGATTATAAAATTAATATTATATAAAATAAATGTATATCTAAACTTTTCTTGTCACTTTTAATTATTTATTTAATTTAGTTTTCCTATATTTAAAAAGCCACTTAATTGGGTACGGTTTATAACCGTTGGTGAGCGCATTTTCATCGGCAAATATTTACCATAATCCCCAAACCACCGATTGCAGAAGTAAATCACACCAACACACAATCAATTGGCATGTGTTAGTGAACCTGTTTAAAACATAAAAAAATATGCGCAAAATTGTATTATTACTTCCACATTAATAGTAATTTTTTTTTTAATTTTTATGGGTAACCAAAATTCAAATTATATCGTCATAAAGTGAAAGCAGGAAAGCTTAATATAAACAACTATCGCATACGGTTATTAACATATGCGCATTTACATTTCAATTTGCTCACAACATTTTATCGATTGCCTTTACGCCTTGACAAATGCTTATTTTTGTGTAGAAAATTTACAATTTACAATGCAAATACAAAACATATATTTTTGTCAGTACTGTGCCACATTATTTTTATGCGAGTTGGATTGCACATTGCAGATGGAAGATTTATCGTTCGTTTTTCAGTTGTTGCTGAAATTATTACTTTATTAATAAATAACAGTAAAGCGGAAGATAGTGAACTCGAATGCTCACTGAACGAAACGTGCGGAAGTGAAAAATTGTTTTAAAATATAATAAAGATTTCCATATAAAAAGATAGAACGTGAATTTATCATTCTGAATTATATGAAATTCTTGACTGGAAAATAGGAAGATTCAATGCTTTGTTTCTTATCTATTATGGAGTCTATCAGAATTGCGCGAAAAAGACTTTAATGAGTATTAAAGAAAATAATCAGCTTTATCCCTACTGGAAGTTAATACATTACGACTTCTCATTTATGCTCAATATACTGAGCTTTTACCATTTTGTCTTCTAAGTAGAAAAATTTACATTGAGTAAGTGTAAGCCAAATATGATAATTTTACATCTTATACAAATATTATAGCTGTGGGTAATTTAATGAAATAAAATCCCATTCTGGCTGGCACTCGAGGGAGGCACAATAGTTATAAACTGGATGTAAAATATTTTTTAAGATTAAGAGCGATAAAATACAATTAACTCAAAAATGTCACAAACAGCACGAGATATTTTTAGATCCCTCCGATCTCGCGGTTTGTCCTAACCTAAAATATATACTTTTTTTATTTATGAGCAGCCTTATAACCCTATAAACAATCGTCTACCGACCTTCTCCTCCAATTTTCAATTAGTATCTTGATATTTTTTCAACAAATAGAGCGGGCTACAGTTAATTTCAAGCAGAGCTTTTATTTCATGACTGACTTGTTAAGACTTGTTTTTGTATCAGATTTTTTTTTGTATGTAAATGATAAAAATACTTCTAAGATGAGTAATTATGACTGTTTAGGCCAAAAGCCTAAATCACCCCTCGTTAGGTACCACCCTAATACTTCCAATGAAAATCTTTCTGTAAATATTAACATGAACCGTTTACCGAGTTTATGGCAAACGGTAAGTACTTATTATTCTTATACGGTATTGCGATATTATAATCACAAGTGAACGGACGTGTCCTAACCCGCGAACCATCAGCGAATCACCAGCCATCACCCTCATCCACCACATACTATTGTACAGGTAAACCCATATTTAAATCAATAAAAGATTAAGTGCACATTCATTATCAGCAGAAAAACTGATCTTTTATTTTTCTATTGGCTTATTTCCTATTCATTAAATATACATCGGTGCGCCCCAATCCCACGAGGCACCGCTGTATAGAAAATGACAATAGAGAAATGCGCACACAACAGGATTAAGAATAGAACCGGTACGAAATACGAACATCAATGCATGAATGCCTTTAACGCCCTAATTTCATTTAATTGTCAGAAATGCTAAGGACGAGGTAACAACATGAAGTTCGACTGATAAAAACAATATATGGCTATGATATGAAACGTGTTAGAAAACGCATGACAGGATTGACGACAATAAAAAAAAAATTAAAATTAATTATTAAATTTCCTCTTCATTTTCTAAAATCCTTAAAAAAAACGCGAATCTCGAGACCAACTGAAAGTCAGCATTGATCATTTAAAAAATTCTTATTTATTTTAGAAAACTCGAAAACATCTATGTAGATAAACATAGAGAGTTGATTTTGGAGCGAGAAATAAGTTTTAAAATTTAATCCGGAAATCATTACTAATTTACAAAACTAATAGAATACACTAAACTTCATACAAAAAGCCACATGTTGTATTTGGCAGCAAAATAGCAACACTTCATTTTACTATTACAACCTTGCGTGCAACGGCAGCTATTGTGCGATACACTAGAGTAAGCAGCATAATTAGTATTCAAACGCGAGCATATACATATACATAGGCTTTAACGTATTTACAACTGTGCTGCATGTGTGCGCAAAGATTTCCTTGCGTGATTAAAGTCGAACATATGAAGTACGAAGGGTTCAATAAATAACCAGAAAAATATGCTCCACGTGTATGAATATGAGGGGATTAACAAAAGTTCGGTCAGCTGGTGTCTTTCAATTGGTTTTTGTTAATTCTAAAAATATTAAATTATTTCCTTTATTATCCTTCCTTTCATCATAATCCCTCTGATATAGCACCTTGTGATTTCTAGATACTTCCAAAAATTAAAGAAAAATAAAAGAAAGGGTCTTTAATAGCAACGAGGAGATAATTAATGCGGTTAATGCTGAACTTAATAAGTTTAAAAGGCAAGATTTTGAAGGCTGTTTTCAGAAGTGAATCTAGAGGCATATGAAATGCATTGAAATCACTGGCGATTATGTAGAGAAGATAAAAAAAAGACAAAAATTACGAATAAATTCAAAAACAATTTTTTGTTTTTTTTTTCTGGTCGTCTTACCGAAGTTTTGTTAATCCCCTCGTTCAATGCAGCAGTAAGCGTGTTGCTCTGTATGGTTTGTAGAGCAAAAAAAGAATGAATAAACTTACGAAACATTAGGCTTAAGCAACATATTGATGACTGATCGCAAACACACACAAGCAGTGCAAAAAAAAATACACAAAAAATTGTGTTAATATTGGTACTGTGGTATATACACACACAGCAGATGCGTAAAAACTTTTTTTTTTAATTTTAGTTTTTTCAACACTTTTAAGGTTCAAACATCGCAGATCTTAGCTTCTTGCCAGACCCTTAATGTCTTAAAATACTCTGTCTTTTATTGGACTTGGTATTGCAAATGAACAACTTGTGAAAATGTGACTTTATGCATTGTATCGTGATTATCCGTAGAATAAATTTCAACGATGGAGTGGCATTGAAGACGTTCGTGTCTATATGCTGGATTAGTAAAAAAGTAGGTGTAAAATTCGACCTCATACACACATAATTTAACATTAAATTAAGGTAAAATAAAATTAAAAAAAAAAAAAATCATACGAAAATAAATGAAAAACTGCAAAAAAATCGCATGCAACATGAAAAACATATCACGCACTAAGTACATCACAGCGAGCAGAGTGGCATGCGCATGCTCACACGAACGCATCCATTAGCAATGCAACTTTGTGATGAACATTAAGCATTTTTTTGTTTTCATTTTCAGTAATTCTTCGAATATTTTTTCCTTTAGCAGTTACCGTTTGGAGGCGAGCTAAAGTAAAAAGGCGAATCCCATGCGGTTGTGCGTAGGGTTTTGAACCCACTATATGAAAAAACAACTCAATGAAAAACCATTTTAAGCCTCGGATGAGATACCCTCCTTTTGATAACGACCCCCGCAAATGTTTTAAGGATTACGATTTTAGGGCATGCACTTGGAATGTCCGTTCCGTCAATTGGGAAGGTGCCGCTGCCCAGCTGGTCAGAAAGATAAAGGCTGACATCACCGCCGTCCAAAAAGTGCGATGGACGGGACAAGGACGAAAGCGAGTAGCTCCTTGTGAAATTTACAGTGGTCATATAAAAGAGCGCAAATTTGGTGTCGGATTCGTGGTGGAAGAGAGACTCCGTCACCGAGTACTAGCATTTACTCCGGTGGATGAACGTCTCCCCACAATCCGCGTCAAAACGAAATTTTTCAACACCACGCTAATTTGCGCCCACGCCCCGACGAAAGAGAAGGACGATTTGGCCAAGATGTCTTTTATGAGGTATTTTTGGAACAACAGTCGGAAAATTCAGCCTCCAAAATGAAATATCCATTATTGGGTTGAGGCTGATCGACTTTGCCGGGGCACGAAATATGGTTGGTTGTAGTAATAGATTCTAGCACAACAAAATACATCAAGCTACTTGGCTGTCCCCTGATCAAAAAACACAAATCCAGGCCGATCATGTTGTGATTGATGGAAGGCATGTATCCAGTGTTCTTGACGTGCATACACTACGAGGACCCAACATCGACTCGGACCACTACCTTGCTGCAGCGAAGATACGCACGTGCCTCTGTGTGTCGAAAAACGCCTGTTAACAAACACAAATAAAGTTCGACGTCGAAAAGCTGCAATCAGAACAGACTGCCGAGCAGTTTTATTATCGACTTGTACTCCTGCTCTCTGAGAGCACTCATCAGCAGCTCGGTATAAGGGGAACATTTTAAGGCCTCTACGTACAGCTGTAAACGAAACTATTGGACAAGGCTGACAAGGTCCATGCAAACCGATTGGACCTTATCACTGTGACTTTATGGTAGACCTGGTAATTCAACCATTGACCGAATATTCACCGCCCAACAAATCTTAGAAAAGATCCGTGAAAAATCAACACACACCACCTTTTCGTTGATTTTAAGGCAACCTTAGACAGCACTAAAATGAGTACTTATTAATGTGCTAAAGAGTAATCCATTATTTTTGCATTAACCTTATTTACTACAGCTAGAATTATCCGATTTTTGTCAAATATGCACTGGTTTGCTCGCATGTCGCTATGCTTATCCTTCTAACCTTGTCTCTACTGGTCAATCGATATTCACAGGAATATACATAGATTGTAATCACTTTGCCCAAGGTAGGGTATCTTTCGCAATAACATTATCGGAACGTAACCGACGAAATCCAAAAAAAAAAAAAAACATTTGACAACTTGAAAGTAATTATTAAAAAGGCTTAACCTTCGCTATAATACTGCATGAATTTCAATCAAATTCGCAGCTTAAATCTTTTGCAAAAACAATTAACCAGTATAGACCTCAAACCAGCATTTATACTAGCACTTGTTTCCACCTACCTATGTACATACATATATACGTATCAACACAACTACAGACACACTTAAAACTGGAAAGTGCAACTACTCGGTAATGAATTTGTGGCAGGTGTGGCTTATGGCCGACTGCATTTGCCTCTAACTAACTGCAACGGTACTCAAAGTTTGTCCGTTATACCATCGACGCATTGAATGTCTTATGTTGTAAATAATGATTAACCAACGTGCGAAGAAAGCCAATTGAGGTGAATTTCGCTTTGCACTGTTACTTAGATGCGATGTCCACTGTAGTGAGATTCTCCTTATTGGCTTTGCCTTTGTTCTTACCGTGAATGAGTGTTACTACTCATTCTGCCCGTGTCCATCTTCCTAGACCTTTATTGAAGTAGAGAAAAATATTTTTATGCGTTTTATTTCTTTATTTAATTAATCAATTAATGATTTTGCTACAAATAAAACTCCATCTGCTGTTCGGAGCTGCTTTAAAACTGTAGGATTTTCTATTTGTTGGCAAGACAAAGCAAAAGCAAAGTTTCGTATATTTAGAAGAAATTCTTTAATAAAATCCTTTCTCGTACTAATAACCCATCAAAAGCTAGAAGAACAAAATTTACTACTGTCTGTCGTTGGTGTTATTATTATTTCTGTAAACAAGAAAAAGGAAAAAAGTGTCGAAGTCTTTATATCTCTCATGATCTAATTTTATCTAAATTGGAACACGATCGGTGGTTGATGCCGATTTGAACTACTCGTTTTTTTTTCTTTTCTTTAGCGTAATCTGTCCAGTGTTGTGGATCGGTTATTTGTTACTCGTTTGCCACGTCATAAGGTGTCGCTTCTATCGCGATCTCATTATATGTCAACGTCTTTCATTTCTCATATATAGCTGCGATTTATGTTCACACTTGCTGACGCTTTTAATGATCATACACATACACACAATCACACGATAATGCAAGTACAAAGCGAGAAAACGTAACATTCCTGTAGTGAAAAATACTAGTTGTTAACTAGACTTCTACTAGCTTTCATTTATGGCCTAACTAGTTTATCTTTCATCTATTTCCATGTAAGCAACCGGTACTTTTAACATAACAATGTCCGACGAACTGGCAATTGTCCGACTATGCATCATTTTCATACTAGTTGTATACCAGTTTAAAATAAAATAAATATAATAATGAGTTTGCCTGCTGCGAGAATCGAACAGCGAACCTTACGCACCACAGTGATGGCCTCTAACTACTAATACAATTCAAAAGAATTTATTAGGAAACGAAACTAAGCTGTGGCTTACTAAAAACAATAACAACATACTAATGGTGGGGTGGATGAAATTTCTGCTTAACCAAAAAAAAATTGAATTTGCCTCTAAGGAGACTTGAACCGGGAGCCTAACGCACTATAGCAATAACTTCTAACCAGTCAACAGAGCAGAGTAGAGAATGCAGTTCACCCGTGGCATGCCGATGCAACAACAACCAGCGGTTGTAGAAATTTTTTTTTCTCCCATTCATCTTCGAAGTACTGGTATTTAACTAAAATTTTTTCATACTTGTTGGCTTTTCATGGATATCAGTGTAATAGTAATAAGTATTTACTATAACTAAAACGACCGATTAAAAGTTGCTCTCAACAAGCACCAAATATACTCACATTGCCATCACTTACATATCACAAACATACAAATAACACGGAGCAACGTGAAAGACTTAACATTAACCATGCAACGCGTAGTAATATTATGTTATTTGTTTGAAATTTATTTAATTTTTTCAATCTTGTATTTTTTTTTAATGTCTGTCTTTCTTTTTCAACGTCTTTTCTACTCAAATCGGTTGTATAATTCTATTTGCTAACTTTTCATGCAATAGACGTGTGAAAAATGTGCAACGCGCTGTAGGCTGTATATGAATGAATGCCACAAATACGTGTAGTTGCGCATGTTGCACGTACTATTCATTTATACGAATCTTTCTAATATTTCTATTATTATTGTGACGTGCCACAACTATTATTGCGGTAATTATTATAAATGATATAACGGTACTAAAGAATCAGGTCATAAATAAGTATTTATGCATATTTACAGAAAATAATGGGTTTGGAAAAATGTGATCGAATTTGAGGCTGCAAATTAAAGACTTATTGCATTAACAATATTATGTTACTCTTATTTAATATCTTATTGCGGACTAGATCAGGTCGATAACAGATGAGGCCTAGGGAAAGGCATATAACTCTCCCTGGTAGCTACAATTTTTGCAGAAATTCGGTAAAGCAAATAGCAATAGAAGGTCATTAGTTCAACGATAAAATCTTAGTAATGAAAACTATGTTCGGTAGTTTATAGTTTTTTATAGTTATTTTGCCAGAATTTTTACTCAAATGAAATTGCTTTTCATTACTGTTTTTTGTAAGATGACAACGAAACGTATGCACACTCATATATAAATGCATAGATTTCAAATAAGACTAATGCATTTTATGTATAATTTGTACATTTGTTTGTAAAAAATTTCGTTAATTCGCACACACTGACATATATACTCAATTTTTGTTTTGTAACTAAATACACTCTTAACTTAAATTATGAAGAAATTTTGAATTATTTTCTTTAAAGCATTTAGGCATTATATACCTGTTTTTAATTGAATAAGGTTTTCTTCATTTTGACATTATTAAATTATGCGCTTAAATGTATTTATTATCATTTATTATCTGTTGTAAGTTAGACTACTTTCATTAAACAGCTAGGATGAATATGAATTAGGTGATTTGTTAAATTTGTTTGATTTAAGCGCCCTTAATCCCATGCTCATGCAGCGGTTGTCAGGGCGTATACTCAACATTTTTCTTGAAATGTCAAGTAAACACATATTTTTATATTATATATTTTATATTATATAATTTCATATATTTATTATTATTATTTATTATGTAAAGTGTTGTTTACAAAATTAAAGTTAAACTATGTTGATCTTTTTTATTTTTGTTGCTCTTGCGGAGGGGCGGCCGCTGATGGAAAGAAAAATCAAATAATAAATGAAGAACGTATTTGGTGGTTAAGGGCATTTTGCCTGAATTTTTTTCGCACAGTTCTTCTTTAAATTCAAAACCAATCACTTGCCTACACAAATTTTGAAATTTATTGACGAAAATTATAAATTTGTTTAAAAGTATGCAAGCATACTGGTAGCTCAAGCAACGCCTACAATTTGTGACTAAATATTCCTCCTCCAGTCTGGTGGTACGATTAAGAGATATATAAAATTTCTAGTTCAGCTACATATGTACATATATATACCATAAACGTTAAGTTAGCGTAATGATGACACTGCCAACATTGGTTAGCCATTGCCAAATTGCCTCACTGCAGAATTTAGGAATATCAAGTAGTAATCCATAACGCGTGGTCGCTGCGGACATCGCGGCTAGCATCGCTTTCTTTTTCGATGATTTTTTCTCACAATGACATGTCGAAATGGAGTTTATGGACTTTGGTTTAACTCTGAATATTGATGCGTTTTAGCATTATTTTGATTGGTTGTGGCAGAACATCGAAGCTGGGTAAAAAAGTGACTTTAAAATTGCGCTCATAAGTGCAAAAGCTAATGAAGTGGTAAATTGCCTTGGTGAACTCTTCGTTAGAAAATGGCAGTGAAGTGGTAATGAATGAATTTTCAAATACAAGTCCTGTACAAAATGTAATCGATGCTGGAGGGTGAAGAATACAGTAACTGTTACTTACTACTTCATTGGGAAGCCATTACCATTCGCTACTGGGCTTGCTATCATCCAACACATTGTGAGTGGTCACGATCAGCATGTAATGAAAGAAATGATAAATTTCTTAAACACAAGTTGTCAGATATATAAATATATACGAGTATATATACATTACGCATTAACGGTGGGAAGATTTGCGGTTTATTTTTTTTTTTGGCTTTATTTTCTATTAATTATTTTTGTCTCAGTATTTACTTAGTTTATTATTTTTAGTTGCACCTCTAATTTTTATAAATTTTTAGTGTTTTTATTACTTTTATTTAATTTTTCTAAGATTTTTTTTTTAAGTTTTAATTCATTTTTGATTTGGTAAATTTTTTATAATTGGAATAATAACTTTTTAGCCTTCACAAATTTTTTTCTCTTCTGTTTACACACATTTTAATCCAATTAAAATCACCTGTTTTATAAAACACCAAAAAAACTACTGCCAAAGAGTCTCAAATTACGCCACCATCAACAATGGAATTGATAAAATAATAAAAATTAAATTCGAAGTAATAAGCAGAGAACCATCGGCGCAGAGCGACAGACTGTTAAACCTACAACCATTTATAATCATGTTGACACCAACACCCAAATAGGCCTATAAACTACAAACGCGTCAAAGTAGGGGCGCAAAACTTGTCTTCACTTCTCTGGTGCTGATAGAAAAGCTAAAGCTTAACACCACAAATGTACGGAGTATAAAAATGTAAATGACTCTCTTCAAGCACACGAGTTTTAATTTGCTCCACGAAGGTTTTGTAATATTTGTAAACAAGATTCACGAGACACATTGATAAACTCATCACAGCAAAAGTTCGCTCAACACTGAATCACTTAGTGGCCGAGAGTCATGTGCAGACCAATATACGAAGAAAGTTGGCGGAATGCAATGGCATTGGAATAATGGCAAACAAGCAAACTGCAAGCACATGGATTTAATACCGATAAGTGACCAAATATGTATGCATGTAAGTATGTATTTAAATGAAAACAAAACCGGTTGTGTTATTGTTATTACAGAGCCTTCTATTTTGTGCGTTAGACAGAGTGGTGGTGGCGTAGAGAACGAAGTTGCAGTGGTACATATTTATTGGCCTGCTTCTAGGTTGCTTGGTTCGAATATTCGCTGGTGGTTTGGTTTGATTCGTTTTCGCTTAGCAGGTGTATTTGAAGCCATCATTGGTACTTGCTAAAAACGTTTATGATAGCAGCGCTGTTATTAGCATTGGCTGTGAGAATATTTTTGAATAATAACAAAATGTCTGCAGTTTTAACAGCTGAAAATTAGCTTTATCATAGTAGCAAATATTTATTAAGAATTTTTAACAGCGGCATGTTATGATTTAACATGCATCTGCTATATTTAACATATATATGCCTCAATGTATAGAACATAATGTTAGTTGAAACCAAATATTTTTATTTTTGGCATTTATTTGACTTTTAATAAGTTTTGTTATGTTTATTTTATAAAACATATTCATATAAACGGCTTTTGTTTCATTCTAATACTCGGAGTATCAAAAAACTCATTTTTTGATTCCAATTATTGAAAATAGAAAAATTGTAATTTTTTTTAAGTCACCTTTAACTTTACGTAAATAAGCTCCGAAGATTTATTAGCAAATATTTTGAAAATCTTAAATTATTTTAGCGCTCTTTACCATAATTTTTTGTTATAAATTTAAGAGCGAAGGAATCATTGGTTTTTTACATATACATACATGTACATGTAATATTGTATGTAAATAGGTTGATTTTCTAGTCGATGAGATAATGGTACAAGGAGTGTTAGTTGAAATTTGCCGGTTTTTTCGATTAAAGAAACACTTAATTTTCAGAGGAATCTCAAAATTTTTTTATTCAAAGTATTCACCATTGGTTTCTACATATTTCGCCCATCGCTGGGGCAAAATATGGATACCATTCCAAAAAAAATTTTTCTCTTTCGAGGCAAACCATTCAACGAGCCATTTTTCGACTTCTTCAAAATTAGCGAAGCACTGCTCTGCAAGGGAGTGTCCCATCGATGCGAAAAGATGATAGTCGGACGGGGCGAGGTCTGGAGAGTACGGCGGGTGCGATAATATTTCCCAATTAAGTGTTTTTAATGTGTCTTTCACCAGTTTAGCGGTATGAGACGGCGCGTTGTCATGTTGCAAGATAACTTTGCCATGTCTTCGGGCCCATTCCGACCGTTTTTCGATCAACGTATGATTCAAATTGATCATTTGTTGTCGGTAGCGATCCGTGTTCACCGTTTCACCACGTTTTAACAACTCGTAGTACACCACACCACACTGGTCCCACCAAACACAGAGCATTGTCTTACGGCCAAAGCGATTTGGCTTTGCAGTCGATGAGCCAGCTTCACCAGGGGAAAGCCATGATTTTTTTCGCTTCGGGTTCTCAAAATAAATCCATTTTTCGTCCCCCATGACAATTCGATGCAGAAAAGAATTCCTTTCGAATCGTTGAAGGAGCATTTCACAAACGGTTTTTCGATTTTCCATTTGTCTATCTGGTTCAGCTGGTGTGGCACCCATTTTCCATACTTCTGGATCTTTCTCATGGCTTTTAAACATTGGCAAATTGCTCCTCGAGTCACGTGTAGTGTTTCTGCTAATTTTTGTTGCGATTGGGTTGGATCAATATCCAATTCCTCGTCTTCGAACTTTTTCACTGCATCAGGATGTTCATTGTCTGTCAAATCGAAATCTCCACTTTTAAATTGACGAAACCATGTCTCACATTTTCTAATCACTGGAGCATGTTCACCATAAGTTTCTACCAGCAACCGGTGAGCTTCAGCTGCTTTTTTCTTTTGATGAAATAAGAAAAGCAACGAATGCTGCAAATGCGATTTACTTGGAACGAAACTCGACATATTCACTGAGGTAAACAAATATGTCGCTATTATTTTCGCGGAATGTGACTTGCGTATTTTTGTGGGTTAATGTCAATAGAAAAAAATTACATACATGCCAAATCATAGAAATTTATACATATTGCTAGCGACATCTTTTAGTAAAACCGGCAGCCTTCAACAAACACAACTGGTACGTGTAAAAAGAGATTTGTAAATATACTATATATTTTAATATTCCTCAGGGCAACCACAGAGTTTATTCTAATTATTTTGCTGTTTCCTCTCTTGACCTTTCTTTTCATCTTTTTATTCGTTTTTATTAATAACTTTCAATTAAGTATGCAATAATGCTCATCAACTTTGAATAATTCTAGTGGGCTTACATCTTCTGACATTTTCATTGTCACTGAGGTTGCCTTATCCTTGACTGCTATCAGCTGTCCAATGAAGTGTAAAAAGTGACCATGGGCTTTGCGTCAATAGGGTCATTGTGTAAGAATGTACAAGTAAAAAAATGTTGTTTTTATATTTAGCTTTTTCTCAGATTTTCGTATAATGCTATTCAAAATGTTAAATTTAAGATTTTATTTTTAGTCTGAGTGTTCTTCTTTAACGCCCCAATAAAACAAAGCACCAAAGCTCCAATACACCATTTCAATCATACCAATATATCAAAGAACCAGAATTTACATAGACCAATACATCTATTCCCCAGTACACAGATATGCTAATACACCAACAATACACGAAAATGTAAACTAGTTACATTCTAGTTATCAACTAGTATTTTCCCTGCAGAACTAAGAAAAAATTTGCTTACTTATTTCAAAATTAAATAACCACCAGCCACGCTAAAATGATTGTGAAATAATTTTCATACCCCTAAAGGAATGTATAATTAATCAAAATGTTTCATAAATTTGAATTAATGAAGTGGCTGAGGGAGCGTTAAGCTAGTATAAAAGCCGTCATTGGCTCAAAGGACAACCATCAAACCCTTGTTAGCCTTGAAGGGGCCATAACTGAATAAACAAAACAAAAAAAAAACTTTACTGTTTCATAAATATTTAGCTAAAATGTTTTCTAGTGTAAATTCTCATTCATATACTGATATGAATTTTATTAGTAAACTCAGTTGGCTGCTGACCTTAATGATGGTACTCCTTCAACAAACAACACACGGGATGTAAGTATTAGTCAATTCGTCTTATTTACCTTCAGACTGTTTGATTTACTTGTATTATGTATGAAGTCCTGTATTCCCGAAAGCTGAAGACTGTGGTCCTAGCTACTCGGAGGATCCCCGGAAATGTACTCATGGTAAGCCAACTTTTATTTATGAAATACTTGAATATATAATATCTCTCTCTCTCTCTATCTCTCTCTCTCTCTCTCTCTCTCTCTCTCCCCCTCTCTCTCTCTCTCCCTCTCTCTCTCTCCCTCTCTCTCTCTCCCTCTCTCTCTCTTTCTCTCTCTCTCACTCCCTCTCTCTCTCTCTCTCTCTCTCTCTCTCTCTCCCACGGAATGTTCACCACGCATTGTTTGTTACAGTAAGTTGGGCGAGAGCTGTCAAATCTACGAGCATGGCGCTCTGAGCAATTGTCTGCCGAATTTAATTTGTAGTTGTGATAAATGTCGTGAAGTGTTGACGATTTGTAAGGCACCATCGCCATTTAATATGGCTAAGCGCTCGAAACAAGTAGTTGCAGAATATACGGATTGAGTTGTCATTTGTGATGCAAACAAAAAAAAAAAGCAGCGAAAGAAACGATTTTTTGTAGATGACGAAAAATTATTCATTAAACTCAAAGGACTACGAAAAGGCTTAGCGTTAATAACAAAATAATGAATATAATAAATATAATAATAGTTCAATGATTAAATATAATTCTAAAATACTTTGGTATATTATAACCATAATCTGAGTCGTTGAAAACCTGTATATTGAATATTTAAAACAAGTGTAATACATATTTAGTGTTAATAAAGATATTTAAAAATTGATAGGTCTGTTTCTTGCCTTTTCTTTTGATAGAAACACATTTGCAAAGTGTTGAAAATTTTCATAGCTAAACTAAAATATATATGAGGTCAAAGAAATACGTTTTCAATGGGAAACCCCCAAACCCCCATCTATGGAAAGGAAAAAATTATTTAATAAATTTTACTCATTCGTACATTCACAATATCGTAAAATATTCATCTTGATCAATAAATGGAATTAAAACGTGAAAATTTTGTGTAACCCAACATGAAATGGAAACAAATATACGCAAAAATACTCATACGAAAGTGTATAGATCTTACTGGCAAATTTTTTGAAAGACAATAAAGCAATTTTCAATTATTTATATTTTTTCTTTCTATCATCAAGATATATAAGAGACAATATTGTAGAAAAGTTCAAAACTCAGCTGGGAAATACAAATAGCTTAAAATGTTAACACACATATATATGTAAAAGAAACACCGAAAGTGTGAATGAATGAATGTGCGAAGGCTTCAACGAAAATATTCACATATTAGGTCAAGTAAGAAGTTCGTTCGGTTTTTTTTTTATTGATTTTTCAAAATACTATAATTTTGTGAACATTTGTCCGATTTTTCCGATGCGCCATTTTGTTCGTAAAGATGCCTACTTCATTATACCCCTCTCGTAGAAGGCTGCGTCCCTATTGACAAAAAACTCGGAGTCAATTTTCACAGGCCTCTCTTGAGGACAACTTCTCACCATTAAGCGCGTGCGCCATGGACAGGAAAAGATGGTAATCACTTGGTGCCAGGTCAGGACTATAAGGTGGGTGCATTAGGACCTCCCATCCGAGCTCCTGGACCTTCTGGCGCGTCACCATAGACGTGTGTGGCCTGGCGTTGTCCTGATGGAACACAATTCGGCCTCTGTTGATCGAAGATGGCCTCGTCTGGATGAGTGCTGCCTTCAACCGTTCCAGTTGTTGACAGTAGAAGGCCGAATTGAGCATTTGGCTATAGGGGTGCAGCTCTTAGTAGATGATTCCTTGTGAGTCCCACAACAGCAAAACCTTCCTGGCGTCAAACCTGGCTTGGCCACCGTTTCCGCCGGCTCACCGCGTTTCGACACGACCGATTTCCCTTGACGTTGTCGTAAGTGATCCACATTTCATCGCTAGTTACCAAACGCTTCAGAAATGGATCGATTTTGTTGCGATTCAGCAGCGATTCGCAGATGGAAATTCGGTCCATCATGTTTTTTTGCGTTAGTTCGTGTGGAACCCAAACATCGAGCTTGTTTTGGATCCAAGGTTATGCAAATGATTCCAAACGGTTTTCTGGCTTAACTTTACTTCCTCAGCAATTAAATAAGTGCTCTCGTGACGGTCTGTTTCCACTAATTCCATGATTTTATCGCGATTTTCGACGACAGGCCTCCCGACGCGTGGTGCATCCTTGACACCGAAATTACCGGAACGGAACCTGGCAAACCATTTTTGTGCTACATGTTCGTTTACAGTATCGGGTCCAGAAACTAAATTAATTTCTTCAGCCGCTTTGGCTGCTTTTTCACCTTGATTGAAGAAAAATTGTAAAATTTAGCTAATTTTCTCTTTGCTGGTGTCCATCTTTGACGAGCGCTCACAACGTACTAAGTCAATAAATCGAAAAACTGTCAAAGACAAGCTTTTAGCGCGAATAAACACGTTTTCAGCGCCATATAGTATGACATGATGCGATACGTAACACTAGTATTATGGACAATAACGCCATCTCTTAGATAAAAACCGAACGAACTTTTTACTCTATGAATATTTCTGGTAATTTTTTTATTTAGAAACTGAATCCATCTTTTTGGATAAACACATATACTATATATGTAAAAAATTTATATATACTCGTATATATAAGTTTAATAAATTTCCAGTCCGTCAAGTGTAACTAATATTCCAGTGCTGAGCGCACGTGCAATGTACACAAGTGAAACTTGCAACCAACAAAAATCATTTAAAGAAATTGTTCATTCCACTGGCCATATGCATCCAGAATCGTTAGTAATGATAATCGCCAACCACAGTTGGTCATACCACAAATATTTCTTAACCGTTCCATACCGCGCGTGCTGGAAATAGCGGAAGGAATAAATTCGTGTATCTAATACCGCACAAATTACTAAAAATATGAAGAAAAATCATCTTTCTATTAACTTGTTTTCACTAGCTTACGCGTAGTAGAGTTTCAGCTCTGCGCTGTGGAGACAAATGATGTGCCCGCAAATGCACTTTAACCCGTACAGGCGATATTTTCCGGAAGAATGACTCAGGTACTGTATTAACTCTGTTGTTGCAAATTAATTGAAAGACATAAAATATAAATTCATGGGATTTTCTCTTTCGCTACTACTAATACTACGCTTTAACTGCTAATAGTATTTGTTCATGCAATAACAATATGTGGTTATGATGTAATAATTCCATATGGAGGAACCTGTGATGAGGTAGAACAGAAAGAGTGCGACCATTTGTGAAACAGGTTTAAATCGAAATATCAGTAATGAATTAAAACAATCTACTTTGCGCAAGTTTTAGATAGAATAATAATAACATAGTGGGGAGGTCAAACAACTTGACTGTGATCATATTATGGACCCTAATTAATGCATAGCGTCTTAAGACGTACATTTTTTTCTCAAAATTTTTAGTCAAAATTTGAAATTTGGCGATTATAATAATTTTATTTTTAAAGTTAATGAAATTCTGCCATCAAAAGAAAAATGGGTATGTATACATTAAATACAAAAGTAAATTCAACAACATGTATGGTAATGTGTGATTAATATGAATAACAAACAGCAAACATTTAATATTTGCAGGCGTTTCGCAAAAGTTGTATGAATGAAAATCAGCAAAATCTTGTGCGTAGGCTGAAGAAAAATGTGATATACCAGAGAAATGTCTGCAAATGAATACAAATACACCACAAGCGACCAAACATAACCACACGGATTACTAATGTTTTATGCGCACGCGTGACGTACACAACACTTGTCGTTGCCAATGGAGCTTGCCAAAGGTGAAAACAAAAATATTAAAACCAAAAGCAAAGGCAAAAAAAAAGGCAATGTTGTGCAGCATTGGCACTTGTTTTACCGCAATGAATGGGCAGTGCAATTTTATTACGATATTTATTTTTAATATGTTCATTTATCTTGACACTGGTTAAGTTAGTTTTATAAAACTAATAATAATTTTTTACATTACCAAATTACCATATTTTGGTTATTGGTTTTTTTCACATATTTTGCACCACTTCACGTCCATATTAAATTTTTCTTCGTAGTCGCGTGGGTTGCCAAAGCAAAAAACTTTGTAACAAGTGGCCGGCAACAAAAAATGGTAACAGAAATAAAATTTGACAATTTATGAAACAATTTAAAATCGAACAAATCTTATTTCCATAATTTGAAAGAGCAAAGTGCGTGGTTTAACCGTTTCTTATTGAGTTTTAATTAAAAATAATAACGTTTCTATTAATAAATTAGCCGAGCATTACCCGCCTCCTACGCACCTGAAGGATAACAGAAAAATCCAACAGGCGGGTGGCCGAAAACCAGTAACAATCCGAACTACTCTTAATCCAATACCCATGGTGGAAGGTTACCCTTGCCTCTTACATCTTTTTATGACTGTGGAATGTAGGCAAATTAATGAGCAGTAAACGATCCCGGGTGTATGGGGTTTAGTCAAGCATATGGGTATGCTGTTACAGTTGCGAGGCTACACTCAATTCCTATTCTTGCATCCACGTCGCGCACCCTGGAAACGTGAGCAGTCCTTGTGCAAAGATTTGGTAACCAACCCGTGCGGAGCCTTGGGTCACGGCTAATGAGAGAGAAAGCTTCAGTAGAGTGGTGCGTGGTCAGTGGTCCGATGAAGTCTGTTTACCGGTGGTGCGGCAGCGAGGAGGCGTCGGTCTTGAAGCAAGCGGCTCGCTATATAAATGTGTACAAATTTTAAACACTTAGAAACCAGCTCCAATGAAAAAACTTACAACACCTCGGATGAGATACCACCTTTCTGGAATGTCCGGTCCCTTAATTGGAAATGTGCCACTGCCCAGCTGGTTGATGTCCTCGTAAGAATAAAGGCTGACATCACCGCCGTCCAAGAAGTGCAATGGACGGGATAAAGACGAAAGCGAGTAGGTCCTTGTGACATCTACTACAGCGGTCATATAAAGAACCGCAAATTTGGTGTCGGGTTTCTTCTTCATACTTACGCATCTCAGCTTCTTTCTTTTTTTATCTGCAGATGTGTTTTGCTCTCTTCAGTTCTCGATATCGATCGCAAGGTTGCGAGGTATGCAGTATGTTTTCTCTCCACTGCAACACGGCAGCCCTCATCGTTCCAGCTGTTTTTGCGACCTTTACGAAATCCAATAACTTAGTTGCAGCTATATATGGGGAGTTTGATATCCCGTCCCACATTTTCCTTATACCGAGTTGCTGATGAGTGCTCTCAGAGAGCAGGAGCGCAATTCGAATAGAAAACCGCTCGGCAGTCTGTTGTGATTGCAGCTTTTTGTCGTCTAATTTTCCTTGTGTTTGTTGACGGACGTGCTTTGATACATAAAAAAATGAAATTTTGTGTGTAATAAAAATAAATAAAATACATCGTTTAAAAAAAAAAATTATTTAAGTTTTTTATTATTGCACAATCGGTGCGTTACCCTGTATTTTTTATTTTATTTTATATTAATTGTTAATTTTATTTATTTAGTTTTCTTATGCACCTAACATAAATCCAACTTAAAATTAATTTATATCCACAAAATGTGTTAGCCATAGCTTTTCGCTGCAAAATTCAATAAATTTCCCACATTCAATACGATAACTGTCAAGCAGTCGAACTGTCAAGTGACAAGCTGCCAAACTGCGCAGCGTGTCTCAGTGGTGGTCTATTTGTTAATTTAGTGTTTGCAGAGTATAAACATTTATGTTTATGCGCGAATTTCATTCAAATGTCAACTGTCTGCATATTAAATTTTATTATTTCTAGTTTTTGATTTCCGTCGCAACGCATGCCAGTCCCGTGGTCTCATGGATTTAATAAAATAGTGTAATGACGTCAATTACTTATCATTAGAAATTGAAATTCTTATTTCAAACCAAATCAAGTGGTCGATCTAAAAGTTAAATAACTTTGAATAATTGATAACGAATTGCCGAATTTATATTCAATGTTTCTTTTACATACTCGTATGTAGAATTTTCAGTCTGCTTGTGAGGATCATTACCTGGTTGTTAGAATTAAATGTGGACTGTGGTATATAGTAAGCAATTTCTGGCTGAAATCCAGCCAACACTAGTTTTGGTAAGCTAGCAATAATAAATAGGTACAAATCGAATCCCTAAAAGAACTGAAAGATGTACTACAAAAGTCATGCCTAAAGTATTTCTAGGATCGGAAAAATCTCCAATGCAAATATATTAGAACATTTCGCACAAATCCAGGTGCGAATGATCTGTAAATGAGGAGCGACGAGTATCAGGCCATTTCGTGCATGCGAACCTCAGCGAAAACTAATCATCAAAACAACCACTTAACGAAAAAGAAGTTAAAATATATTTTATGACATACTTAACTGACAAACTTACATACAAGTGTGTTGAACAACTTGTAATATAATATTAAATTTTTTTTAGTTTTTTTTGCACTAAAAAGCTGTTACACCGCTAAACATGCTACCAATACTAGCCGAATAGTGGGTAATAAAAATATGACAGAAATAAAAAGTATTAACATAAAGTGCAATGAGATGCAACATCTTCAATACTTCATGAACCGTTGATAGGTCTGTAGACAGAGTGTACTTAGTTGAATCAATGCAACTGCAAAGATATTTCTAGTCAGCCAGACAACTCAAAGAGATGAATTCGCACATTCATGTGGAGAGTTGCATTCGTGTTGGAAGCAATAATAATGAGATTTTGGTGGAAAAGGGCAAACGAAGCTTAAGCGGCGGGTGGAAGCATCATTTGTATAAGCAAGAAAATAATTTTGAAGTTTTTTTGCCGGTCTATCAGCGTGCAGGAGATCGTTGTATTTTACATTTTTTATATTTGCTATTGTCTTCTTCTTAATTTTACAAGTTTTACCACCATAACAGCGAAAGTAAAATTGTACGCAAACACTGATCTTCCACCAGAGTGGCTTGACAATTTCAAGTAAACTTTCTTTATTGATTTTAGTAGATAATTGTTCCAGTAGGTATTGATGGCTTCATAAGAAGTATGAAAATTACCGAAAAAATTTAAATGGTAAAAAAATTTCTGAGCTTGTGATTCTCGTGAATCCATTATAAGTTTCTAAAGATTATCATACGAAAGATTAAAGCGAAAAAACATTTGAAGATTTTCTTTTAAGAAACTAGCATAATTTTTTTTTTTCTATGCTACGAGGGGCAGCTAATAAGTTGGCGACCTAAGGTAGTTAAAGATCACATCTCATCTCGTTACTGAAAATAGTAATTACGGAATTCATTATTAGTATAAATAATTCATTTTTTTATTAGGTTTATTAACATGTCGTTTCTGGAACAAGCAACAACACTTCGTCAACGGAAATTTGAAATTCTCGCAATTTGGAGCACAGCGCTGTGATTAAACTCCTTGTAATAAAAAAGAAGTACGCCGAAAGAAATATTTAAAAATAAGTCATATGGACTCTGCCCCTTCATATACAATGATGAAGAAATGTGCTCAGCTGTTTCAACAAAGAGGAGAGACTTGTGGAAATCACCCCGCCCGGGACGCCAAGTTACGGTCTTTAGCGAAGAAACTATTAAGAAAGTCGAAACTTGCAACCTCATTGTAACAGCTGATGAAACTTGGATTCGTTAGGATAGTCCCGAGTCTAAACAGGAGCTGATGCAGTGGATAAAACAGGGAAAATGTTACCAAAAAAATTGGAAATGAAGTGGAAAAGTCGGCGTCGAAGATTATAGCTACCATTTTCTGAGATAGTAGAGTACTACAATGAATGGTCAGTATTACTCTTATTTGTTGCGTCAGGCGCGTGAGGAGGTAGTACAGTGCTGTTTCTTCAAGACAGTGCACCCGGTCGCACCGTTCGGGTTGCAAGGTATGCCTTAAAAGCCAATGCATTTATGAAAATTGAAAATCACCCTACAGTTCGCACCTTTTTGAAAACTCTGTAATGTCGATTATTCACAAGAATTCTAGATTAGAAATTTTTCGAAGGCTTTTGGAAATTATTTTTTGATTTTAAAATCTTAATTTTTTTCTAGCAAAAATTTTTTGTAAGTTAAATTTTGATAAATTTTCTTCGAAAGTTCATTTATTCAATTTACCCAAAGGACCTCAAAGGTCAGTCAACAAAATGGTCATAAATTGAACAATATGGTTTGTTGTTAACATTAAAAAAGTTGCTTTTAAATATACAAAAAATTGCTGAAATTCAGGTTAAAACTTTTTATTCTATTTTTTTTTAATCTATCATAATTTTTAATAAGTTGGCCAAACCAAGTTTTACTCGCTTAACTGTTTCCATATTAAAATTTGTCATGCATGAAGACAGTGTCAAATTAAGTGCAGAAGGATTAAAATAATAATGCATTTTAATTGTATTTATTTGACATCTGGCTTAACTTGTCAGAAGCACGTCAAAGTATTTACATTTTTTGTGTGAATATTCAAAATTAATATCTTTGCACACTCATTCTACAAGAAGATGTAAAGATTCATAGCAACGCTACAACTGCCTCATGCTTCTATGTCATTTTCCGCATGACATTAGTGGCGACTTCGTGATAGTTATATGTATTTAAAGTTGTCACATGCAGCGAGACAATGCAAAACAAGTTAGAATGTTCGATGCCAATATACGAATATACCAAGAAAGCATATACGATTGTAATACTCTTATTGTAGCTCAGCATGAAATTGCTAAGAAGCCTTTGCCATATACACGTTGCTAACACTTATGATTCGTGCGACACCATTTTGGCACATCAATCAAGCAATCAAATTTTCTGGCAGCTATAAATGCGCCATGCAACATGTCTTTGCTGTAAGACTAGGCAAAAAAACTATATTCGTATTTAGACATATAATATTATAAATAAACATATGTATGAACGAGTTATACCTATGATATATAGGTAAGTATAAAGCAAACATATGTCTTGATGCGCCACACCGTCGGCTTGCTTAGTGGAAATTCCTTCTTGTGCAACATTATAGAAAATAACACCAACGAAGTCAAAAGGCACAATACTCAGCAACACTTGGCAGCAACATTCATTCTTATATCAATATAATAAATGCTCAGTCTATTGCATACAGTGTTGAATTTTGAATGTATAAGTTTGGTTTATCAGCCTTTACCAAAGTTTTTTATTCGGGTTAGTAGTAGCAGAAATTTATGTAGAAATATGTCTGAGAGGAATAACAAAAGTTCGGTCAGCTGGTGACTTTTAATTTATTTTTGTTAAATCTAAAAATATTAAAACCTTGAGCCTTGAGAAGGCGGACCAAAATCTTCCACTGATGACATCACTGTAGCTCTGGTGCAGTCCAAGGTTGACGAAGACCCACGATTGAAACAAGAAATGATTGCTAATGAATTGGGCTTGAATACCATGGCTGTATCGCGAATACTAAGTAACCATCTGGAAATCTGCTCGATGAGTACCCCGAATTTCATATGATGCCCAAAAATAGGCTCGAGTGCACTGGAAAAGGTTCAGACGGTAGCCGCAAAATAGTACACCGAAATTTGCTTACCAAAAGTTTTCAAAAATTTGTTGGAAAACAGGAAGAAAAAGGATTTGCGGCGCCACTTTTTACATCATAACAACGCACCATCAAGCTCTGCTGAAATAACGAGTAATTTTATTGCGATCTCTGGGGTCGGAGAAATACGTCCAGCACCATATTCCACGGATATAGCACCTTGTGATTTCTGGTTATTTCCAAAAATTAAAATATTTATAAAAGGAAAGGTCTTTAATAGTAACGAGCAGATAATAAATGCGGTTAATGCTGAACTTGATAAGCTTAAAAAGCAAGATTTCGAAGACTGTTTTCAAAAGTGGATCTATAGGCTTAAGAAATGCATTGAAATAAATGGCGATTATGTAGAGGAGATAAAAAAGGACAAGGATTACGAATAAATACAAAAAGACTTTTTTTTATCTGGTCTGCAATGAAAAACTCCTTTAAATAAAAATATAATCATATGTCATATACCATATCACATATTTTTCTTTCTACACTCCAAATAATTCTTGGCCATGAGTAAGAATGATGAAGGCTTTCAGTATCTAAAGACGAAAAAATTTACGCAAATCAGGATTGCAAAATTAAAAGGAGCAATCTTTATCGCTCCTCTAATACGCGAGCTCATGAAAGACACAAATTTTGTGTTGCATACTCTAAGTCGGGGCGAGCAGTATAGCGGGTATTGCAACATGTTCACCGCGGTATTAAACACTCCTTGATACCTTAAGCGGAGTTAGGTTGAAGACAAGCCTCTGGCCAGATCTACTTCGTTGCTTAGAACCAACTGCCTAGAGAGTCACCAATAGCAGACCAAAAAGATCAAGCTACCACTAACGCATTGAAGATCTGGATATTGTTAGTCAACTAAATTCCTACCTGTATAAATGCTTTATTCTGACGTACCCAAAGTATGTTCTGCATGCAATGAAACTCCGCACTATGCTAGCCACCTCTTTGTATGTTTGCTCACCAACCTATAAGACTGCACATCACTAGAGCATCGCTTAATTTTATTGCATTTTAATGGCCTTCGGTTGTCGTCGCTGATTCTCTATTGCCCAATTCACCGATCTCTTTTAATATTCCTTTAATTGAAAACTGATAATAATTTTCTTTCAAAAAAGAATATGTAGGATAACATACCTTTCACTTTAAGATATAGAAGATTGATGGAAATTTCAATGAAGACTGTTTACCGACTGTGGAAAAAACACGTTTTGGTATTTCTCATCTTTCATATCTTTTATGCTTGCGGTACCAAAAGGTTGGTTTCAAAATAATCATATTAATTGGAATTTCTTATTTTTATCTGAAAGTTGCCTTAACTCAATTTAAGCACATCTCTCTCATTTTTTCATACCCTGAACAGCATTGAAAACCTTAAATAGGCCAAAATGACCTGGGCAGTGTCACATTTCACCTGTTCCCCACTTCGTCCTTCGTCAGCAAAGCACAATCGTCTCCGACTCTGTTCTCTTTCGCTAGTTTATCGTTCATTTAGTTTCCTGTTTTGCACGTAACTTCAACATTTTCATAAAATTTTGCATTACAGACTCTCACATCTTCATTCGCATATTGAAATAATAGAGAAACGCAGCTGACTCTCAAAAAACGTATACGCAATAGCTGCAGGCTTTTCTCTAGCTCACTTTCACTCAAAAGCGCGCCTAGATAAGAACTTGTGAATTCATTGATAAAAGTAAGCCACTTGGGACTTGAATAAGATTAGATTGGAAATAAACTAACTTTGCGTGTTTTCTATAAAAGTTTTATATATTTTATTCCACATAAGTAAATTATGTTAGCTATGCCCAAGCCATTTTCTTATCACTTTCCAATATTCATTTCTGCCCACACAAAGTGAGCTCACAAAAGTATTCTCAATAGAATATCTGCTAAAGTATTAGATTTCCATTGGACAATTGTTTGACAACTGAAAGCACACAAACATGCCTACTTGTACAATACTAACAAACTTGTAAACAAACACATTTTCTCCCTTTTTCACATGTAAATGCTTGTCACTTGCGCTGCCCACCAGCTAGAAATACACATTCTTTCACACAAAAAAAATAAATAAATATTTGGTCAAACATTTCTGAGATTTCCTTCTCCAATTTCACGCTACCCAAACAGCTCACAACAGCTCGTCGTTGTACTGGCTTTAAGCGCTGCTAATGCTTGTTGCACGTTGCCTGCCACGTTGCTGTCGCACGCTTGACAATTTTGCGCGCAATTGTAGCGCAAGCGCATTGAAAAATCAAATACCTCAATGCATTACCTGCCGCCGGCGCTACCGCTTGCGTGCAACTCAGCTGCTGCTGCTGCTGCTGCTCTTTTCTGTGGCTGCAACTGAATGCTGCGAGTGCTCAGAGTTCTGGCTGGTTTTCTGCTGGTGTGTGGGCAAATGTTGCGTTGCTCGTATGTGGCAGACATGACAGTTTGTGGCATTGTTATCTACGTTCATTCTTACTTTCCTATTGGTGGTTTTTTTGTTTAGCGATTTAGTAGTTGTTTATTTTGTTGTTGCCTTTGTTACTTGCAGTTTTTATTTGATTTTGCTGTTGACATTTTGTGTGTTGTGTTGACAGTGACAATTGGCAATTGTTTATTGTTGCAGCACATTTCCTTCTTATTCAGTTCCACTTTTGGTGTGGGATTTTGAGCAGATTTAGACAGGAACCCACTAAGTACATGCTCATGATGATGGGTCAAGTTACAACTTAGCTGAATTTCCTTTTTCGATAACGAGAATATCTGGATGTGAGTTATAACTTCAGTAAAAGTCTGATAAGTTTGAATGTGCAAGGCAAGCATTTTTAGCAGGTATTTATTTATATTATTTTTTGCTTTATTGATGTTGTAAAATGTTTATTTTAAACCCACAATTTTTTATCATATGCAATATTTATCTACACAAGGATTTTTTTTTACAAAATTGCGCAAACTCAGGGTTCTACAGTTTGCGGCTTCGAAAATAAACGTAATTAAGAAGCATTCAAAATAAATATTTTCATGAATTTCTTTTTTTCATAAATTTTGAACCTTCGAAGTATAATATGTATATGCGTGTAGTATTTCATCACTCAAATGACCGTCTCGCGTCATTGCTTGACGAATGCCGGTTATCAAATGCCAAGAATTAGAGGCTTATCGGCATTAATACGTTCTTCATGTAGCCCCACAAAAAAGTCCAACGGTGTCTAATCGTACTATCTCGGTACCCAATTAACATCGCCAAGACAATAGTTTACATGGCGGGAAATGCCTCTCCCAAATAAAGCCATATTCGCTGTTTGTTGTTGTTGTTGTTGTTGTTGTCGTTGTTGATGCTGCTGTTGTTGTTGTAGAGCCTACGTTAACCGTTAATATTCGCTCGTGTTGTGTGGCATGTGGCACCACCTTGTTGTTCAAGTCGTGTTCTTCAATTGCAGACCAAAAAAAGTCGGTTATCATACCACCAAACCTCTCCAAATTGGCAGTGACAGTCTTGACATTGTCGTTTTCAAAAGAGTAATGTGGAATCACACCTCCGGACCTCAGAGTGCACCAGACAGTAAATTTTGTGGGGTATAATGGTCTCTTTTCAATTATTTGAGGATTTTTGGAGCCTCAAATGCGATAATCTTGCTTATTAGCGTGTTCTTCCAGTGTGCATCATAATCTCTTCTTAAATCACAAAACGTGAACGGGTTTGAATCACTATTTTTGTAGTCGGTTTTAACAATCTTAACGGGTTATGCGGTTGTTTAGCGATCCATTTTCATAAATATATGAATTTGAGCTAAAGAAATTGTACTTGGGTCCACAGTTAAGTTTGATAGATGTCAAAATAGTGCTTGTACTTTTGATACCACGAAATGGATAACCTTAAATTGTAAATGTGCTGATGAGGGTGTTTAATAAGCGTTTACAGAAAAAATACTTAGTCGAACATTATGAAATTTCGTACACAGATTTTTGGAGAAAATAGGTATGTAAGAGTATCATGGTATAATTATCAATTATAATTAAATAATAACAAATCGCGTCATATAGAGTTTAAAAAGATAGGATTTAGAATAGATAATTTTTAATATGTTACTGGATTTCAGTATGATCCTTCAATTCAATATCGGAATCATAATTTAATTAAAATTAATTAATTAAAAAAAATTGTCAGTATAGCGATGCTTTCATATGGGTAGATGAAACTGCTGCAAAGAAAGTACCTTCGGCATAACCGTCGGAAAATTCACCCTTCATGACGAAACATCCCCAAATGGTCCATCGACTTCGCCAGTGCTTGAAATATGGTTCCCTGTAGTAATGAATTCCTGCACAAGGAAACTCACTAAGCTACCTGGCTGTCTCCAGAACGAAAAACTCACAACCATATCGATCATGTCTCCAGTTTTCTAGATGTGGGCACGTACGAATGTAACGGCGAGTACCGCAAACGATGGAATGATGAGATATTCGAGTAATCGTATAACATTGACAAAGGTCAGTTCACAGCAACTAGAATCAATGAAAAAGTAAAATGAAATTTAAATATATTTTTAAAAACTTTTTATACATAAAACCATACAAGTATTTTGTAGAAGAACGATGCTATTGGAGGTTTAACTCCAGCAACAACTTTGTTACCGCTACAAAGATAAAATGCTCCACTGATACTTGAGGGAATTTATCGATCAGCGACGGGAGTGAGAACAACAGCAGCAGTTACATATGTGAATACCTCACCTCAATGCACCACTGTTACAGCGCTGTCACCTGCTTGCCTGTCTGCTAACTCACAGCTGTGGTCAACAGGTGTCAACGTCAACTTGTTCCGGAAATTCTAGCAACACTTGACATTTTCGACAGTCAGTGAATGCAAAAACAACAGTAACAACAAGAACTCCTACAAAAACAACAAAAAGCGTAGAAACTTTGCTTGGCGAATGTGAATCGCGCTGTGACATCCTTTGTGGTTTGGGAATATTTTTCCAGCACACAATTCGCGCATCCGTCGCAGCAGCCACTGAATGGTCATATGGCTGTCTATGTTTGTTTATTTTTTCGATTATTCAGAGTATTGTGTGAGCACATGCAAATCACAGAGCAGAGTAAAATTTCTGTTTTTGTATTTATCGCGCTCTGCAGGAATTCAATTTCGTGGAATAATTGAATGAGAGGGACTTGCTGGGGCAATCGGTAGGCAATGATTGTGCCAATTGTGATAATTTAAGCAATACACTACGAAAAGATACTCATATTGCTTTACATAAAATTGCTAGTAAAGTGAGACTTGGGGAAAAATAGAAAATTTTCCATTTACAGATTTTCCCATATATTTAAGAAACTTTGAAAATGTCTCATGAAGAGTTTAGTAAAAATATTTCATGACTTTTGCATTAAATTGAAAGCTTCATTTACTATAGTTAGAATTAATCGATTTATGTCAAACTTAACTTAACAAACCATAACTTATGTTCATTTTTAAGCTAACATCATTATGCTTCTCTCACAGAAACCCTTGCCCTTAGTCGCAACCAATTGGGATACTCGATTTTCACAGGCTTCTCTGGGGACCAATTCTTTACCAGCCAAATCATTGGCCATAAACAAGAACAGATGATAATCACATGATGCCTGGTTTAGACTATAAGGTTGATGTATAGAAACCTCCCAACTAAGCCCTCGGCGCTTCTGGCTAGTAATTGTCCATGTGTGTGATCTGACGTTGTCCGGTTGGCAAAAGTTGGGCACTTCTGGGTGATTGCTTTCTTAAAATGATCTAACTTGCTGACAGCTAAGGTCCAAGTTAAAAGCTTGGCAGTGAAGAAGTAGCCCATAGTGTATAATTCTTTGCCACTGCCACAAAACACACAATAAAACCTTCCATCTGCTTCATAAATGAGTCAGAATATGAAAATGCGGTCTATTAAGTTTCTTCTCGTTAACTCGTATGGTATCCATATTTTCAATGTTTAGCTTCGTACATCAGACAGAGGGTTTTAAAAATAAGAGTTACTGAAAATAAAAATCTTGAAGACCATATAGACATATCAAAATTAACCAAATATATAGCGAAGAGAGACCCAGTATGGATGAGCTCAAAGACTCTGAAATGTTGTTTCTTTAAAAACAAATTTGTAACAATTTTTCAATGATTTCCGTAAAGTATTTGCCAAAAACAATGAAAATTCTCAGTGTAGGTCCCCTGCTGCAGGTGGTTTATCTGGGAATTGAAAAGCAATCGACCATGTTCCTCAACGAATGACAAACGTCCGATGCATTCAAATGATAGAGAGTCCAACTGCGTCGCCTAACAGTTCGACAGCAACAAAGCTCTCCACCAGAATAATGAAATTAAGCCGAATTCTTGACAGAACTGGATTGTTATACAAAGCCAAGATTGTTGATATCATATTTAGTGGATACTTGTGTATGTATATGTTGATTTTTTATAAAACAACAACCAAAGCGTTTGACATTAGAGCTCGTGTACTTTTGGCTCGGTGTAGGAAGAAAAGAGCACAGAAGTTAAAGAAAAGAATGTGCAATAGCAACATTTCGCTTCGGTGTCACCGACAGTCAGTCGCTTAAGAATGCACCAATTCGACTGATTTGACTTGTTGATGGTTGAAGTCAAGATCGAAATTAAGTCGTCGAACAAGTAAATCCATTTTAATTGAACGTTGTTGTTCCAACAGTCAACAGCCAAACTGTTGACCTAAGTGTTGCATTTAATTTCATTAATAGTGATGAAAACAGCGGGTACTTTTGAGACTAAAAAATTGTTGTTATAGAGGCTTATACTTGGGCTGCTTCTTAGGTATATTGTGCCTTTTTTTCACATTTCTATTAAAAAATGTTGTATATTTTAGGCATATACTTATACATATATATTTTTTTATTCGGCATGTTAAAAAATTGATTTCACTAAAAATAAAAAATGGAATTAATCTGGGAAAATTTTGTGCGATGTTTTATTGTTACCATTTGTAATGCACTGGGCAAGCTACTGCGACTAATAGCATTGAAACAGCACTCTTGGGCATAATTTTGCGTAGTTCTTGCAGGAAGCCCGTAGTCTCACGATCTGATCTACCCGTGATAGAAAGTTTCTGAGCATTCGAGAGACTGAAATAAGCTCAGCCAAGGCGCGCCGTATTCTCCAGACCGTGCTCCTTCCAACTAGTGGTGGCTCAGCTCTTTTGAAGAAATCGTAGAATAGCACAGGTTTCATTTTTTTTTTGGTATTCCAAAATTACCAACGAGATGGGAAAAAAGGCGCTACCGCCGGGCAATACTTTTAATGTTGCATTTCTTATTTCTTTTCAATAAAAACAAAAAAAAAATATTCACGAAAATTGCGAAAAGAAAAGAAACATTATTAAAACAATTGCTATTGAGCCGCTTAAAATTATTTTCACTGAAAAGCTGTACCCTAATTTCCGCTGAGATATCTAACCAACAAATTACATATATTTTTGGTTGGAAGTATAATAAAAAAAATCAAATTTTAAGAAAAAATATATACCATTTTATAGCAATCAAGAAAGAATTGATATAAGATTTAACTAAAAATTAGGAGCAAACCGTTTAAAGTTACTTTTTTTTGATGAATTGAAGGACGTTTAATGGCCAACACACCTCTTTAACAGAAAATTTTCTTAACACTTTTATAAAAGGACTCAAAAAGTGTGACACTTTCAAAAAATCAATTTTTTATTCGACATTCTTCGATAGCTTTTTCCTTTGAAAAAACATACTTCATACCCCAAATCCGTAACTGCAATAGTCTCGGAGTAATCCTTAAACCCGTGAGATCAGTCATGTAGGTTTAAAAGTAAGCTTTTTTTCAAACGCGTTTTTTCGAGCTTTTTCAAAATTTGCTGTCATTGTAATCTGAAAAAAAAAATCCGTCCAACTTGAAACTTCTTTTTTAATGTATTCTGCATTATTTCAGGCATAAGTGACCCTCGGATATTTCGATCGAATTGAAATTGTAAATTTATCATAGCAAATACCGACAGATTTTCGAGCAAAATTTCAACTTTTTTTTAAGACAAAGTATTTTTTTTCTCAATCGTGGGTCACCTTGTAGTGCATTTAATCCTCTTTAACACCTTTTTTAATTTTTTTTTTATTTCAGGTGGCCTGAAGGTAGATAGGATTACAGTAAAATAGAAACTGGTTTTTGCGAACCTCCATGAGGTAGCGCATACCTCGTCGAGAATGCAAGATTTCTGTTTGAAAAAACAAAATTAAAGATATCTTATTTACAGAAAAATTTACACTTGGTACTGTAAAATATTTATTGGAGAAGTTTTCTATAAAAAATTGCTATAAGTCACCTTTTTTTGCTGTCACCCTGGTTGAGCTCCTCAAAAAGGTAGAACTTCTCTTGCATTTCCCATAAGGAAAAGTAATTTGATATACATACCTATTAATGTCATAATCTTATACATATTTGATTAATGCGGAAAGGTTAAAAACAAAAATAAATTTTACGCAATAATACATAAATAAAACAAACAAAAAATCAAACAATGAATGGAAAGACAAATGCAGTTGCACAAGTTATTCACAAATGCAATCAGGTATGTTATTTTAGATTTTTTTTTTTAAATACATATGTACAAAACACATGTAATTGCTTCATTCAACCTGTGCTATTCGGAAAACTGGTAGTTGAATGCTTTCTAGACATTTTCCATTCATTGGTTGCATGACCACTTTTTGTTTTCTATTTGCAATTTTTATTCATTTATTTATTGATATTTTTGTTGTTTTACTCTACAATTGTTTGTTGGCTGCATCAAGCAGTTATTGCCTGTCTCTTGTAATTAACTTATATTCGTATAAATACAATAATATTTGGCTGCAATTCCGTGGACTAGCGGTATTTTTCTTATTTTATTTTTTTTTTTTTTCTTTTAACCACTGCACATGTGGCATGCAGCAGATAGACTACAACTATTAACTAACTCGTTTGTAACTCCAATTATGATCATTCCAACGAGTTATGTTCAGACTAGTGTTTTAGTTGTGTAAATCAAATTGTCATAACTTAAACACATAAGATTTTGTATTCGATTTAAAAAAAAAAAAAACAAAAAAAAAAACCGGTCATATTTTTGTTGATCGCTCGACTTGACTTTATTTGGAAGTAATTAATATTTTCAATTTTATAGATCAACGAGTTGTTTTACATTTTAGTAAATTTAATTGACAGGTGAACGAAAGAGAGATTGGTCAAATATATGCAAGAAAATTAATATATGTAGAAATAATAAATATTTTTTACTATTTTAAGTTAAAATTTCAATATAAAATTATATATATTATAGGTATTATAAATTAATTCGTGCGGTTTTCTAAGAGAGGGCTCTACTAGTATTATTTCTCGTCGTGTTCATCTGTGGCTATATTCATTTCAAAGGTACTGTCATTTCGCGTCGTTTTTAGTAGATCTCATTTGTTTTAGCGTGAACAACAATTTGTTTCATTCATTTGAAAATGTCGAAATTTGTACCAGAAAAAGTGTTTTTGCGGGGAGTTCTTCTTCATTACTTTAACATGAAGAAAAGTGTAACCGAAAGCCATCGTATTTTACTAGACGTTTATGGTGACCAAGCTTTAGCCGAGCGACCGTGCCAAAAGTGGTTTGCACGGTTTAAAAGTGGCAATTTCGACTTAGACGACGGACAGCCAAAAATATTTCAAGACGAAGAATTGGAGACATTGCTCGACTCAGATGCACGCCAGACGCAAGAAGAACTTGCAAAAGTATTAGGAGTTGACCAAGCAACCGTTTCCAGACGATTAAAATCATTAGGATTCGTCCAGAAGCTTCATTGAAAGCTTGGGTGCCTTATGAATTAAAGCCAAGAGACGTCGAACGTCGATTCCGCATGTCGAAAATGTTGCTTAAACGCCACCAAAAGAAGTCATTTTTGCATCAGATTGTCACTGGCGATGAAAAATAGATTCATTATGATAACCTAAAGCGCAAGAGATCGTATGTGAAGCCCGACCAACCATCGACATCCACGGCAAAGCCAAATATCCATGGTGCCAAGGTTATGCTATGTATTTGGTGGGACCCCAAGGGTGTGCTCTATTATGAGCTATTGAAATCTGGTCAGCTGATTAATGGGGACCTCTACCGAAAACAATTGATTCGTTTGAAAAAGGCCATCGCGGAACAACGACCAGAATATGCGACCAGACACGAATCAATAATTTTTCATCATAACAGCGCTCGGCCACATGTGGCAAGGCCAGTTAAAAAGATTTGAAAAACTGTGGGTGGGAAGTTCTACCTCACCCGCCTTATAGCCCAGACATAGCACCTTCAGAGTACCACTTGTTGAGATCAATGCAGAATGACCTCACCGGAGTACGCTTCACTTCAGAGCAGGGTATCAGAAGTTGGCTCGATTCTTTCTTGACCTCGTCTTAGGAGTTGAGGGCGATTTTTTGAACAAATTTATCTTCAGTAACAAGACGCTCTTCCCATTCAGGGGTGCATGCAAAGTTTGTGTTTTAAGATAGTTATGAAAAAATACAAATTAATATTTTTCAAGAATTTTATTGAAATGCCTCTGCAATCCGGTTAGTGATGGAATACAACTTCATTCATATGGCTGCTGCGGTCTTTATTACTCTGTTATGTCTTTATGGTTGCAATCATTTCTTAAACTAAGTATTTATTTAGGAAGGGTAGGATTCGAACTACTCAAGTCTCCAACATACCGACGGGCCTACGGGGTTAAGATCTCTGGGAAATCTAGAGAAGGCGACCCCTTGGTGCTGTTTTGGACGGCAAAGTTCAAAGAACCTAGGATTTATAATTGATTAACAGTAGAGCAGTGTTTTTTTCGGATCTGTAAAGAGTATGTTTATCAAATACATTATTAGTGTGTAAATAAGCGAGAGTGAGATTGAAGGAGTATGTATTGATATAAATAAGGAAAGTATAACGTGAGAGAATCTATATTGCAGTGAGGGGGTTTTAGCTATTTGTAATGTGGCGTGTGCCTCTTCTGTCGGATGGGAGGTGTATAAATACTCCATTCGTGCATTTAGAGTTCTTCTGAGATTTGACGGTATTTTGGACAGAATTTTCGAGGCTTTGGTAAGAATTCTGGACCTTTCCACCGATCAGAACGGGTTTCAGTACTTAGCACTGTAAGGAATGAGTGCATCATATTACGTATTGTTTATTGGAGCTAGTAGAAGTGCTGGATTTATTATTTATTATGTGTACAACTTTGCTTCCGCCGTTTTCCGATAGAAGGCTGTACCGGCTGAGGCTGGTTGAAATACATAGATGATAATGCCTTTAAAGTGAGTGTGGACAGCGCCTAACGAATTGTCATCGCCGTTTCAGTGACAATTATTCTTGTTTTCGTATTATTCACGCTCGAAAATGTCCGTTTATGTGCCCAATTCTCGCCATTTGCGGAAAGTTTAACTTTTCTGTTACAATTCGAAACAAAATGCAGCTGAAGCGCATCGAATGCTCTCAGAAACTTACGGTGATGCTGCTCTGAGTGAAAGAACGTGTCGGGAGTGGTTTCAACGTTTTAAAAATGGTGATTTCGATGTCGAAGACAAACTTGGTGGTGGAAGAGAAAAAACCTTCAAAGATGAACAACTAGAAGCTTACCGAATCGTTGGGAGTGAGTCAGCAAGCCATTTCAAAACGTCTCAAGGCCCTGGGCTTTTAATTTTGGAAAAAAACGGCGGAAGCAAAGTTGTACACCTAATATATGTGAAGATTTTTGGATCTGAGGGCATTTTAGTATTGAGAGCTTTTTTTGCTTTGGAGGATCTGCTATGTTCATCTTTATTTTTATCTCTCCTGGTTTCGTTGATTGACCTTTTGTGAGAAGAGTTTTAGTCTCGGGGGTGAGATCCTTTCCTAATGATCTGCTGTTTTGTCGAGATGTGATATCAGGAGTGTGACATTTTCTGAGAAAAATTTCGGTCTCGGGTGGGAGACACTTTTTGAGAAGACCTCTTTTCACTTTTGTATTTAGAGGATTTTTCTGGAAATACTACTTTTTGAAATAAATATTGGGCTTGAGAGTTTTGTTGGAATCTTTTTCTTCCATTCCATTCAGCCGGGATGAAATTTGGAACTCTTGGATTCGAGTTATTAGGAGGTTGAGTGTGTGAGGAATCCGCAGGATTTTTTAGAGTTTCTTGTACAATATCCCAATATCCACCCAAAAATCGAGCTATTAAGATCCCGCAGCTCCTTATGCCTGGGATGAGCACTTGAGGTAGTACGTTGCTACGTACTGGTTAGATCAAGGAACTTTTGTATTCAAGATGATACAAAAGTTTTTTGGGAACCTTGATCTACACGTATAGTGCTCAAATTTTCATTATTTTTCCTTTATGGAGAATGGGCATGTTTGCTGGGGGCGGCAATACCGTTTCTTTGCTGCTTATGCTTAGTATTTGACATATCGGGAATGTTTTTGAAGATGTCAGGGTACACATAAAATATAGTTGAATAGCAAGCGAAAGTTGATTAACCCTTTAAATATTAATATATAACCTCAAAAGCAAATCGTTGCCTTAGATGCTCTGTATAAAATTGTTTAAATACTTCAAAATAATAAAATTGTTTTCTATAAAAATAAAGAAAACCACAAAATATACCTGGAAACTTGCCTTAAAACCTTGACTTTTTAAGATGAAATACATTTTCAGTCTACAAAATAAAAAAAAAACCGACACAAAATAAAAGTCATAATTCTATTTATTACTATTATTCGGTTCGATAAATATATTCTATTTTTGACAACCGCTCAAACGTAACTTTCAATCGATTCTCAATATAACAAGACAACAACAATAGTTACGCATGTACAAGAATGTATATATGTACACACATATGAAATTAAGCATACATACGGCTTCGGAGCAAATGCGTTTCGCAAATGAAGTTGACAGCTGAAACACTCCTCATGGCAGCAGCGCTTTGACAGCAAAACGGCAGCATTTCAGCAATTACTCGATTCAAATGCAAACTAAACCAATGTCAACCATTAATTCAGTATGACTAAGTGAATTCTTGACCATTAGTTACATAAATATTTATGGTGTTACGAGTAGGTGGCTACAAACGAATATGTGCAGTGTGTAGAAGTGTATGAATTATAAGGATCATGGAAATTTTGAAAGAGGCGGAAAAAGTTTAAATGTTAAGTGTAGATAACCGCTAATTTACGAAGGTGAAAAAATAAAAATGTTAGAATTAATGACTTTTAGAATTTAGTATTTTACAATGTAATAAATAAAATTTTTAATATAATAAATATAATATTAAGCACTTAATCATGGTGTAGTTAATAGTCATGGTTACATACTTACATACAAAATACTCATTAAATATGCGATTATAAACATAGATAACTTAATAACACAAATTTTGATTTTTAAAAGATTTTAAAATACCGGAAAAAATATTGTAATAAACTTAAAAAAAAATATTCATAAATGTTTTTAAAAATTAATCTTATTATTGAGAAAAACTGTGTCCAATTTTAATTTAAATGTTGCAATATTATTTTATAATTGAAATAGTTATTGTCTGCTGCATGATACAAAACAAGGAGGGCAGTTTCTTTTCATTAAATATTTACAAAATTGACATTAAATGATTTTTAGACATTTTATTATATATATATTTTTTTACAGATCACTAAAGCCATCTATTGCAAAAATACTGGATGACTTGTTCCGTGACCTGCCATAACATCATTTTAACTCAAAGGCCTTGGAACTTTAAAAAAATTTATGTCAATCTAACAGTGACCCCTTTCCCGGTACCCGGTCAAGTGGATCACTTACAGACAAGCCAGATGATGCGGGTCGCGGTCTAAAGGCAGAGAGCAGGCACAAGCAGTCTATAAGCCAAGAAGATTTTGTTGTGTGTTTGGTATGATTGGCAAGGAATCATCCACTATGAGCTGCTCCGCCAAGACACGATTCTTTATTTAGATTTGTACTATTAGCAATTGGATTGTCTGAAGTGAACAATCGCCCAGAAACGCCTAGCTATGGCCCGCGGAAGGGAAATTGCTTTTAACAGGACAACGCCATAATAACCTTCATAATTATCAAAAAAAAGTCTTCGATTTAACGAAAAAATAATGGATGACCTTTTACTTGACCTAGTATCACTTATCGAGTAAAACTTTACTTCACTTTTTGTGCTTCTTTTGGAGATTATGGCAAAACTACTTTGTAAACTAAAATGCATACTTATAAATACATAAATACAAGAACAAATGAGTTATGTTATTTTTCTACTTTTTTTATTTTTATATTAATATTATATTCTTATTAAAGCTATGTGTCTTATTTATGAACATTTAATGGCACGTGGCCACCTTATTAGAAATATTTTCAACTTAAGTAGCATAGCACGAATTTCAAATTGGTTCAATGAAAGTTTATATCAAATATTTCTCAATTTACTACATTATGGTATATTGGACTACCGTAATTGTACATAACTCATTTTGCACTATTTGCAAAAGTAATAAAGTAAATTATGTTAATGAAATGCATTGCCACGCGGTCTGCCATGACACAATCAGCAGTTAGCGAAAAATGTACTCATTTATATTATTGTTGCACCTGCATTATTATATTATTTTAACAAATTGTTTAGTCGTGCTGCCAACCAGTGGTGGAGCAATCAGGACTGACGTGATTGTTATAATCCATACATAAATATATAAAAATACTTATAAAAATAAAAGTAAGTGACTGTAAATAAGCGAAGGTAATGTTAATGTGGAGTGATAAATAGTTATTAATATACCGTATTGTGTAAATTACTAGGAAAAACTGATTTCTTTTTTTCTTTTCAATAATAATGTTGATCTGAAATATGACAAATACCTTTGAGACACGGGTTTAAAAATCACTAACATTACAATAAATGTTAACAATGGGTTAATATTTTATTAATTGATATTCTTTCTATGTAAATAAAATTTAAATAATTAATTAAAAATCTTAATCATAAATAAAGATCAAAGCAGTGATTTTCTATTCATGGATAATTATTCAATTTAATTGCAAACAAGACACTTAATAAATTCAAAACTATACATGCAAGACAATATAAAATGAACACTAAATACATATACTCGAGTACGTATTATGTATTTTGAATAATATTAAAACTAGTATTCAGTGAATACAAAATCCATAAAAAGAATTAACACCGCCAGCGCTGGTGAAACCTTGTCAACCTCGTCAAAATCGCCTGTTAATTCATCTGAAGCAAAATCATTTAAAATTTTAATTGAAAAATTGTATTGTAGATGTTTTGTTATTGTGCGTAGTAGATTTGGTTGTAAAAGATTTTAATGAAATCCCACTGAAATGAGAAAACCACTTAATTTGAATTTGACAATGCGAGCGTTAGCAACGATTGTTTAAGATTTAAATCACTAGAAAGAAAAAAAATCTAATATGTAATAATAATTTGTAGGGAAGTCTTAGTTTTGGGTAGAACTCTACATCAAATAAGCGGCTGTTATTTATATTATTTAAACTCCAAAGGGATAATCTGGCTTTCACAGGATTTAAACCACTCTTGTTTGTTGACTAAAATGTTTAGAAATCACTGAAACAATCATACAGACACATAAAACAAGCTCAAGTTTCCTTCATAAATATGTTAAATATACTATCTAATATACTAAGTCTACAGATCGGTCAAATATAGATCATCTGTTATATGTGATGTAGGTAGGTAGCCTACCCATCATGTTTGGTTGAGTTATGGCTCATAATTCTTTAAATATTCGAACTTAAGTCAAGCGGTGTGATGAATCCAAAGTCAGGGCTTTGGAGCTCGTCCAATAATACAATACCAACAACTGATCGTATCACATCAGCACATCACATCATATCAGCACAACAATATCACATCACATCGTATTAATAGATCAACATATCACCATAACAACAATATGTATATTTCTCTCAGTAACTTTATAGTATGATAATAAACTGTTAAGATACCAAAAACTCAAATGACAGATCAACATATGTATCACCATGACAGCATTATACATTCACGCAGTAACAATATAAAATAAAAGATTCTTAAGATATCAAAAAATCAAAGTATCACATTGACATATCGCATCATACCAACACAACAATATCACATCACATCACATCAATACATCAACATATCACCATAGCAACAACAACTTCACATAGTAGCAACATAATATATACATGTAACATAACGGCCGAAAAATCACTTCAGCGGTTACAAAGCGCCAAATATATATATATGTAAATATGTACATACAATAGCTTATTCATGGTCAGGTTCCTCCAAAAAACGTGTTTTTTCAAACAAATTTTAATTTTTCAAGAAAAAATATTTACAAATCAAAGTTTTTATAGATAAGTAGACCTATAAAAATATGAATTGAATTTTTTTTTTAATGGCGGCTCTTAAAACTGCTGCTGAAACACGTCCATTTTGTTGGTGGGTGACACGATAGCTGAACAACGGATCATCTGAAAACAAAAATCAAAACGGTTTCTTATTCTGGCTATGGCCGGAAACATTTTTATAAAAAAAGGCGGACCTCTTAATTTTTTTACCCTTTTTTTCAATTTTTTTGGTTGTAGTTCCGGCCATAGAGAGACTTTTTAGGAAGTTCAATAGGTTCTAAAGGAGAGTGTCACCGAATTGAAAGAACATGGTTTTCGAGTGCTTGGTGCGCTCCGCTCTCCCCTCTTCTATACTTACTTCTTGATCTTGTGGACCTTCGGAACTAAGTCTATATGATTTCTAAGAGTATTTTCTAGCAATTTACAGAAAAAAAATTATAATTTTTTTTTTTAATTTTTTTGGAGGAACTTGGCCGGCTTTAAGATGTAAAACAAAAAAGTGAAGTACATGTGACAATGGACAAAACAAACTTTTCGCTGCGAGGACAATTTTATTATATAAAAGGCCAGCTGAGACCAAGAAGGCAGGAGTCGCGTTTCGGCTGCTCTAGCGACAGACAGCCTTGGCACAAATAGGAGAGATACTACTCCATATTATACGTGTAGGTACCATGAGATAATGAGGAACTACTCCCTTTCTTATATTTACAACAGGTAAGGTATTTAGAGGCGGCGAGGTACCATTCTCCCTCTAAGAGGGTCTGGACTAGGTTATTTACTAGAAACGATAGGTAATTAAAGGATATGAGGTACTACTTCCCTCTGCAAAGGTAAGGATGAGTACTACTCCTCTCCTGCACAAATTTAGAGGTGGCAAGGCTCCAATAACTCTCTTCTATTCTTACTACCCCTTCATATAGAGACGTGTGCGACAATTTAAAACAAAAAAAAATCATAAAATTCAGCTTTAAAAGGGAGATATTGAATTAACCATATAATATAATCCTATCTATAAGAAAATTGACAAAAAAAAATATGACGTTTCCAAATCAATAATCACTAATATTAAAAAAAAGGAACATATTATTAATGAATTAGAAAACAACATCGAAAGGAAACGTAAAAAAAAGTGTTTTTTTTTTTCAAAATACAGGTCTAAGAATATTTCTTTCAGTTACCCAATAATTCAAGACGAGGCTAAGCTATAGACTTCTGAGTTACAAATAGAGAACTTTAAAGCAAGCAATGGGTGGTTAGAAACTTTTTGTTGTTGCTATGCGATGATTGGTTTCTTCCTGGGACGAATTAGAGCTTATTGTGATAACTAAAAGTTTTCAACATGTTGGAATTCCTGAGCACGATTTAATGGAATGTACACCACAAGAAGATCAAAATTATGGCAGTTTGATAAATCACAACTATCTTGAACAAATTCGAAATGAATTAGTAGCGCCGTTAGTTGTGAAACAAAATGGAAAAATCGACAGATAAACATGAGCAGGTGGGTGGTTCCCATCAAGCTGATACTATTTAAAAAACGTTTTAGAGGAATTAAAAAACTTCCCCCAAGGAACTGTGGAAGTAAAGATAAGTGCACTGAAAACTATAATTTTCCCACTGTAAAAGAAGCCTTATCCAACATGAATGAAGTCATTATTTATGTATCAGCACAACAATCAACTTTGCTGCCGGAGTTTTTAAAGTTAAAAATGAAATTAGAACAAACTGAAATATTTTTCAAAAAACATAAATACGTGTACATATGTATATGTTCTAAAATGTATTAATTTTTATGTTTTTCTATTATTTACTGAATTTCTTGAACCTAGTTTTCATATAAAGTCAAAAAAATGAGAAAAAAAAATTATTTAAAACATGAACACTCGCCTAAGTTGAACAAAAAGTGCTGAACTGCAGTTATCCAACTCAGGCAGTTTTTACTGTATCAAGAATTTCCAATTTTTAAAGTTCAACAAGTATTTTAGTAATGATTTTTTTTTTCAAATTAAATATGATTTTAAGAAAATTTATTTTATCTTTTTCTTATTATTTGTGCCAGGGTGAGTGACTTTGAATGTCAAACCTTTGTTGAATTCAATATAAAACCAATAGTCCATTCGCATAAATTGCAGTAAAGTAAAGAATAATCTAACCTGGCATATAAAACATTGAATACAATGAAGATTCATTCAATTGTATGACTCACCAAAAGTAAAAGTGTATTTTAAACTTTCATTCATTTGCAAAAATTTCATAGACACTCAATTGATGATTTAATAAGTCTTCCAGAAGTTCCAGAAGTGCAACAACGCAATAACACATACAAATAAGCCCGGAATTGGATCTGTTGGGTTAATGCCTGCCATAAGAAGTCTGATGAGAAGATGTGGCGATCTCCGAAACAGCTGTCAATGGTATCATTTTTCTTTGTTGTATAAAAAAATGTTCAATTTGTACCAACAAATCAGTCAAACAAAATACTTAAGACACAAAATCAACTAGTAAATATATATGCTTCGCGATTTTCGACAATACAAAAATAAATAATTCAGCTACATATGTTTAAGTTAATTCTACAACAAAAGGTTATTTCCGATTGGCTTTCCAAATAATTCCGCGAGCAAATAGGAAAACAAATATTCACACAGGCTTAAGAATAAAATAATGAGTAAATTTCATTCCAACCCATTAGCTAACGCTTTGTGTAACCCATACAGGAATGAGAGCACGGCATAGTCTGAAAAGGGCTATGGGTATACTGGAGCTAACACGTTTTTCCCTTAGTTTCAAGAATTGTATACTTACTGTTGGGTTTAAATTTGAAATTAAAAAGATGCACTAATAAATTAATTGAATTAAAAAAAAATTCGCAATTTTTTTTTTAATAAAAAGAGATCAAATTGGACATTTTTAAATACTCAAAATAAAAACAGCAACCAAAGGAACAGTTCTGAGCCCAAGATTTAAGAGGTTTCTGACGGCCTCACCCTTATATGTGAGATAAACACGGTGTGTCCCAAAAATAACCGAACTTTTTGGATATAAAATAGTAAAATACACATTATATTATCTTTGAAAGTTATTATTTATTCAAAATAGGTTCCATTTGACTCAACACAACGTTTGGAACGATCAACCAGTGCATGCATAGATTTTTTTATGTCATTTATAGAAATGTTCTTCAGTACCTCGGTTACGGCTGTTTCATTTTTTTCAATTTTTTTTTAATTTTTTAAACATCAATTTCAATTTTTTTTCAAGTTTGACACAAATTGTATATTTGCTCTTTTTGTTTTTTTTTAGAACCATTAGCACACTTTTGGTTTTATTGAAATGGCTGTCACTTTTACATCTGTCATCCGACTTACATGAAGTTAGGTGCGTTTGAAAGAGGATGAATGTATCTTTTTAATGTTGCAAATTTTCAATAAATATAAAGTTCGGTTATTTTTGGGACACACCGTGTAAGATGCATTTCCTTTTTAAAGAAAAAATTCCTTAATCAAAATTAAAAAAAAAACAGTAGAATTATATCTAAGTTATCTATACCTCAAATCATTATATAAGTTTTTAACTCATTCATTCATAAGAACAATTAAACGTCACGTGTGCTTTACATAAAAAAAATACACAGACACATTTCAACGCACACAGATAAACCTTACCAATTATTATGGAGCCGCAAAACTCAGACCTTCGCCGCCGATAAACATCATAATCAACAGTGAAGATGGGAAGAGCAAAAAAGGGTATTAATTATAAAGTTAACAAAATGGAAAAAAAACGAAGAAAAATTTATGTAATAAAATTTTGCTTCCATAAGCAAGCACCCTTCAAGCAGCAATTGCGCAACCAAACTATAATTTGAATGATGGAAAAACAGCAAAACACACCAACAACTGCAATGTGCGATTCAAGAGCACGCAGAAATATTCAAGTACTTGCACAGCTGACAACGGCTTTAGCAAACTTAAAATAAGAAGCTCACAATCATTTGCTAACTCTACACAAGCCACAGAAGGCTACAAGTTTGATGCTCAACAGTTTGCGGCTGTCGGTGACTTTATAAACTTTGCTGAACCCTCTTCCTCAGCTCATTTTGTTATTGCACTTCGGAACATGTAGATTTTTGCCAGCCATACACCTTCACTGACTGATGATTGAGTTGCGCCAACACTACCACAACCAACACAAATAAGGAGATCATCGTATGTAACAGAAAACGACTGGCGGTGGAGAGCATGTTAAGACTTGTACCCTCTACTACCGCATGTTCCTGTGGTTTCAGCTGCTGTGCAATTTTATTTAATGCTCGCTGCAGATCCTACTATTATTACGTATGCAAACTTGCAGCAACGGCAGCGGCATGGACAGACCCAGTCAGTCACCGGCAACAGCCGTCGGCATTGACTTGCCGCACATAATAAATTTCCATAATGAGCAAAGGCTAATCGTGAAATTATCCCAGCTGAGCGGTGAGTAATATAATTTCTAGCTATGCCGCCGGCACTTTTGGTTTGTCTGTGACCTGTTACGTTGACCGTGAAAATTTGCTTAGTCAAAGAAGGAAAATTATGTTTGTGCAGCTGGTGAGAATGACGAAAAGCAAAGGGGTCCCAAACCCAGCGCACAACCTCGCTAGGCGAGTAAGTTTAAAATTTGTACATATTTATACAGCGAGCCGCTTGCTTCAAGACCGACGCCCGCTCGCAGTCGCACCTCAGGTGAAGAGACGCTGCAATTAGACTTCAGCGGACCCTTAAACCGAACCAGATATGCATGATTCATATCCATGCACCAAATCTTGGAAAAGACCGTTGAAAAGAGGATCTGTACAGACCACCTTTTCGTCGATTTCAAAGCCGTCTTCGACAGCGCGAATGTAAAGAGCCTCAATTCCGCTAAGTCTGAATTGGGTATCCCTTAAGCAACACAAAAAGCTCCATCAGGATCGGAAACTACCCCTCGCAGCTGTTCGATACCAAACGGGGCTTCAGACATGGTGATTCCTTATTGTGTGACTTCTTTAATTTGATGCTGTAGAAAATAATACGAGCGGCAGAGTTGAATAGAGAAAGTACAATATTTTATAAGAGTGTAAAGCTGCTGGTGTACGCCCGTGATATTGACATTATGGGCCTCAACGAATATCTTTTGCCATCTTTGAGCAAAATGTTGATTCCCAGCTCAAAAATTGGTTTTTCCTTGCTAGAAAAAAACTGAAATCAAATTGATTTTGACGTTCTGATGTGAGAGGAATGTTCTTCCATTCTAAAAACATTATAGATACCGGAGCAACTAATAGTCCGAAGATGCAAAGTCTGGAAAGGTGTCTGAGCTTGATTATCCTTTTTAGACCATAATCTCTTGCGGCCTAGATTTTCATCAAAAATCCACCTTTCATCGTCGCTAGCAATGCGTTTTAAAAGTAAAATTTATTTAAATGCAGTATTTATGTACAACTCTTCACCGCGTAGACTATAAAGGCTTAATACGCTTAACGCGCTCTTGACTGCAGACGGTTGAGTGAGTACGGTAGATCGGCCAGTAAATGGGGAAAAAGGAAGCAGGATTTATGGTATTAGCACGCTTAATTGCCTTCAATAATGTCCATGTAAAAAAAGTGAGAAAAATCTGCTGTTCAGTGAGAAGGGAGCGAACGTAGAAAACCTATAAAAATCCTGCTGAATATATATATATACCACTAAGGTTCACTAAAAAGGCACTAAATGTGCACTAAATGCGCTGAAAAAAAATCTCCTTAAAACATAGGGATGTAGGAAAAATTATGTAGCGGTAGACAGTTCAAAATAGTTGTCAAACCTGCGGTCACGTAATTTGTTTTTCCGTAAACATTTATCCTTAGCTTTTACTGTAGCTAAGTATTTACTCATTTATTCTGTAAAATAATAAGTAAGTTTATGAAGCTGAATTTATATATTCCAAATTCACTCAAGACACTCAAATCAAAGAGATTTCAGAAGGGTTTAATTTTTCAATGGAGAAAAAAACCACTAAAAAAAATAAAAAGGAAAAAAGTGAAAGTGAAAAAGTGAAAAACAACTAGAAGTGAAAACGGCACACATGTAGCTTAATGGGCTAACCATTGGCTCGTGCTGTGAGCATCCAAAGTTCGAATCTAATTCGAACAAAGTTGTCTGGAAAAAGAAGTCTGATGAGGAATCGTGGTGGTTGCCGAAATAGCAGCAATAACTTCTACCGTCCAAAACTGTTGTTGTAATTTTTTCGCTATTTCCAAAAAATATATCGTCTGAGACAGTACCATAAAACTAAAAACCCATAAACAATTCAACAAAACAATGACCTGAAAAAGCAAAAAATAATATTTTTTCCGTGACTAGAAGGCTTGTGGGAATTAATTTTGATTTTGAGTACTATTTACCCCACTGTCCGTCGTACCACAGAAGCAACGAAGAAATTGATCTTTCAAGTAAAAAGGCTCCAAATCGTGTTATCTCTCGAAGAGCGGATAGCAAGTGACCACCGAGATCTTGTGATTTAACATCTTTCGAATTCTTCCTTTGGAGCCATGGTTTGGTCCGAAAATTGGAAAATGTGAACCGTATTTTTAATATAAAAAATAAAATCTTCTGATATATATTTTAATATGAAAATTTTTGAATAAGATGCAGCTGATATGTGGCCTTTCTTTTCAGCTATACTAACATTTCTCCATTCCGTTGACTATTAACCAACTTTTGATCTACTTTACCAGGTGGTTGAAGTTTGCCGGTTTTTTGGATAAAGAAAACACTTAATTTTCAGAGGAATTTCAAAATTTTTTTATGCAAAGTATTGACCATTGGTTTCTACACATTTCGCCCATCTCTCAGGCAAATTATGGATACCATTCCAAACAAACTTTGTCTCTTTCGAGGCAAACCATTCGACGAGCCATTTTTCGACTTCTTCAAAATTAGCGAAGCACTGCTCTGCAAGGGAGTGTCCCATCGATGCGAAAAGGTAATAATCGGACGGGGCGATGTCTGGAGAGTACGGCGGGTGCGATAATATTTCCCAATGAAGTGTTTTTAATGTGTCATTCACCAGTTTAGCGGTATGAGACGGCGCGTTGTCATGTTGCAAGATAACTTTGCCATGTCTTCGGGCCCATTCCGACCGTTTTTCGATCAACGCATGATTCAAATTGATCATTTGTTGTCGGTAGCGATCCGTGTTCACCGTTTCACTAGGTTTTAACAACTCTTAGTACCCCACACCACACTGGTTCCACCAAACACAGAGCATTGTCTTACGGCCAAAGCGATTTGGCCTTGCAGTCGATGTGCCAGCTTCACCAGGGGAAAGCCATGATTTTTTTCGCTTCGGGTTCTCAAAATAAATCCATTTTTCGTCCCCCGTGACAATTCGATGCAGAAAAGATTTCCTTTCGAATCGTTGAAGCAGCATTTCACAAACGGTTTTTGGGTTTTCCATTTGTCTATCGTTCAGCTGGTGTGGCACCCATTTTTCATACTTTTGGATCTTTCCCATGGCTTTTAAACGTTGGCAAATTGCTCCTCGAGTCACATGTAGTATTTCTGCCAATTTTTGTTGCGATTGGGTTGGATCAACGCCAATAACGCCTGCAATTCGTCGTCTTCGAACTTTTTCGCTGCACCAGGATGTTCGTTGTCTGTCAAATCGAAATCTCCACTTTTAAATTGACGAAACTATGTCTCACATGTTCTAATCACTGGAGCATGTTCACCATAAGTTTCTACCAGCAACCGGTGGGCTTCAGCTGCTTTTTTCCTTTGATGAAATAAGAAAAGCAACGAATACCGCTAATGGGATTTACTTGGAACGAAACTCGACATATTCACTGAGGTAAACAAATATGACGCTATTATTTTGGCGGAATTTGACTTGCGTATTTTTGTAGGTTAATGTCAATAGAAAAAAATTACATACATGCCAAATCTTAGAAATTTATACATATTGCTAGCGACATCTACTAGTAAAACCGGCACATTTCAACAAACACACCACCACCTTCACGATTTTCGCTGTTTTTGCCACTCTCATAACTTATAGGAAAAAGATTTTTTCAAATGTTTCAAAGCGATTTGTGTCACTTTTGGAATGAAATAAAACCATAAGCCAAATTTCAGCCAAATCGAAGAAGATCAGAATTTTTTTATTTCCCTTAGTATGGAATGGCCGTATGGAGAATTGGGCAAAATTATCAAATGCAATGAAGACATCTGCATGATTATGGCAAAATTTCTACTTTAATTCAGCTGCTACTACTTTTGGCATCCTAAAAACAATAAAAGTCACACTGTGCAGCGACGCAAAGTTATTGTAAAGATTTCTGATTATGAAAATCCGCTTGTGCCTGCTGTGTGTAAGGTTAAATTAACAATACCATGCTCTGGATACAGTTGCCATGTGAACATTTTCATTTTTTTTTTTTAATTTCTTTTTCTTCAGTTGTAAAACATTCAACGTAAAGATCACAAACATCATGACATTTTTTTCTGATTTCGTTCAGAAATATGAAAAAATTTAGATTCTTGCCGCGCCTTTTTTCATATGCTTATTATTTACTCAGTTATTTTTGGAAGCTTCCTACTATGCATGCGCCCATGTTAGCTCGACTGATAAAATCGAAAGAGTTGATTTTATGTTTTCATTTTATCATCACTTGTTTATTTTTTCAAGGTCTTTATTTGTTTTGCAGTTAGAGAATTCATTCAAATTTTACCCACACCCACAAGTCACGAATTGCGCCGGATGTGCCTACGATTGGTCGGCTGCGCATATTTTGTTTCTACGTGTATAATGTCGTGCAGTTATTATTGCTTCTGCATTTTTTTTTCGCTGCTCTTCAAATGTCACCATCTTGTCGACGTGTCTTGTGCTGATGCTTATCGGAAGCTATGTCATGTTGCATTATTTTAGTTACTGTGGCAAGTGGGAATGAATTGTAGCTTTATAAAGCTTATGTACAGCTGAGTTTCTCAGCTTAAATAGAAAAATTAACAACATAATTGAATTAAGTGCCGGATGTAGAGTGACGAACAGATGACAAGACTGAACTTAACGAAAGACGAAAGAAAAAGAACGGACAGTTATGCACTTGATTTCGGACCGCAGTGAAGTAAAAACTGCAAGGAAAATGACCGCTTAATTTTAGTTCAAAACACCTAATTTGCTTAAGTTGTAAAAATGTTTTAAAATTATTAAATGAAAATTAAAGAAAATCAACTCGTGTGTTTATAAATGATTATCCCAACATACTTATATATGTATATATTTTTTATTAAAATGGTTGCTAAATAAAAATTCGCTGCACGCGCGAAGTGAATTTCGATAAATAACATTTGTTTATGTTATCGAATCTCAAAATAAAGGGTGGTTAAATTGTAAGGGCCGATGTTGAATGTGAACCACACCTAAACGCCAAGTTTTTTTCCGAATTTAATTTGACATTTCTCTATTTCAGACTTACTCAATTTGAACCATGGAGAGATACACAATCCAACAACGTGTTAAAGTTATCCAGACTTATTATGAAAATTTTCGAAGAAAATCATCTTCAGTGATGAGGCACATTTTCACCTCAGTGGATTCGTCAATAAACAGAATTGCCGCATTTGGGCGAATGAGAATCCAAGAGTGATTGTCGAAAAACCAATGCACCCACAAAGAGTGACTGTTTGGTGCGGTTTATGGGCTGGCGGCATCATGGGGCCGTATTTTTTCCAAAATGAGGCCGGTCAGGCAGTTACTGTGAATGGTGTTCGCTATCGTGAGATGATAACGAATTTTTTATGGCCACAATTGGAAGATATGGATGTGGACGATATGTGGTTTCAGCAGGACGGTGCCACTTGCCACACAGCTAACGAAACAATGGCTCTTTTGCGCAACAAATTCAATGGCCGTGTTATCTCACGTAATGGCGATGTCAATTGGCCCCCAAGATCATGTGATTTGACACCGTTGGACTTTTTTCTCTGGGGTTATTTGAAAGAAAAGGTGTACGTCGATAAGCCAGCAACAATTCAAGAGCTAAAGGATGAGATAATTCGGCACAATAACGGCATAGAAACTCCATTATGCCTCAGCGTCATCGAAAATTTGGACCATCGTATGGAGGTGTGCCGCCGAGGTCGCGGCGCTCATTTGGCCGATATTTTGTTACATACATAATTGAGTAATACCAATATATCATAATAAAATAAAATTTCAATAATTTCCTAAATAGTTTGTGTTTTATTCAAAATCAACATCGGCCCTTGAAAATTTAACCACCCCTTATTAGTGTTATCCATTTGGTGGTTTCGAAAGTGCAGGGCTGTATTTTGACATCTGTCAAAGTTAACTGTCTGTTTTAGTTAAATGTCAGTCATTTATGAAAATAATTCGCGAGGAATATAATTAAAAAAACTCATTATTTCGTATTATATGATGCTTCATAAGGAGTTTTTGTCATTCTTTGCAATATCAATGAGTATCAAAATTCTACAAAATACAGAAAGCCACAACAGCGTGCGCTCGAGTCTCCTAGTAATTATATAAATTTGCGAAAAAGTTAAAATTTCGTAAAACAACTTATGCTGCTGCTTCATATAACTCTATACAAAGTATGTTTAAAGCAATGTAAAACACCTTTTTTTTCTAACCAAAAATATATAATTAATAATTGAAAACAAATGTTAAATAATTAATAATTATATATATCTTAAAAATAAAAAAAACTCCACCTTAAAAAGCACAAAGTGAAACACAACTGTTTATACTGGACAATAATTTATAGCTTCTCATGGTTCTTATAATCTTATACAGTATATTTTGTTCCATAAGTTCACAAACAGTCGCTCATTTTTCTCACCACAGTTGAACGTAAAATCGCATCGTGTTTGCAGTTTTTCATTTTTTGGCTGTCATAATGTACAGTGATTTACGTTCAAGCTATCACACGAGCTACAACACATAATTACTCGTAGAACCAAAAACATTCAGTTCAGCTGCACTAATATATTGCAAAGTATTTTTTCGCCTCATTATTTAATATTTTCCCCATTTGTTCACACAAACACACAATATGAATTTGCTGTGAAATCTGTGCCGGTATTGTAGATTACGCATAAAATGAATTATTACGTGTATTTTCGAGCTATGCAATAGCGATTCAGCTTTTAAAAATCTTTGAAACCACTACAAGCTGGAAAAATATTACTTGGCATGCATGGTAGGGAAGTCGTGTTGTCACTTAGACAACAGGTGGCGATGTTAATAAATTGTTACTTAGGTTTTTTAATATATGACTATAAATTCAACATTTTTTCATGTGGATATCAATTCTGAGCACTACAATAGAGCTGTCGGTAAAATATTTAATCGAAGATATTATAATTCATATATAATATTATATAAACGCTGTACTAGAACTCTAGAGACCCAAGAATCGAGCAATGCGGGCAGCTTTCAGTTGCTTTTGTCAACTACTGTATAAGTATGATTAAAATTATAGAAAGAAAGTCTGGGAAAATGGTAAATTTTTTTGTTCAAGACGCTCGAATTACGCAATCATGGGATCGAAAATGTTCAGACAATAGACGATAAACCATCCAGCGAGTGAGCGAGTATTTGCTCTGCTCAAGTGCTCAATCTGTGTGAAATTGTTGGAAGAAAATCTTGAGCTATATAACATATATAAATACACAACCTTTTAACTTTTTCATTTAAATTCATACAAATGTCTGCAGTGACAAACGAAATGTCGATTCTTTAGATGTATTTCACATTAAAATTTATAGTTGCAACAACAATTTCAATTGCAACGATTTGTTAAGCAGCGCATTACAATACGAACCGGATTTTAAAAGGAGACTAAAATTTATTTAAGTACAAACGAGTATGCCTTTGTGAAACTAGAAATCCAACTATCGCACAATGCGCCATCACGACATTGAAAAGAGTGGAAACAATAATAATACAATGGAAGAAAAATAAATTGCAATCGAAATTACCAATAATTTTTATGGCATCAGACAATTTACGCACAATTTACACGCACGAAAGACGAACAGGGATAGGGTGAAAGAAATCACTGCTGAGAGAAACGCTTGCGAAACAAAAACACTCATTTCCTCTCTTTGAACAGATATGTACACGTATGTATATGTAAGTCTGCACTAGTGTTTTGATTCACCACAGTTTAGCGTACGGATATTCTTTAAGCAAAATAACCGACTGCACTGACGCCAACGTCAATTTCTGTACGACGTCGACAAGAGTTAGAAATGTATACCTCTCCTTCTGTTAATTTGTGTGGCAATAAGAAAAGTTACGTTTTGCTATTTCTGTGCCGTCGATGGGCAATAAGTGAAAATTATCATAAAATAAAAGTGTAATTTACGTAATTTTAGTTCTATTGGTAATGCATCAACGCTTGATAATAGCGCATTAAAGGCATCATTTTTACATACATATATATAAAGGGTATTTTCCTTGACTTTGGGTTTGCCATTTCTTAACAAACATATCGTTCGTGCAAATTTATTAACAAAATAATGGCTCGGCTGCACAACGAATTGCGCGCTGCTTTCAATATTCGGTCGACATAGCCGCACAGCAGAATCGAGAATTCGAGCAACCATAGACCGGTTTCACACCACGCATCCTCAGATGTGCCGTACTGTGCGTACCGTAGAGTGCCGAAGAAGACCCGACTGAATCCATCCGATATGGCGCACAATAATTGGAGATGTCTCTATCTCTATCTTTGTGAGGCTCCGAGAAATACTATATTTATGCCGATAAACCTTTAACTTTTGAACGCTTGAAAAACAACATTAACCACGTTGTGGTGGAGATACCGCCCAAAATGTGCCAAAAATGGTCGAAAATTACCTCAAATGGATCGAAATTTACAAAAAATCCCGAGGCGATCATTTGTTGTATTTAGTGTTACACATTTAATTCCACGGTTCCAACTATATAATAAAAATATAGATTCATGAAAGGTATAATTTGAAATGCAATTTATTTACGCTTATTTTCGTAACTGCAAAAGAAATAACCCTGTAAATATGCATTTACAAATGAACAAGTTCACATACATTCACATGCAACTCTTGACAATTTTCATGGATTCAACTGGGTCATTGGAAATAAAATTCACATACAGTATGTCTATCTGCCATACACCTCAATTGCTGTTATTAACCGCTTTTACACAGTATTTACTTGTTAGACTATGCCCGATTGTTGAGAAAGTTTGCTGTGGTTAATTCATTGCCTCGATTAGACAATTTCATCATTTTTGTAGTTAATCAGATTATGTGTAATATTAAGTAAGTTTTTTTAACAAGACTGGTCTACGTGTCTACAGCACGTACAACAACCGAATTATTGCGAGAAAGGTTTGGAAAATCGATTATTTCAAGAAATTGTGACTACTTCTTGTGGAGGCCATTTGACTGATGTTATATTCAGTAATTAATTGTATCGATTGTACTTCACATTATATAAAAAGCATTTGAATTTCCTTAACAATTAGTGTGTGTGTTTTTTTTTAGAAATCATATCGCTCTTATTGGAAAACCCTATATATTATTTGGCGTTGTTATCATTTACTGCCATGAATCCGTAACACATATTAGGCGATAATTTAAATAAATACATTTTGCACGCTATCAAATACATTAGTTGCGAGTGTTCCTCGGTACGAACGAAGTGTTTACCGTTTTTCATGTTCGTTAGTTCAATAACAATAATAAATGATGCTATGAATATAGCTGAAACAATAACTCTTGTGCCTAAATCATATTTACACAAATATTCTAAAATACTTTATATTTAAAAATAATATATAGAAAAATACATTAAATGCCTGATTTATGTAAACCTAAATTTTTAAATGTTGCTTTTTATTTTTTATATAATATTATTTTCACTTTTTTGTTGTTGCTTTGATTACACTACATACATTATTTAGTATTATTAGTTATCACTTTGATTGTTATTATTGGCTGCTATAATGTTGGCAATCACAAGGAAATCAAAATTTTAGACTTAAGGGGTTAGGGGTAGTCAGGATTTTCAAAAAAAAAAATTTTTTTTTTTTTGCATTTTCGTTAAGTATAATATCTTAAAAATAATCTCTGAAAATTTCAAGTTAATCCAATAATTCGTTTTTAAGTTATTCGACAAATAACAAAGAGAGCTCGGGCCTTTCAAAGCGCTGTGTGAAACTTTAAACGCGTTTTTCTCAAAACTATGTTTTTTGAACTGGTGACAACTGTAACTCGAAAACCGCTCAGTTGATTTTAATGAAATTTATACAGCTTGTAGAATACATAATAAACTCGGGCCTGATCGAAGGATTTTTATTTTGTGAAAAATTTCGATTTTTTAAGACCAATTAACTGTTGATTTTTTCCCAAAAATCTAGAAAAAAATTTCTTGAGGCCGCCATTTTGTTAATTTTTGAAAAAAAATAAAATCCTTCGATCAGGCCCAGGATTATTTATTTATAAAACTATTTTTTTTTATCCGATTGATTTCAGATGAATCTCCAAGGACTTATGATTGTCACCGCAAGGACCTTTTTTTTGGAACTGGGTTAACACAGACAGCTGTAACTTCGGAAATAATTTTTTTTTTTTCGAAATTTTCGTGACTTCAAGTCAAAACATTGTTTAATAATACCATATCACTACTTTTGTAAAATAAAATTATTTAATAGCAAAAAAAAAATACTGAAAATTCTCATTTTTTCGTGCCTCTGACTACCCCTAACCCCTTAAGCAACGAACCTTGGAGAATACGTAATGCTAAATCTAGAACAATAGAGACTACATTGTGAAGCAGACGTATGCAACACACAACAGCTACTACAATCTGCCAACAATAATAATAACAAGAACAATAACAACAACAAAAACAACAACAACAACAACAACAACAACAACAATAATAATAACAACTCCAACGACAACAACAACTCCAACAACAAACACAACTGCAACCACAACCACAACCACAACCACAACAACAACAACAACAACAGTGGCAGCAGCAACAACAACAACAACAATAACAACAACGTCAACGTCAACGTCAACGACGACAACAAAAACAACAACAACATCTTTTATGAGATACTTTCACAGCAGATGTACATTTGCATTTTGAATTGTTTATCATTTCAGCATTTATTGTCGTTGCGGATGCCACCCAACAATTGTCGCTTACAAATGCATCACTACCAGCAACAATTGACATTCCCGTCGTAAAGCATTGATATGCGCATTCCTATGTATGTAAGTAGTTTTGTATCATTAGTCTTTTTCGATTTTCAACTTGTTGCTAGAGAATTCTTTTATTCGATAAATGCACTTTTTATTGCATACTGATCAGCTATTCTCTTGTTCTTATTGTACTTATTCTTTAACACACGGCGGGTGAGTGCAAAACAAGCATAACACGTCTGGCGACATGACATGGCATAGCGTGGCGCACATAAATGGCAACATGCCACCTTATACGCCTATCTGAGATGTGTTATATAAATTTCGATTCCACATAAAATTGCGTGGCAGTGATTTGATGAAAGGTGATAAAAATATGCCAAGAGTGTGGAAATTTTGTTTCAAATGAAAAAAAAATTATATAAAAAATATGCAGGTAATGTATTCTTCAAATAACAAAAAGCCAGGACATGAAATAAAAACTGTTCATAAGAAGCCATCAACCACACTTCTCCTCTGTTACCTCGAAAGTAAGGCCAAACCACAACGCACAATTGAAAGAAGAATCCTTGCAACAGAAGCCATATAAAAAAATTGGATATTATTTCCGGAAAGTACCAATTTCTCGGATCAGTTATACCTTAATTTATGAAATTTCTATGTTTTCACCCTCGGGCAAGTCGTCTGACTTTTAGCAAAAGAAGTTGTGATATGATAAAAAACGGCTAAAAATTTGAAATCATACTTTAATATAAGAACAAAGCCGAACGGTTAACATTCGGAAGGCTAGAGTTGGAGTCCTAATCCAGCCAACATCCAAATATTATAAAAATTTATTTTAAATAAGAAAATAAGTAAATATTTATAAGTCCGGCAGCCGCTCGGCAGGGAAGATTAGCCAGTTCATTTATATATTTGACCTGAACTAGAGGCTGCTAATCAAGCGGTCCAGTTGTTGGTAGTAGAGGGCCGAATTGAGCGTTTGGCCATAGGCTTGGCCACCGTTTCCGCCGGTTCACCGCGTTCCGACCACGACCGATTTCGCTTGACGTTATCGTAAGTGATCCACTTTTCATCGCCAGTCACCAAACGCTTCAGAAATGGGTCGATTTTGTTGTGATTCAGCAGCCATTCGCAGACAAAAATTCGGTCCATCATCCTTTTTTGCGTTAGTTCGTGTGGAACCCAAACATCGAGCTTCCTTTTGAATCTAAGCGCTCACAACATACTGAGTCAATCAATCGAAAAACTGTCAAAGACAAACTTTTAGCGCGAATAAACACGTTTTCAGCGCCGTATAGTATGACATGATGCGACACGTAACACTAGTACTATGGACAATAACGCCATCTCTTAGATTAAAACCGAACGAACTTTTTACTTGACCTAATATTTTGTAACAAATATTGCCACAATTTCTTTAAAAAAGTTTTCTAAAAATTAAAAACTATTTTTTAAGATATGTTCTAGGCGCAAAAACACATTAAAGTTTTGCTGGCTATGGAACAATTCTAAAAGGAATTCATTAATAAACTCCATAAAATATTTATAAAATACAAAGCTATCTTATTTTAAGTTTATTGGCTGTTATCCTTTAAGCTCACTTTATTATCAATTAAAAAATTGAATACGCTTAATTACTCTCCATTTTAGACCAATAGCCAATTGGAAAAATTCATTTATTGCATTTATTTGTATACACGGTGTGTCCCAAAAATAACCGAACTTTATATTTAAATCATACAACATACAGCGCCATGTATTGAAAATTTGCAACATTAAAAAGATACATTCATCCTCTTACAAACGCACCTGACTTCATGTAAGTCGGATGACAGATGTAAAAGTGACAGCCATTTCAATTAAACCAAAAGTGTACTAATGGTTCCAAAAAAAATGGAACAAAGAGCAAATATAAAATTTTGTGTCAAACTTTAAAAAAAATTGAAATTGAAGTTTAAAAAATTAAAAAAAAATTTAAAAAAATGAAGCCGCCGTAACCGAGGTACTGAAGAACATTTCTATAAATGACATAAAAAATCTATGCATGCGCTGGTTGATCGTTCCAAACGTTGTGTTGAGTCAAATGGAACCTATTTTGAATAAATAATAACTTTCAAAGATAATATAATGTGTATTTTACCATTTTATATCCAAAAAGTTCGGTTATTTTTGGGACACACCGTGTATATAACATAAAGTGCATAATTATGTATGTAAAGCATGTATGTGTGTCTCTGACCACCATATGTGATAGAAATCTGATTGTAAATGAAGCTCGTTAAATTCAAATTTTTTTGTGCAGAGGCAAAAGACAACAATTGATTTGCCACGCCACCCAGGCGGGGCAGTCTATTATTTTGTATTGACATGCATGTTGATTGCGTTTGCAGTAAAATATAGAAGAGGTTGAATTTCTTTCTAACCAGATGCGTTCTTCTGTTTTTCTTTTTTTTTTTTTTTTTTGAAACTGAAAACAATATTAACAGAATATAAAGCGCCTTTTAAAATAGATAATATGTAGATGTTCATGAGCAGATTTTTATCAGTAGTTTCTAAATATTGCAAAAAGTGGTCCAAAAATTAGGCCACGCGGCTGGAATTTATTTGAATCAGCGGCGGCGATCACTTGTCCGAAATTATTTTTAAAATTCAATGGCAAACACGTATCTTTAAAATAAAGCTAAACTCTTGAAAATAAAATTCCTCTATCGAATGAAGACCATACGTCGCTTATCGTGTTCGGGAGAAAAGTTTTACGAACGATTTATGGTCTTTTGTGCGAGTACCGCAGCCGCAGGAACGATGAGCTGTATGAGATATTTGTCGATATTTGCAAAGTTCGACGAATTAAGAAACAGCGGCTGTGCTAACTAGGTCATGTGGTTCGGATGGATAAAAAGACTCCAGCTTTGAAAATTTTCGATGCAGTATCCGCCGATGGAAGCAAAGGAAGAAAGGAAGAAGTGTCGGGCTTGAAGCATTCCTGCGATGCCACACAAACGAAATGCCCTGCAAAAGTGTGTAGCTTAGATTTAAACATCAATGGTTGAGCTTTAATTTTTATTTCTTTTTTTTCAACGGTAGAACTGAGTGCTGTTTCTGTTGTCTTGGCTCTCTTTTCTTATTTCAGCTACAAAACGTACGCCATAAAGATCAATTTTTCGTATTGAGTCAGTCAAGTTACATTTGCTACACCGAGCAATGTTAGCTGCTGGATTTCTTTAGCTCAACTGAAGCGTTTCATGTTGCATGCTTCGTAACCCGCGTTGCAGCTCATCTTATAGTTGCATTTCTAAGTAATTTGATAAGGCGCTAGACAATAAATTTACACTTTTATTTTTATTTTTTTTTGCCTGTAATGCGATCGGTTAAGTATAAATGATAGTGTTATTGTGCATTAGAGAAATGCATTTCATTAGCAATAATTAACTGCTGAATTATGTTTCTCCATTGCATTTAGTATTATGATAAGGATAGTGCTTGAAAAAATATTTCAAACTTGCAAGAAGTTAATTCAACTTTAAACCTTTCATTTATTTCTTTAGATAATTTTGGTGTGTGGCTCTGCCTTTTTTTTGACAAAATGTAGGCAACAGCTATAAGGTTGTAGATCATTCGCAAAAATCATTGCCTACATTTAGGCAGATTTTATCATATTCACACTTCAAACTAAGTTAGAGTTGGGGAAATGTATTCAAAGTTCAAAGCTGTTTACCCAATGACTGCAACAGGCGAATAACTTTCTGTAGCATTAAATTACATTTATGGCATAACAAACTAGGTCCCTATATTTTTTCTTGCCTGAAAAAGCTATTCAAGCATTTCAACAGAGCTCTCCTCCTGGAGCGACCAACATGCAAAAATTAAAAAAACTTTATGTAAAGGAAAAACTAAGATAATTTGTATACTTTTCAAGTAAAGGGTACATTAACTTTAGTTCGAAGTATGCAAGTACCAGAAACAGAAGAGATAGACCCTCAAAATGTACACCAATATGATCAGAATGACGAGTTGAGCTGATTTAACCACGTCTGCCGATTGTAGGCATCGGAGGCCTTTAGCATAAATCCGCTATGAAACCGATATGAGATTTTGAGTATTCTACACACATAAACTAAGATTAATATTGGCTCTAAAAATCTTCGAAATCAAATTTAGCATTTTGCAAATTAATTTGAGGAGGCGGAAAAATTTTGCAAAATGGAAATTTCCAAACCTCATTAGGATTTAACCAGGCTCATTTGAGCTGGTTTTATGATTATAATTACATAATTTTTAAACTTCTATTAAGTTAAATTTTTTTATATCAACGCTCTCTTTGCGATTTTATCAAAAGACCAAACCATACCATATAGTCTTATTTTCCCATATTTATGCGGTATTTATTCTGGAGCCTAAATTATTGCATAGATGACTTAGAAAAGAAGACAGTTTTCGCACTTTGTAGTCAATATTATTATTTACATAGAGTTCTTTAAAATCTACAATTTACAAATAATAGTAATTGTTACATATTAACATTCAATTATAATTTATGATTTCTTTTTTAGCTCGCGCAATATCTTTGCTAATAAGTCATTAATTGAAGGCGTAGTAGTACGTACGAGATCCCCGAAAGGTGGAAAACATGGCTGGAAGTATATGTATATAAAAATATTTGTTTAATTTCATATTTAAGCATCTGAAAATTCACTTACCTTTGGTTTTGCCGCAACATTCAGTGAGAACGCGACAAGCATCAGCAGCAATGCGAAGTAGAGAAGCGAGAGTTTCATTTCTAGATTGCCTGAACAACACTTGTAGTCATAAGTACTGTTTTAAAATTTTCTTTATGAAACCGGTATTTATATGCACAAACGTTATAAATTATAATTAGTTCGAAGTCATATGTAGCCCATAGTAACTAGACATTCGCTGATGTTATTTAAGATAATACTGATTTATTATTACTAAATTTAAAATGAAAAAAAATTATTCATAAATATTTATTTTCCATTCGTTTATTTAATGGAGGAAAATCGGTTTTGCTTTTTAACGATAGTAAACCCAACTTTATTTTAAGTTTTACTCTTAAAGGGTAAAGCCACTGTAGAGGTTGAAAATAGACTCCTTTCTAAAAATTTATTGTAGAAATATGGGAAAAGGAATATAATTTCTATTTAACCATTTCATTAAATATATTTCGAAGTTTAAAAAATTATTCTTTAATTATTATTTTGTTACAAAAAGGCGGAAATAAATAAAGTCCATTATTTAATCTATGTTTTTTTTAAAGGCGTCCACGGAAGGACCGAGTTCTTCTAAAGAATGAAACCTAGAGCAGAAAAACAAAAAGTTTTATGATCTGAAAACTATCGTCCTTGGAAATACGTACGAATTTAATTTTTACCTAATTTTTGTGAAAACGGCACACTTTTTCTTTAAAAAGATTGATTTTTGACTAAAAAATACGCACTAAATTATTTTAAAAAAAGTGTACATTTCATCGAAAAACGGTCACGTACTTCCAAAAAAAAAATATATTTGTAAAGCCACCTTCAAAGTTTCAGATAAACCGATGAAACAGGGACCGAATAATCTGTTCTCCCAGTTTGAAAAATGTAATTTTGAGCAAAACGTGCTTAAAGTTTTCATTTTACACAGCGCACGCTCTGAGGGGCTGCAGCTAAATAAAAAGTGCAGCTGTGAGCAGAAAAAAAATAGCGTTTTCCAAAATCCTAGAGTTTCTTTACCCCTTAATATTAAACCCAACCATTCTGCGACAGCAAAAGCAGCAACTGCCCTTATTGCCACGTATAATGAGCGGCTAACAAAAAGCATTGTAAATCAAAAAGATGTTACCGCGCTGATTTGCAGAAAAACACAGCTCCAACAATAGTTTAACGCCTGAACCTGTCGGAGCACAAATCGCATATGTTGACATATAACGTTATAACGTTTGTGGCAGATTGCATGGCAAGATATGGAGGGCACACTAAGCCCTAGCGCACTTGCTGATGCAGTTTTTTACTTTGAATGTCAAACATATGTATGTATGTATCCACAGATATTTTTAGAACTAAAATAAATATGTGCAGTCAGTTATGAATAAGGCAAAGCGAATAAAATGCCAGCAAGAAGAATCAGTTGACTCAACTAACTAAGTTAATATTATTCCACATTTTCATTCACACATCCGAAAGTAAAGTTGTCCAAATCACACACTCCTCAGATTGAACGACACACAGATTAGTTTATCGCACCTTAGAAAACTTCCACAAAATTATGACTCAATTAAATTTACTCAACAGTTTTTTAGACAGGAAAATATTCGTTTTAGGTAGAATATGCACGCATAGCATAAAAAGGCATACACACAGGGTTATTCATTTCGTTTTATCAAAAGTACATGGCTGTATTTTAATTGTTAAATATGACATAATTACGACAGAAATCTCCCAGCCGCGTAATCTCCCGTCTTGGCGATGTCAGTTAGCCACCAACCGATGTGGCCCATTATGTACCAAAGGGGGATCGAAAATTACGTCAAACGAACAGTCGTTTTTAATGTTTTACATATAATACCAAGAATCAAAGTTTATAATAAAAAAGGGGGAATTTCGTGGCAAAACTTATTTTAAATGCATTTTATTTAAGTTTATTTTCGAAACCGCAAAATTGATAACCCTGTACGATTTTCCGTAATTTGTATGAATGCATGTATATTGCGATAGAAAATTAACTTAGAAATTGCATGTCTTTCCTTCTTTGGCTACCACGGTAAGTGTTAATTTCAGTTATTACACCGTTAAGCTTTTTATGGTACTAAAGTGGGCCCATTGTTTTGCTGATGCAGTTAAGAAAATTCCTGAATTCGTGAATAAGTTCAACAATTGTCATCAAACCATTTTCGGTGTATTCAGGTGTTGCTTAGGAAATCAATTTTTTTGCTTCTCTGAATAATTTAAATTTTTTGTTGTTTATTTGTGTAGAAACTTTAATGGGCAGCAATTAATAACCACCAATTCAGGTGCGCTCTAATTGATGTTGCATTTTATTTGTGTAGCATTTTTGCTTATATAATTTTGTCTAAATATTAATAAAAGTGCTTATTTGTCATAGATGAATAAAAACACTTCATAAAGTAAGGTTCAGGTATTTCATTCATGATCTTCCCTCGTAATAGCACGCACTCCGTTACAGCGGATGCTTGGTTAGTGTACTCGCAAACCGATTAATATGATAACCTGATCTCTGCTGGGCGATTTTGTGAAACGAAACTGAGCACTGACTACGAAGAAAATTTTATATTATTTCCAGTATTAGCTTCGTGACAAACTCAGGCTTAAGCATAACTTAGTCCTGGTTAAAAACCTAAGCAGGAAATCGTCATTCTGCTTAGAACTGGCTTAATATTCGCTTTGCTTTTTTATTTATATTTTTTAATTTTACCATTCTCAAGTCTCTATTAACTTCAAAACTCCCAATAATAGCATTAGAACTCCAATTAATTGAAGTTTAAAAGCAGATTTCTGGAAGATGAAATAAAATCGGCTATCAATCTAGCTAGCTTAGCGTAAATCCTTTTTTGTAGGTATAAATGGAAGGCGACATGCAAAATAACGGGTTTTAATATTAGAAAAAATTATAAAGAAGGCTAAGGAAGACCTCTCATTTCCATTACGTTTGCAGGAGATAGCTAAAGTGATCTGTAACTCGTTCTATAAGCGCGACTAGAGTACGCGTTGGAAAAGTTTTGATCACTTTACTTAGTACTGTTTGCGCCTTTGTCAAAAATAGAAAATACGCTTAGTTCTACTATTTTACTTCGATAAAGACGTAAACCGTTGGGGCTGAAAGGCTGTGAATCGGCACAAATGAGTCACAAATTAATGACCATGAAGGTTTTATTGTGTGTTGGTTGAAATTAACAAGCCATCATCATCATCTATTAGCTCTTCCCCTATGACCAAACATTTAATTTGGACCTGTACTGTCAGCAATTGGACCGTGTGAAGGAAGCAATTGCCTAGAAGCGCCCTGGTTTGGCTAACAGGTGTGCAAGTGTGTTTCATCAGGACAACGCCAGACTACGCGCATCGACAATTACTAACCAGAGAGAGCTCCGAGAGCTAGGTTTGCAGGTTTCTATGCATCGTCCGGACCTCACACCGAGTAATAGTTATCTGTTCCTTTCTATGGCAAATAATTTGGCTGATGAAGAATTTGGGCAAAAAGAAGCCTGTGAAAATCGACTGTTCCAAATTTAGCAAATAGGGACAATAGTTTTTACAGGAGAGGCATAATTATTTTACCTTCAAAATAACAAAAGAAAAGTGGAGAATGATTTCTATTTAATGCAAAAATAATGGATTACTTTTTACTAGATCTACTAGTATGCTCTACCGTGTTTTTTTAGTCCACTCCAACTCTGCAATTCCTTTTTTCTTCGTATCGAACGAGAAATTCTAGACATAAAAAATTATTTAAACTTACGTGCATACTTCCATTCGGACGGCTAGAGTTCGAGCCCTGGTCCGACAATATCCAAAAATTATGGAAAATTAATTGAAATTCAAAAAAATAATATAAACCTTAGGACCGGCCGAAAATTATATTTTTCTATATTTTTTAAGATTGAGAAGTATTCTACATTACTCTTTAATAGAGCATCCTTTTTCCGTTATACATGTGTAATTGATTCCCACTCAGAACAGTGAAACTTTAAAAAATTTGATTGAAGACTTTTTCACTGATACCAAATTTCCAAATTCAACTACATTCAGCAAAACAATCGTTTTTGTTCACAAAAAATTATATTTTGAAATATTTTCAGTTTTCAAATTAAGCAGCGCAACCAATTAACAGAAGGAGCAAGTGAAGTGCTTGCCATTGATTAAACTCAATTGCCCAATGGAGTCAACTTGCAATTTTCCACCCATTTAACTAAAAAAAAAAAATTAATTTCCATGCGCGAAAAGTGAACAAATGCTTTTCTCCTTTAACATTTTCTGCCATTTCTCTTGAATTTTTTCAATGCACCAAGATTCTAAAGTATATAAATATCTCGATTCACTATATTCGTTCAAAATTAAATCAGGCAGCTAAAAATATGAATAGTGTTCATGGTGCTAAAACACGATGTGGAAGGCCAATTGTCGAGAATGTCGATAAAATATTCGAAATCGTCGAGTCCAATCATCATGCTAGCACTGTTTTGTTACCAAGAATCAAAACGTTGTACAAGAAACAGTTTGCAACTTGAAAGGGTGACTGATGATGAGAAGCACTTTAATTCGGATCTGTACTGTCATCAATTCGGTTCCAGGTTCGGCTGAAAAGAGTTGTGTTTTATCAGGGCAACGCCAGACATAGCAGTCGATAGTGACTCGCCAGAAGATTCAAAAGTGTGGATGGAAGAATCTTATATATTCACCGCATAGCCCGGACCTCGCACCAACTGACTACCATCTGTGCTTTTCTATAGTGAATGATTTTGGCTGGTGAAGTATTCGCCTCAAGATCAAGCTGTGAAACTCGATCGTCTCAATTTTTCGCCAATCGGTTTAAAGGTTCCTATGAGAGAAGCATGCAGCAATAACCTTCAAAATGCGAAAACAATTATCAAATAAAACGGTGCACAATTGAAATAAATTGGATAATATGGTAAATAAAACCTTTAATTTAAGGCAAAAATAATGGTTTACTTTTTACTAGGCCAATCATAGCTCTTGCAATTATTCTGAAGTAGCCTCAGTTGAACCGGCCGCGATAGCGGAGTGGTCGCCCCTCGGCAGGGAATGTCCACCCTCCGAGTGTATTTCGGACATGAAATAAAGGCTCCTCGTAAAAAAACCATCAGCCGTTCGGAGGCGGCTTAATATAAACTGTAGGTCCCTCCATTTGTTGGAAAAACATCAAGATGCAAAACCTCAAATTGGAGGAGGAGCCCGGCCGAAAATCGCATCAGCGGTTACAAAGTGCCAATTATATAGCCTCATTTGAACATTTACTTTTTAATTGTCATAATTTTTCTTCTATTAGAATCAAAATTTTTAATAAAAAAAATTCTTGAAAACCGAAACTGAAACTAGTAACGAAAATGTTGAATCTATAACTAAATTTCTTAAGTTAAGCAAATTTTATTATAGTATTTAACCTTTCGTTTAGTCTTTCTTTATTTAATTTTAAATTTCTAAATTTATTATAAACAAATATAAATTAATTTAAATATAATTTGAATTAAGTAGAATTGAAATTTATGCGAATTACCGAGTTTACAAATAAGTAAAGTATTGTAAATATATCTTTTAGTTTTAAGATTTGTGTATATATTTTATTTTTTATCTCACTCAGCCTAAGTTCTATTGTTGCTATGGCTACTTAGTTAAATCAAATTTTTTTTTTTGTAATATTGGTTTTTCAAATAACTAGTAAAATAATTTCTCCCTTCAACTAATTCGCATAATTTATTAACTTCCTCAGTTTTATTTTTCTTCTTTTCTACCTTGGTCCTAAAGGAAACTATTTTCATAAAACTGTCATCGTGATCATGAAATTCATATAAATTCTGCGTCACTTTATGAGCGCGTAGATGCCATGCATAAATAGTAATCAGTGGACGTAGCGACCAAACAAACTCTTCGAAAAATGCTAGTGCTCTATTCAAGCATGAAATATTTACTCCACGTGGATTATAGACTACTTCAAAACTAACCACAATACATACAAAATGTATGATTTAATGAACATTTCAATGTCCTATACCCCGATTCAGCATAACTATGGAGTACCTTCAGGGTATTCATTTATGGAGTATCTCAGTAAAAATTACATTCGAACGAACTTTTTACTTTAAAATATTTCAATTTGCGTATTTGTTGTATTTGCATTTGAAAATATCAGATTGAACCTCTGCAGGTATTGAGTATACCAGCGGATGGGTGATTCGCTCAATGCGTCGGTACAAGAATTAGAATAAACTCTTCTTTACGCATTGGCCACAGCCGATGGAACTATGAGCTGTGCAAGATATAGGTATAGTAGTAATAGTGGTTCAGTGCGATCAGCTGAAATTTAATTGAACAGCATGGTTTAAACTAGTACTCAGCAGAAATTTCTCAAACTCAAGAACTCATATAAAAATACAATAAAAATTTAAATTACTTTGGTTTCTTAATTTGATTTAAGAATTTTATTTTAATTCAACTGAGCAAAGATTTACTCAGTCTTCCTTTCAGCTCACCTATATCATGAAGTTTCTTTTAAAGTACCGGCCCATCCCAAGCTATATTTAGAGTTAAATTCTCATCCTGAATTCAATGCATATAAAATTTATGGGGTAGTACTTAATAGTCTTCCTTCTCATGCAGGAACTAAAGACGAAATCTGGTGACCGATATCCAGAGTATACTTGGTGTTTGGAAGGTACACTTCCTCAAGCTGCTGAATGTGACAGTGAAAGCGCCGGAGGTAATTAACCCAAAACTCCAACCGATGGTGAAGTACATTACATTATTCGACCTTGACGAGAGACGCTGTCTCTTCATTCGCTGAACTATACGTATGTCAATATCATCGTACAGCTCATCGTCCCAATGTTTGCGGTATTCGCCGTTGCCAATGCGCAAAGGACCATAAATCGTTCGCAAAACTTTTCTCTCGAAGAATCCTAGAGCCGACTCATCAGATTTTGACATCGTGCATACTTCTGCGCCATATGTTAGGACCGGTATGATGAGCGACTTGTAGAGTTTGTTTTTCGTTCGCCGAGGGAGGACTTTACTTTTCAATTGCCTACTCAGTCCAAAGTAGCACCTGTTGGCAAGAGTGATTCTGCGTTGGATTTCCAGGCTGACATTGTTGTTGGTGTTAATGCTGGTCCCTAGATAGACGAAATTATCTACGACCTCGAAGTTATGACTGTCAATAGTGACATGGGAGCCGAGACGCGAATGCGATGACTGGTTGTTTGATGACAGGAGATATTTCAACTTGCTCTTATTCATTACCAGACCCATTCGATTTGCTTTTTTATCCAGTCTGGAGAAAGCAGAACTCTTGGCGCGGTTGTTGAGGCCAATAATGTCGATATCTTCGGCATACGCCAGCAGCTGTACACTCTTTTAGAAGATTGTACTTTCTCTATTCAACTCTGCCGCTCTTATGATTTTCTTCGGCATCAAATTGAAAAATTCTCACGATATAGAGTCACCGCGTCTGACACCTCGTTTGATATCGAACGGCTTGGAGAGGTACTCCCCGATCCTCACGGAGCTTTTAGTGCTGCTTAAGGTTAGTTTACATAGCCGTATAAGTTTTACGGGAATAGGTAATTCGAACTATGGTAAATAAAGCCTTCAATTTAGTGTAAAAAAATAATGTTTGAATTGTTACTCAGCCTAATATTTTGATATTAACAAAATTCATACTCTAATACATACAATTTTACACCTGAACGAATTCAATGCCAGCGACAGGTTATGCAATAGGAGTATCAAAACTTTGCAGCACATTTGCAGATAATTACTAATAAATTTTGGTATTTTTATATCTTGATTTATTAACTTCACAAAGCAAGGCAAAGGTGAAATAATATTTTTTGTGCCAATTTTTGGGCCACTGATTTCAAATTTAATATTTATATTAAATGAATTTAATATATATTTTCGAGTATTTCTTACTAACTGCCTTCCAAATATTACTATAAAAATAAATTAAGTTAGTTTTACATTTATGGACCTTCAATTTAACTCTCCGCTTTAGTGGCTTTTAAATTTTATTTGATGAATTTTCAGCACTTTATAACGGTAAAATTTAAGAATCTAGGTTACATATTATTTTAAATTTCTCTCGATTTGAATTATCGACAGCAAATTTCCAATCTAAAGCTAATCAAATAATAATTTAAGTTAGAAAAAACTTTCTTTTAGGTTTCTTTTTAGTGAAATTTTATCAGTAAATACGATTCACTTTGTTCAAGGCAAGAAATTATAATTGGAACTCATATGGGGCGAGCTGCGAAATGAGCTTGGTATTTTGAATTAAATGATGCCAAGCTCATCCTTTTAGGGGTTGGGTACATTGTGATGATGAACTTCAATGTAGAGAGTTTCTTGAAGTAGTTATATTACTCCATGAAACGTAAATGTGACAACTATTTCGAGTTTCTTCACATAAGTTTTAAAAAAATTTTTAACCTTATTAACTTACTAATATTTCCCTATCTGCTATATTTCTATGTATAATTTACTTCTGCAGCATATTTTCTTAATTTTCTTCCTTTCCACTTTTTAGTCTCAGATTCTATGTCCCAACGGCCTTAATTTACCTGAGTCATATAACAGTCAAAAATAGTATTCAAATGTCTGTTATACACACACAACTTTAAAATCAGTTACCTTTCTAATGCCACCGTTATTTAAGTATCATTTACCATATGCACTTCTTAAAAAATTCTATCATATTGCTCTATAATTTTCATTAAATCTAAATTTTTGATATTGATTTAAATTGCTAAGCTCTTCGAGAATGAAAACTATCATTGGAAATGTAACTTCTACTTGGGCAATACTCAATACCATTAAGTGGCTTCTGTTGCACAAAAATTTCAAAGAAAGTATGCAAAATGCGGTCCATCGCCTCAAGCACAGTAATTGTAAAGGAGAAGAAAAATTCTATTACCAATGTATCTCTTACTACAATGCCATTTGAACGTGCATAGCAATTTGCCTTTTTCTTTATTTTTCTCTAAAAATGGTTCTTGAATTGCCTTTTAATAGCTGTGGCGACGCCCACTTTTGTTAGCGGCCGTTGGCAATAAAGTCAAATAATAATAATAATTCTAATGAACGTTTTTTCTTGCATAGAGCTTTATGTTGCTTTCTGCTACTGCTGCTAACTCTTTTTTTTTAACTGTAATACACACGAATTTGTTGTTGCTTTAAGGGGTTAGGGGTAGTCAGAGGCACGAAAAAATGAGAATTTTCAGTATTTTTTTTTTGCTATTAAATAATTTTATTTTACAAAAGTAGTAATATGGTATTATTAAACAATGTTTTGACTTGAAGTCACGAAAATTTCAAAAAAAAAATTATTTCGGAAGTTTTATAAACAAATAATCCTGGGCCTGATCCAAAGTTTTTTTATTTTTCAAAATTTAACAAAATGGCGGCCTCAGGAAATTTTTGTCTAGATTTTTGGGAAAAAAATTGGTCTTAAAAAATCGAAATTTTTCAAAAAAAAAAAAAAACTTTGAATAAAGCCCGAGTTTATTATGCATTCTAAAAGCTGTATAAATTTCATTAAAATCGACTGAGCGGTTTTCGAGTTACAGTTGTCACCAGTTCAAAAAACATAGTTTTGAGAAAAACGCGTTTAAAGTTTCACACTAGCGCTTTGAAAGGCCCGAGCTCTCTTTGTTATTTGTCGAATAACTTAAAAACGAATTATCGGATTAACTTGAAATTTTCAGAGATTATTTTTCAGATATTATACTTAACGAAAATGCAAAGACAAATTGATTTTTTGAAAATTCTGACTACCCCTAACCCCTTAAGAGGACATTATGGTGCACATAATCGCTAATACTTAAGCAGTTGGTAGAATTTGAAAGAAATTTCAAGAGACTGAGTCGTTTACAGTTATTAGAAGGCCTCATAGTTTTGCTCGCTCCACCTCAAATAACACCACTGTGAAAGTGTAGCCGATGACCAGAATGTGTATATTTCTCGATATTCTCAAAAGATGGAACTTACTTACAGCACATCATGGCGTATTTTACACATGAACTTATACCTGCATCCATATAAAATCCAACTTACATAACAACGTCGATTGAGTGCGTGAACAACAAGCTGTGGACGGCGATTTTTCGAACAAACATTTTTAAATAAGCAAAGTTAATGCATTTGAAGCTCCGAGAATTCTAGCTACTGAACCTTATCTCGATGCATCGAAATTTGCGAGGCGGTCATTTGAATGAGGTAAGAAAAGAAATATTATTTACGTTTATTTTCGAAGCAACAGAATGGATATCACGTACAATACATTTTTGAAAAAATTATTTGCCTGAATATATAAATATATGTATGTATGTATAATATAATATGACTGGCATTTAATATCCAACTTGAAATCTTCTAAGATGGGTAATGGACCACCTACTTTGCTCACCAGTTTGAAGTTTTTACCAATGCCTCCAGAGCCACTACCACTAGTTCATACCACACAACAAAATAATATATAAAAATTGTATTCCTTTTTCCTTGCCTTTGTTTAGTCATTTCAAATTAAAGAAAATAATGAGTAATGATGAAGCTGTGCGTAAAGTTGGAAGTGCGTTTGACGGCGGCGCTATACGCTAGACGCCTCTTTTGTGTTGTAAAACTCAGAAAAAATTATATAATTGAATAAAAGAAAGAAGACAGAGGTCGTGGTTCGCCGAAACGGCTGGCGGACAGTGAAAAGTATCAGCCATAATGCGGCTGCTATATGAGTAATAATACTGATGCTGCAGGTGGCCATCGCAGCAGTGAAAGTAACTTAAATAAATAAAAACTCTCTTTTATTTCAGCTTGGCAATTTTTGTTGTAAGATTATGTTGTTCATTGAAATTGAAATTTTGTATTATCGTATTAACTGTAAATCTCGTTATTATCAAAATGTGTGGGTGATATTAGCAGAATCACAAACGTATGTATCAACTGAGGTGTTACATGAGCAGTAAGCAGCTTTTTAAAATCTGGAAGTATTATACATATAAGCTCAATCATATCTACATACATATTGTTCTAGTAAAAAGTAATCCATCATTGTTGCTTTATACTGAAGGCTTTATTTACCATAGTTAGAGTTTTGCTCGATAACTATTTGTCATTTTGAAGGTAATATCATGGTGTCTCTCTCAAATAAACTCTTATCCCTATTGACAAAAACAATGGCACAATCGATTCTCACAGGCTTACCAGCCACACCATTCGCCACAGAAATGAACAGATAACAATCACTTGATGGGACGTCTGTGTTACAATGTGCATGCGTAAGAACCTCCCAACCACGCTCTCGAAGCTTCTGGCGAAACACTTTCGATGTGTATGGTTCGGCGTTGTCTGATGAAGCATAATAATTCACAGATGGACATTCGGTCCATGAGATTTTTTCTCGTTAACTCATCTGACAGTCATATATCGAGGTTCTTTATATATCCAGCCTTCTTTAAGTGGTTACAAATAGCTTTTTGTGCAATTTTTAGCTTCTGGACAATCGAAACAATGCTCCAAGGCAATCTAACATGCGAGATATAGCCCCAGCTTATACATATACTTTTATATATATTTTCTTTTACTAAATATATTATATATTTGCTGGGCTACTCCAAGTTATAAAAGAACTCTTATATTTTATTTTTTTACACATATAAAGGCGGCAAAAAGTTCGCAAAAATATTTAGCAATTCGCATAATTTATGTACGCAATTCTTCCGGAACAAGTACCTGCCTTTTGCAGTAAATCAAAGTGTCATATATTATTCGTACCTACATATATGCATTTAAAAATGTTATGCACATATGCAAGTTACAGAACAAACACATTGCTATCTTCCTTAACTCAACACGTTCGTGCAAAATATACAAACAAACACGGTTAGCTAATGTCTACAAAGCCACCGAAAAAGCATTTCACACTCTTTAACTGCAACCACAACAACAACAGATAGACTGTATTTTTCCTATGATTGATAGCATTTCTGGCCGTTTATTTATGCCAAAAAAAAAGTAAAACAAGAAACAAAAAACAAGAAAAAAAAAAACAAAAAACAAAAAACCTTGCTTACAATAATGTAAATACCAGCCTTCCACCTGTAATAAACACATCGCGTCATAGTCAAATTCTGGCCCAAGGCAAATTCAACTTGAACTCGAGTCAAGTTCAAGCCAGTACTAATGTCAGGCTTACTCCGCTGCCACAAGTCAAAAGTAAACGAACTCAATGTGAGACGCGAAGCAACCGAAAGTCAATTTGACTGCAGTCCACCGCAACTGATTGCCTTTGAAGCGGCAAATGCTTCGGTGATCCTTATACGAGTATGCATTCATACGTAATTACAAGCATACTCAAGTATACTCGTATATGTATACCTATGTACATTATGTAGTTGCATATAAATCAACATAACATTATGTGTTCAGTTGTTTTGCGGCTTAAAAAGGGGTTGTCCAAAAGCTTTTATAGCTGCCCCGAATGAAAACCAAATCAGCAATGGAGTTTTGAGGTTCCTGCCCATTATTATTAAGTTGTACCAACTGTGTGGCAGGAAGGAAGGAAATTGCTGTTGTCATAAAGATGAATGCATTAAATAAAATACATATCAGTCTGCAGTTCATAATACTGAATTATAATTCATTGCGTCAATGGACAGGTAATAAAAAGTGATAAAGTTGGAGCGATGATTGTGACGGTTTCGTTTAATTTAACTAAAACTTCATTAAAGCATCCAAAACACGAGAAAAAAAATATTTATTATGCATATACATATATATATTAATACATATATATATATATACATATATATATATATTATATATTTACCCTTTATATATAACGTGCCGATTTGATTGGATTTTTATTTATTTTTATTTTTCATTTCTTTTTTTTGCAAAATTTTTTTACATCTTAAAATATAAAAATTAATATTTGTTTGTTAGTGACGCTAAGGCTCAAGAAAAGTTGGACCAATCTTGATGAATTTTTCATAGGTTGTTCGTTGTGGATCTGGAAAGGTTTAGAAATAAAAAAAACCTCATACTTTTTCTGAAGTAAAGTCGGAGAATTGAAAAATTGCAAAAAGTGATTTTTTTCGTACTATTTTTTTTATTTTTTAACTTGTTTTTCAAAACTATCTTTCTTAAAAAAAAATTGTTTTTTTTCTGATTTGTTTATTGGTAAATATACCTAACATTATTTCCATTGGAGTTTATTTGTGTTACTCCTTCAGCAGATTTGTAAATTATTCGAATCGTGCAATTTCTGTCGTTTGCTTTCTTTATTTCGGTTATTCCTTTGAGCTCCAACGGTTTGCTTTATCAGTTGAAAAGTATTCAGTTTCCAGTGAAGCTTGCATTTGCGATGACAGTCAATAGGTCACAAGGACAGTCGCTGGTAATGCCATGCCAGCTATACGTAGCGTATCCACGAGTTCGAAAACCATCGGAACAGAAAACAAAAAATGTTGTTTATTAAGGTGCGTTGCATTGGAAAAAAAGTGAAAAAAATGTATACAAATCGTAAATAAATGACTTTCAACACAAAATAAAATCAACTTTAGTTTCTCTTCAAAAAAACATATTTTCACGCAGGACAACGGCTGCGGGATCAGCTAGTATACAAATAAAATTGCTGTGAAAATAATAAAGTTACCACCAAAATCCCGACAAATAAAATTTAAATATAATTTTTTCTAATTTAAAAAATTTTAAATTCTGTATAATTGCTTATCATTATAAATTTTAAATAAAAAATTAATATAAACTCCAATATCTACATGAAACGCTTGCTTGCTTTCTACAACCGCGGCTAATATAGTAATCTAGTAATCAGATCAAAATATGAACACTAACAATAACTTTAACTACAAATAAGCTGATTTCGAGACCCTAAAGGGTGTTTTTTCACATATGTGGTTTTCTAGCAGAAATCAAACGCATATTATATAAGTTATGACCAAAAATTTAGCTTCAAAATTAAAATGTCATAAGTCAAAACTAAATTCATTAAATTTAGTTAAATGTCAGTTGCCAAACATCTGATTTCCTACTCACACTGCATATTGAATTTATGTAAAGCTGAATCAATTGGAAATGTTACTGGTGGAGGAAGAGAGCCGTTCGGGTTGGTTATTAGCCACACATTGGTAAGCAAAGTAGCCACACTAAGCCACTTTTGAGTACTGAAGTCAAAGTCCACTTCAGTAAATTGGCAATGTAGAGTATCACTACATGAAATAATAACACAAACAACAAAAGGCTTACATATATTTAGTGCAAAACTTGATTACCACAAATGCAAATTTAAATGCTACATATGTATTAACAACAACACCATCACAGTCTCACGCTGCCCACACCAAGTCGCCAAACTTCAACGCCACGCCAATTTACGCAACAATAACAACATGCTATACATCCTGCAGTTATTGCCACACTCCGCTACTCATCATTTTAATTTCATTAACTGCATACACGGATTATTAGTCGTCCGCTTAACGCAGGTGCATTTGCATATTGTGTCGCTTGTACATATATTCATGTGTTGATCAGTGTTGGGGTAAAATAAATTTGTGATTGAATTTCAGAAACGGTATTGATTTGAGGCCAATGTTACCATTAATATCTACAAGAAACTTTTCCTACTCCTTCAAGTGTGCTCAGGTCGAATTTTTATGTGTTTGATAATAGGCTACCTTTTGTTAATGAATTTTTGGATTTTGGTATGTTATTTGATGCGAGATCTACCTTCGTTAAACTTATCAACTGTATTATCCATAAAGCTTATTCCAACCTTGCTTTCTTTCCAAGGTAAGGTAGAGATTTTTAAGAAGTTCTACGTGTATATAACTCTTTCGTTTTTTGTCAGATTATTTCTGCTAGAAATACTTATCTATGATTCGATTTATTTGGAATTTGTTAACCTTTTGATTTGATTAGCAGAAGGTCTACTTTTCCCCTCAAGAATAAAACTAGAGACCAACCTATTCAAAAAAATTGTATTTGCATTAATTTCAATACATACATACATATATGGCTTTTTGCGAAAAGATTGCATTTATTGATCCTTTAAGTTGAAATTCTCTTTTACGGGAAATGAATCGACCTATTTGAAATTATTATTATTCAAGTGTGCCACGTTTTGCTCCATATATTGTATACATAATTGGCACTTTGTAACCGCTGAAGCGATTTTCGGCCGAGCTTCTCGTCTTATTTTTGGTATGCGTCTTGATGTTTTTCCGACAAATGGATGTACCTACAGTTTATACTAATATCATCTTTCTAACGCCATCTAGCGTAATCCAACCGCACTTATAGAACGCGAGATACAGATCACTAAAGCCAGATATTCCAAAGGTAATGGATTACTTCCTACTTCACTGAATATATTATATATACTCAAGTATATAAAAAGGGAAACCTGGTCAAAATTTTTCAATTCTGAGGAAAAGAAATTTCTAGAGATTAATAGAGTATCCAAAATGGATTTCACAATAAAACATAAAAACGTTTATATGTATAAAAAGTCTCCTATGTAAAATTCACAAGAATCTAAGCAAAATTTGTAACATTTTCATAAAATCTTCTATACAAAACGGAATAAAATCCAGTTTTCTATTATCTAAAGCGAAAATCGATTTGGGCGTATTTAGCATTATGCAGCTTTGATTATTTATCAATTTAATACAATAAAATCGAGTACTTTTCAATTACAACAGGTTATACTGTGATACTATGTTGCAAAATTAATTTCTTGCAAAGTCCAATATTAGTTCCTCTTACAGCTCTGTAAGCAAAAATTCAATTAATTTATATTCCGCCTTAATTGATATTCGATCGAACATAAGAAGATGAGCCTAATGGACGATAGTTGGTAATAAATCAAATTATAATTGGAGATGGTATCTAGATATATGCATGGTGGACATAAAAAAAAATATTTTATGGTTTCCAATAAAATAAAATCATTTAATCGAATTTAAAATATAATTATTAAAAAAATCCAATCAAATAATTAAAGACTATTTACGGAATCACAATAATATTGTTGATAAAAAAATTATCTGAAATGCACTCCATCGCATATAATTCTTAGTACTTAATTCTTTACATCTTCCTAAATATGTAACTGAACAGCTCAGTTTAAAATGATAAGATATGTATTTCCGATCAAATGTGTGGTGATGAGGATTAATAACCACTTAGTAGCAGTCTATTCTCCAATTTTTCCATTACAAAGGTTATTTTTTCTCAGCTTTGGTTTGGCTTGCCATTTCACAATGAGCAAATTTTTTATACGATTCGGACAATGAATCACGCACTGCGTCAATATTTAATCAAAATAACCGTCCAGCAGAGCCTGGAATTCCAGGAACCATATATAAACGTTCTTTGTTTTGTTTACTGTGAAATGCAGCTAACGAAACAATTAATTTATTGAAAGTAATTTTTAGTAAGTGCATTATTACGAATCGTTTTCCTGCAGCGTGGTCTCCAAAATCATGCGATTTAACAGCACTGGCCTATTTTCTATGGAGTTAAGCCCAAGACGTTTGACGCTTTGGAGGAGAATATTCGGCGCGTTATAGCTGACAAATATCACCAATCGCTGCAGTAAGTGGTCGAAAATAGGGTCTCTCGGCTGGAATTTTTCGAGCTTGCCATGAAAATCATTTGCCCAAAATAATTTTTGAAATACAATAACGAACCCCTGTTTTTATAATAAAGCTAAAACCATAAAACTAAACTATATTTGCTTCTTTATTCTTGAAAACCACATATCTAAAAAAGCACGCTTCCGAAAGGGTATGTTTGTATCAACAAAATATAATACTTCAATACAAGATGTTTTGGATCTGTATTTATTACCGATTTCGAACAAAATATAATTTTTTTCCAGGACCTTTTAAAGCGATTGCTCTAAATTCTGGATTTAATCTAAGCCACAATTGTAGTTTATAGGAAATAATTAAAAGCTTTATCAGCTTGTTGTATGAATTTTTTACAGTTTAATATTGTGAAACAATTTTGTTATATTTCTTTAGGATTATCGTAATTTTCTGAAACGCTATGCCATATTTGAAAAATTGAAAATTCATTTTGGAAAGTTTTTAGTTGGTTTTAAAACATAATTAATTTATTTATACATATATAGTTGATTTTATAAAAAGTTTTGAATATTTTTAAAATATAATAAATTTTATTACAATGTATTGACTTAAGACTCAAGTAGGCATGAAAATAAAATAAGATTCTGATATATTTTTATGAAAACGAAGTTCTACAGTCATGGCAGTATCACTTTGTGGAAAATATTTTTTGCTAGAAAATCACCAGGCTACTCCGTGGGCTTACTCTGCAGCATGTCACATACAACTGGCCATGGGGAAACTGCTTCCTCTCAACTCAACTCCTAGTGTCTTAAGAGTTTCAACTTGTTTATGATTATTTCTAAAAAAATACTCTGTTTGGAAACTCTGGAAACACTTTCAGGAATCCTAAAGAGTAATTTGATGGTATAAGGGGAGTACTAGGAATGAATACATACCTACCTAGATAATATTTCAATGTAATACTTTCACGTGTTATCTTTTATAAATTAATTTGATTATTTCAAAAATGCAAACTTCAAGCAAATAGAGCACTTCCAGGAAGAAAGTGTGTTCCCAAAGGTAATTTGATCAACAAGTTGTTATGTCTACCAAATAAGATTTTTTTATTAGATCGTTCTCAGACCCACTATCCGGTAGGAAAAGTGTCTCTTTTATCGTATTTTAGCCCGAAAGGTATAAATCAAACGATAAATAAAATTGTTTCGAATCGATCACTCCCAGGTTCACATCCCGGAAGAAAAAGTGTTCCACATGTCAGTTCCACTTCATGGAAAATCCTTTTTTATCGGAGGCATACGTTCATAATCAGAACATATGCTCAATGTTTCAGGTCGCTGCGATCAGTGGTTTAGCAATTTATTGCAAGTGAATTCAGCTTCTATTTTTCTACTACTGCTGCTTGCAGTCAATGGTGGAGCTTGCTTATAAGCTACGGCAAAAATGAAAGAAAGATCCAGGAAAATTCATGAGACTTAGTCTCTGTGTTCTGGGGATCACACCACAGCACAGCCACAGCGTCATCTAATTAATAAACAATGGGGCGTCCATGTTATTGCGACAGCGGCACTTCTTCTTTGCTAACTGAACAAATTGCTAGTTGCAGCTACATACTTATAAGCCAAGGTATGAGTAGGTAAATATTTCTGCACCTATTTAGTAGCTATACTTACTGGCACTTCTATGTATATATTAGTTTGTATGAGTATTTGCAATTTTGTTAATATTTTACTACACTTTTCTACAAACTTCTATGCGCAAGTCGTTCGTTGAAGTGCACTTTGATTATTTTTACCTTAACCAAGTCGGCATACATAAACTTCCTTTGTGGCGCCACATGCGCCATTCAGTTGTCAACGTTTTTTAATTAGTGATCAAAGTACGGGCAGTAACCGCTGTATAGTTGTTGCAGTAAGACAAAAAATGGCTGACTTAGTTGCTACAAACGGCTTTAAAGTTTTGCAAATACGCCCAGCAAGTAATTATTTAATGAACAATTTAATACAACCATACCAAATCACTGTCGGTATAAATGCTATTCAGAAACCATCACACAAACACCTCAATTTTGAATACTCAAAAGAAAGTTTAATAAAATTACATTAATTTAAAGAGTTTATTTTAGAAACGATCAAGCGGAGCATGTAACAGGTGATCATGCTTGAGTCGTGTCAAGCTGTCGAGTTATAAATGTAGCGTTGGCATTTCATCCTGGAAAGGCACACGTCTGAACAACGTTTACAAATCGTTCAACTTTATTACGAAAATTCAGGTTCTGTAAAGAATGAGTTTCGCGCGTTTCTCTCAACTTGTGGTCAACATAATCGGCCTACTGAGCGTACTATTCGCAATACCATCATCCATCTTGAGACCCAGCATTCATTATTAGATAATATTTGACCGAATAGACTACGCCTAGCACGCAGTGAAGAAAACAAGCGGCCGTAGCTTAGAGTGTACACAATGAACGTGGAGAGTCGATTCGACGCCGTTCGCAGCAACCCGTACTGGCGTATGGAACGACTTGGCGCATTTTACGTCGAAATCTTAAATTGAGGGTAAACAAACTACAGCTTGTGCAAGAACTGTAGCCGCTCCACTTTCCCTAGCAACATCATTTCGTTCTATGGGCTCTTGAAAAATCTTGAAAAAGATCCGACGTTTTCGAACTAAATTCTGTTCAGCGATCAGGACCATTTCTGGTTCAATGGGTATGTAAACAGTAAAATTTGCCACATTTGAGACAAAGAGCGATCAAAGAGATTCAAGAGCTGTCATTTATCCAGAAAAAACAACGGTGTGGTGTGGTTTGTAGGCCGATGGAATCGTCGGTGCATATTTCTTCAAAAATGATGCCGGTTAGAAGGTATGGCGACAGTTTTCTCGACATGATAAGCGGCTATTTAATGTCTGAAATTGAAGCTCGTGATCTCGGCGATATTTGATTTCAACGCCACTTCACTCACATTGAAGGAACACTTCCATTAGCAGATATTTTCATTTTTTGGACCGATCCATTGGCCACCAATATCGTGTGACATCACACCGTTAGACTTTTTTCTGCGGTGATATGTAAAGTCTGAGGTCAATGCGGACAATTCTGCTTCGATTCTGGCCTTGGAGGAAAACATCGCGAGTGTCATTCGTCAGTTAAAAAAATATTGGACTCAACGGATGGATGTAACCGCGGCCAATATTAGAAAGAGATAATTTTCTAAAAATAAATGCCAAAATATGTTCTTTCGAATAATAATATACATTCCCCATTAAATTTGAGTTTCCTGTGCTTCGAAATGGGTACCACTTTATAAAAAATATTTCTTTGCTCATGACTGTGGTTACGGAAATCTCAGTCGTTCTGGAAGTAGTTAATTACAACTATAATTATTATGACGTTAATAACATTTCTATGTATTTCCAAGAACTTTTCTTAGCTACATTCACACAAATGGATATCTATATTCGCTAAAGGCAATGTTAGTGTGGCATGTGTCCACAAATATCCACTGCTTTGCATCCTCAACTCGTGTGTGTTGCTGTAAGTGATTGTGCCACATTAAGGTGCTGATCTTCAATTTGCAGTTTAAATAGCTATAAATGGTGTGAGGCGTAAGTGAGCTGACCATGACACAATAACTGAATAAGGTGCCAAAAAAGAACACATACCTACATAATTGCTGATATACGTATACGAGTACACTGACAAGTATAGAAGAGAAATTTTCACTAAAGCTGATTAAAGAAGCAGCCGTTGTGGGCATTCAATGTTGATGGCTCGAGCAGCGGGTGTCATGTAGAACATAAATCATTTGTTGATCTGCCTTAGCAGCAGCAGCCAGCCAGATTGTATAAAAACAAAAATGAACTAGCTATCTGCAGTTAAAAATTGCGTTAACATTTACAAACGAGCGATAATGCTTTTGAGGTAAAGCTTGCCAGCTTAACCCCCGGATTACGCTTTCATTAAAATACTTCTCCTTAAAATTTTTCCAAACTCAACTGCCACATGGCTTAAAAACTGAAATTAAAAGCGTGCCATAATAATAATGGATGCGATTTTACACCTTTAATTACATAGTTTGTTCTTCATCCATTGCCATCGCAACACAATTTACAATTCAATTTAAGTAATATTTCCCATTTATTTGCCTCTGTACTGACTGAAGCCACCACTGCTGCGATTCCAATTCCTTAACGTGTTTATTACGAGCAGGCGTGGTTATGACAGCCGCAGCTGCTGATTACCGTCAATGACAACATGCAATAAAACTCGCCTCATCGGCAAAAGTGAAGCTGTAAACCTTTAATCCCAGCGTCCATTATTTTGAATTATTATTTGCTAATGCAACTAGGTAGAGGTGCTGATTTTGGTATTTATTCATAATTCTTTCGTATTTGATAAGCCAAAAGGCAGAACTTAACTTGATATTTTTACTATTAATTTAAGAATGGCTTAGTTAGATCTTTGTTAAGACCAAATTTTCAGGAGTTATCTTTAAGATCAAATCCTCATATCGCTTCTTTTTTCAGGCTCTTGCAAGCTACTTATCGAGAAATTTACATATGAACAAGCCGTGACGAGGTGGAACGAAACTACATCTGCTATGTATCCCTTAAGGGGTAAAGCCACTCAAGGATTTTGGAAAACGCAATTTTTATTTTTTTTTGTTTTTGCTTACAGGGTACCTTTGGGTCCTAGAAATGATATGCAATTGGTTTTCAAGTGAAAAAAATATTACAAATAGCTGAATCTTTTATTTTGTTGCAGCGTGCGCTCAGTACAATGAAAACTTTAAACGCGTTTTTTTCTCAAAATCACATTATTAAAGTTGGGACGACAAATTATTCTCACCCGATTGCATCAATTTATCTGAAATATTGGTGATAGCTTCACAAATATATATATGTATTTTTTTTTTGGAAGTACGTAGACGTTTTGGGTTAATTATAAACGTTTTTTTAATAATTTAGTGCATATTGTTTAGTCAAAAAAAATGTGCCGATGTCACAAAAATTAGTTAACAAATAAATCCGTACGTACTTCCAAAGACCGTAGTTTGTAAATCATAAAACTTTTTGATTCTCTGTTCGAGGTCTCATCCTTTAGAAGAAATCGGTCCCCCCCTTGGATGCCTTTCAAAAAAACCTGGATTAAATAATGGACTTTACCACCGCCATTTTGTAACAAAATAATAATTAAATTATATTTTTTTATACTTCATAAACCTATTTTGAAATGGTTAAATAGAAATTCTATAACTTTTCCCATATTCCTACAAAAAAATTTAAAAAATTAGTATATTATTCTACCTCTAGATTGGTACACACAGAAATCTACAACAATGAGTGGCCGGGTCTGCTAGTAATTCATATATTTAAATCAGTATAAGCTCGATTTTTTTAATGTTTTATTCCTCTAACATTAGGGTTAAGTTAACTTAACCTGGGGAAAAGTAATGTGTTTATTTAACCATTGATCTAAGTAAGATCAGAGTAAACAAAAACACCTTATTAGTGGTACAAACACTGTTTAATACTTTGTCAACCACTTCAGTTTGGTTCAAACGGTCATTGCAAAGTGATTACAATTCATGTTAAGCTATCACCTGGTGAGTATGACAACTGCAGCAGCAGAATCTGCTGTCGGTGTAGTAGTGGCAGCAATACTTACTGCACATTGGACATAGTTGCATATTGCCTAAAGCAGCATCAAACAAAATGTATGCAAATACTCGTAATGTAGTGCTCTGTTAATGGTATTTTTCACAGTTATGCAAAATATGCTATTTACTGTAGAATATAGTATGTAGTTACTTTTTCATAATGCGATTTGATTTTTTATCTTAACGGCAGCATGCCAACGTGTGCTATGCACTTAAATCACTGTTAATTTATAACAGTCATCAACGTGTAGAGTTGCTCACTTAACGAATAGGCTCACTTGAAAAGTGGCACGTTGAGATGTAAATGCATATATTCTTGCGTTATGCGTGTGCAAATATTTTTGTTTCATACATAACTGTCTCTGGATATATTTATGCACAGATAACGGTATATTTGAGTAAATAGAGACATAATACGCTAAAAGGTAGATAAAAACCAGTTGATTAATATGTGCAGCACAGAATTTTAATGCATACAAACAAATGTAGAACTAGTCACTGTGTGAAGTGATAACTTCATATTTTGAGTGAAATATATATATATTTTCTATTTACATAAATATATAAACTTTAAAGTACACATATAATTTCTCCAAGTAAAAAGTAAACACAATAATTTCCTTCTAATTTGGTGGTATAAGCTTAAAAAATGTTGAAGGACAAAATACAAAGAATAACAAGTGACGCTTACAATCAGTTTTTCTCCATCTTAAGATACATATGTATTTTAACTAAGCCTTAACCACACATGCCACAAGAACCTTACTTGTAACCTCACGTTACAGACGAAGCGTCTGGCATGTTGTGTAAAACAAGACAGGACATAGCAAACGAATTTTTCGCTAATTACACTTGCAGACTAACCAAACAAAGGCGCAGGTATGTAAAATTATATGTAGCTGCTGGATGTATGCCCCCAACCACGTCTTCAATCGGCATTGGCTTATTGGAGTAGACGTAATCTTTCACGTGGCCTCGAAGGAATAAGTCGCAAGGTTTTAAATCACAAGATCTCTGCGGCCGATATATTTCAAGAACCCAATCAGCAAACACGTTGCTGATGGTCGGCCGTTCTTCTGTTAATTGAACTTTATAATCCCTAAGACTCAAAGGACACATGCACAATACTGTGTGATGACGTTTGTGGAATGCCTGATTCCAAAGAACGACGAGGAATGAGCAAACTTTTTCAACACTTTGGATTACAGCAAAAATATTCTCAGTTGTTCTTCAGCTTCACGTTTAGGTCAACAGGTAACAACATTAATCTAAGTGTACCAACGAAGCAGCAACTCGCAGATGGGTTGCTCCAAATCCAGCGGTTTTAACAACAAGGTCCGACATCCTTCGTAACGCCGATCCCGGAAATCCCCTAATCAGGGATTTAAACGCAGAGATTCACAAAGTCGTAAAAAATCATAAGCGGAAAAAAGAGAGGAGCACTTAAGGTCCTGTAATCTCTCCTCTGGGGCAACCATGCTCTGGGCTACAGTTAAACCGTTGTTTAACACAGCGAGACGCGATGACCCAGTGGAAATTTCATACGGTGCGCGAGCTATTTAAGCGGCATCTCACATTGCATCCTTCGGTAGACAAATCGAAGCGACAAGTAACCCGCCGACAGCACAAACTGCCAAACACCAGCGTGGCGCTTGATTTCTCCAAGGAAGAGGTTCAAGCGGTCATCGGGAAGGCGAAAGCTTCCAAATTTATTGGCCGCTACTCAGGCCGGGAAAACCAGCCAGCAAAGGAGAGTCTTATTGGCCGATAACCCTGCTCTCCCCAGTAGCGAAGACACTTACCAACTGCGTCCAGCAGCACATCAGCACAGCTTTCGTAAAGTGCATAGTACTACAACAGCACTAAACGCCACAAACACTCAGCTAGTCAACGGTCTTAACCAAAACCGACCCTGCGCGAACTGTCCTGATAGCAATGGAATTGTCAAAAACTTTCGACACCGTCAATCATTCAGTGCTACTATCGGACATTGAGACATCTTCATTACCACCGAGGTTGCAGAGGTGGATCGACAGTCATAAGTAATATTTTGAGGTGAAACATCGAGGTTAAGGAAAATTAAACAGGGGGTTCCGCAGGGTGGTGTCCTCTCACCACTTTTGTTTCATTTTTACATCTCGAAGCACCCTTCTCCAACAGAAGGAGCTTCCCTAACCTTGTATGCCGATGACTGCACGATATTGGCGTCTGGCCAGGATATTGATGACCTTTGTTTGAAAGTGAACTGCTATCTCGCCCATCTGTCCCACTTCTTCACTGCAAGACAACTTAAGATTCAGCCTCAACAGCCTGCACTCCGCATACGACCGCAATTTCCGCAAAACTCCACCTGGGGTAAAGATAAAGAAACCTTGCTGGCAACCTATAAAGCAATTGGCCGGCCGGTCGTAAACTATGTTGCACCGATTTGGGAGCCAAAAATAAATACAAATTTACTATAAGAAATATTACAAAATGGCGGAAATGTAGACATTTCCGTAATGTGGTCTTTGTTAAAAGACCTCCACGGCACGCAGCACATAAAGAAAAATTTAATCAGGTACAAAATAAAGTTTTATTTCTTAAATAAAAATAGCTAGAAAATCACATAGGTGATTTAAAAAATATTACATTCTGTGCAATTGACTAGCTTTTAAAGAAAAACTAATTTATGTTAAAACAGGTAAAAGTTAGATTGTCGCTGTATAGCAACTCGGCGCTCGCTCAGTAAAAGGGCTCGAAATTTTAGTGAATTAAATTTCGGATGAATTTAAAACTTGTTCTTTACTCAACAAGGTTCAAAAAAGTTTTTAAGCTAATAAAAAATATAAATTTTTTGCAATATCTACATTGGTGGTATGCCTTAAGTGATAAAGCCACTCTGGAGGTGGAAAAATAAACTCTTTTTTTAATTTTTTGTAGAAATGTGGGAAAAGGAATACAATTTATATTTATTCATTTCATTGAACATATTTTGAAGTATAAAACAATATTCTTTAATTATTATTTTGTTACAAAATGGCGGTTATAAAATCCATTATTTACTCCATGTTCTTTTGAGAGACGTCCACGGGTGTACCGATTTCTTCTAAAGGATGAGTTTTAGAACAGAGTAGCAAACAGTTTTATGATCTACAAACTATGCTCTTTGGAAGTACGTACGGATTTATTCTTTAACTAATTTTTGCGAAAGCGGCACATTTTTTTTTTTTTGTAAGATTGATTTTTGACTAAAAAATAAGTACTAGATTATTAAAAAAAGTATACATTTAATCGAAAAACGGCTACGTACGAGTGATCTGTCCTCCCAGTTTCAAAAATGTGATTGAGAGAAAAACGCGTTTATTTTCAATGTATTTTTGTCACTTCAGAACCAATTTCTTATCATTTCTAGGATCCAAAGGTACCCATGTGAGCAAAAAAAAAATTACGTGATTAGAATAAATTTGTTAATTTTAATTATTTTTATTATTATTATTATTATTATTATTATTATTATTATTATTATTATTATTATTATTATTATTATTATTATTATTATTATTATTATTATTATTATTATTATTATTATTATTATTATTATTATTATTATTATTATTATTATTATTATTATTATTATTATTATTATTATTATTATTATTATTATTATTATTGTTATTATTATTGTTATTATTATTATTATTATTACTATTATTATTATTATTATTATTATTATTATTATTATTATTATTATTATTATTATTATTATTATTATTATTATTATTATTATTATTATTATTATTATTATTATTATTATTATTATTATTATTATTATTATTATTATTATTATTATTATTATTATTATTATTATTATTATTATTATTATTATTATTATTATTATTATTATTATTATTATTATTATTATTATTATTATTATTATTATTATTATTATTATTATTATTATTATTATTATTATTATTATTATTATTATTATTATTATTATTATTATTATTATTATTATTATTATTATTATTATTATTATTATTATTATTATTATTATTATTATTATTATTATTATTATTATTATTATTATTATTATTATTATTATTATTATTATAAGTATGCAAAGTGTTGTTATGACCACAGCTTCATTTTGTTTTATGTATCAATTGTCGTATGCTTTTTATTTTCCATCTATTGTTTAACGCAACATTGTTGGCGCTATTTGCCTTTTGGGCAGCTTCACCTTTAGAACAGTGAATTCAAAGGCAATATCTTTCTGTAACTACAGCAAACTTTTTGACATTGCTGCCGTGTTGCCAAACGTTAACGTCACTGCCTGTCTACTATTCTCTTTGTTTTTGCAAATGTTTTTTATATGCAAAAGTATACCACACCGAACATGGCCATGAGTGGCAACCCTATTTTGGTTGCAAAAGCATACAATGTTGCAAGTAAAATATTTTAGAATTATTAGCATATGTATGTTGGCACGGAGGGTAACTATAAACATATAATTTATGATAGGAAAATTAAGAAAGAAAGGTGAAAGGATTCTTTGGAAAGAGCAAAGCTAGTACAATTTATATGGAGGCAAACGAGAAAAAATGACTTAATCGATGAGACTGTTTTTTGCTTTGTGACAAATCTTTAGAAAGTTCGCATTTACAATGCATGCTGTGGAGACATTCTGCTACGGATTTTGTGTCACATGTAATAAATAAAGCTCTAATGTGATTGTGTGATAAAGTTTTATTTTTCTAATGTATTAAAGCCTTCGAGTTGCATGTCGAATTCAATCGTAGGCGAAAATTATGTAGAAAGTATTTAGGGATGTGTCTTTCAATTTGTTTTTGTTAAATCTAAAAATACCAAATCCTTTGCAAACACTTTATTTGACTTCCTTTCAAATTTTAAAACATTTGACTAAAATGGAGACGAGAAAACGTAAGGTAGCTGAGAATAGGTTAGACGAAATTCCACCACCAACGCAAGCAGAAATTTATCATGCAATTCTTTTCGGGTTGTGGCGTAACTTACAGCCAATACAAATTTTCAGTGAATGCCAAATTGCATATGGAATGATTGCACCGTGTTAAAAGACTATTTCTAAGTACTTCCGAAGACTCCAGACCGAAAATTTTTTCGTAGAGGATGAGCCCCGAAAAGGTCGATCAAAATCTTCCACTGATGGCATCACTGTAGCTCTGGTGAAGTCCCAAATCGACGAAAATCCATGATTGACAGAAGAAATGATTGCAAATGAATTGGGCTTGAATGCCGTAGCTACATTGCGAATATTAAATAATAATTTGAGAAGAAGAAATCTACTCGATGGGTACCAGGAATTTTAAATGAGGCCCAAAAAGAGGCTCCAGTGCGTTTTGCTCAATTTTTCTAAACAAATTCGGAAATGGTCAGTCTAGCAACTTTAGTAAAGTCGTTACTGGTGACGAATCTTGTTTCTATAAGAACGATCCAGAAACCAAACAGCAGTCCAAGGTATGAAGTCCAGCTTCTGTTCCACTGGAAAAGGGGCAGACGGTAACAGCAAAATGGTGCATAATTGTGCAAGTAAGCTTCGTGATAGATTTTGTATTATATATGTATATTTATTTTCTTTATTTCTTTTTTCGGTTTTTCTTCCTTTTGCATAACTAGTTTTTTACAAATTGTTTTGTTTGGCTACTGTTTGAGTTTGTTCCGCATTTATCAAATTTTTTATTTAATTTTTCATTTAGGTTTTTATTTCTATTACAATTCAATTCTTTTAACATATTTCATCATCAACAAATCGAAAATATCCTCCAAAACACTTGTCATATTACTCGTAAATAAATATAACCTATATATTTTGCCATATTTTAGAAAAAACAATTTTATTTCCAAAATTTTAATGCAATTAAATTCACCTGTTGAATAAATCAAGAAAATCGGCACCCAACTTCAGAGTAAGCAGCATCCCAAACGGAAAGTCTCAAATTATACTAGAGACAACACAATGCACTCATGATTTGGGGCAACAAAAAACGAGTAAACTACCAATTGTATTAGATGACGAGTAATGAAAACACCGCAAAATACCACCCCAGAACGACAATGCAGCACAATCAGCCAACTGACAGTTAACGTCAGTAAGTAGACGCAAGTAAACCGGAGCTAGTCATGACTTAAAGAGGCAATGTGGGGCGCAACAGCACACAAACACCAACCGACTTTGTGCGCGTTGAAATGGGGTTGCAAAACTTGTTTTCACTTCTTGGCGACATACATAGTTCCAGCGCTCTAATAGAAAAGGGAGCACGCGTCTTTTATTTTTTCCGTCGCTTTATTTCAAATATTTGTAAAGTAACCCCAACGTAATTCAACGTAATTAACTCGTTGCAACAAAATTTCGCCCAATACTGAAACACTTAGAAGCCGAGAGTCTTGTGGAGACCGAGCTGGGGAACACCTGAAAAGACAGTGGAATTTAATGGCATTGGAATATTGGCAAACAAAAAATAGGCACATTCGTAAATATATATAAACAAAACTGGTTTGATAAATATTTCGTTTGCGTTAGGTGAAAAAGTAAAGGTGGCAGGAAAACTGAAATCATTCTGATGTTAGTTCGTTGTTGGTTAGCAAGCTGCATGTTTTATTGTTTATTTCGCTTGGTTGATTGGTTCGAACGTTGTCTGGTGGTTTGGTTTGATTCGTTTGGGCCTAACAGGTGCAATGAAGCGAGAACTTATAATAGTTTTAGTGCTCCGATTGGAGACTACTGGTTTGTAATGTTAACAATACTGTTATTAGCATTGGCTGTAATGTTAATGTTAAAAGATATATATTAACAGTATGACTGAACATTTAACAGCTGTATGTTGATTTAACAGCTGTTTTAACATAGCTTAAGTAATTACAATAATTTAACAGCATTATGTTACTGTTTAACATACATCTGTCACGTTTAAAATTTTTATACTTCAATGTAGAGAACATAATGTTAATTAAAACCAAATAATGTTATTTTTAACGATCTTTTCGAATTTTAAGAATTTTATACTACACTTTATAAATGAGATATTATTTCACTGATCAAAATCGTTTATATTTCCGTGTTTCTTTATGTTACACACGAGCTCAAGGATTGGAAATTGTTTTAATAGTATTTTTTTGTGTATTTTTATTCTAAATGTTAATTTTTTTTAAGTAACATTGGTTATGAAATTAAAGAATTAGCTTACGGCATATTTCTTCGCATGCATAATTGTGTATTGGAAGTATACCCTCCTTATCAAATAAAAAATTTTCGCAGTTTAATTACATTTTTTGGCCGATTTGAATCTTTTATGTTACTGTAAGCAACAAAAATAGCACTCGAATGTCAAAACATTCTGAATATTTATAACGTCAAAAAATATCAAACTTTACTATAAACTTGTAAGTCAAGATTACAACACAAGGCTTGCCAAAATCTTTAAAATATAAAAGTCAACCCTCGTATTAAGCGCTCCAACCAGCTCTAAAATGTTACCTGAACTTTTAAATAATATTATGGTGAAAATTAAGGATATACTGTTTATAAAAGACAATTTGGCTGGTATAAAATATAAAAATAAATTATACAGCTTACAATTTGTTATTGGTATTAAAAAAAAAACAGTTAAAAACAAGAAATATCCAACAACAACAAACAGCAACCAAAATTTGTGGGCATTTCGCAAAAATTGTAAATATGAAAATCAGAAAAATCAGAAAATTCAAAAAAATCGTCGAATTCTTGGGCGTAGGTTGAAGAACAATGTAATATACCAGAGAAATAACTGCGGACAGGAATATGTAAATACACCGCAAGCCAGCAGTGCCACGCGGATTATGAACACTTCATGCGCATGCGCGTCCCGCACAACTCCTGTCGTTGCCGATAAAGTCTGTAAAAATTGAAAATAAAAATATTAAAAACAAAGCAAAAACAATGTGGCTCAACATGACACTTTTTTCACTGCAATGAAGGCGCAATACAATTTTATTATGGTATTTATTTTTAATATGTTTATTTATCTACACACTTCTTAAGTTGATTTTGTAAAATATGATATTATCAATATTAATTTTTTTTAATTTTTACAGTTTGCTTAACATGTTTTTATTTACATTACATTATTCACTTTTAATATGCGCCGCTTTTTATGAATATTGATTTTTTCGCGGCTATGTGGGTTGCTATTGTCACAGTGTAACAGACAAAAATACAAATATGGTAGCAGAGCTATTATAATTACGTTTATGACCAACTGACACATTTAAAAGTCATACCAATCTAAATGGAGACAAGAATTTACAGAGCAAAATGCGCAGTTTTGCTGACCATTATTGAATTTTAAATATAAATAATAACATTTCATATTAATATACCTGTGACTGGGTGTAAAATATGCGATAACGGTAATTTGTATAAATATATCAAGTCTGAAACTAATGAATACAGTTATGAGAATAAATTTAAAATATTTTCTTAACTGCTGAGGTTCATTTACATACTCGTATATACACCTTTTTATTAATATATATAATTATATATATATATATACACGGTGTGTCCCAAAAATAACCGAACTTTATATTTAAATCATACAACATACAGCGCCATCTATTGAAAATTTGCAACATTAAAAAGATACATTCATCCTCTTTCAAACGCACCTGACTTCATGTAAGTCAGATGACAGATGTAAAAGTGACAGCCATTTCAATAAAACCAAAAGTGTGCTAATGGTTCCAAAATAAAATGGAACAAAGAGCAAATATAAAATTTTGTGTCAAACTTGAAAAAAAATTGAAATTAAAGCTTAAAAAATTAAAAAAAAATTGAAAAAAATGAAGCAGCCGTAACCGAGGTACTGAAGAACATTTCTATAAATGACATAAAAAATCTATGCATGCGCTGGTTGATCGTTTCAAACGTTGTGTTGAGTCAAATGGAACCTATTTTGAATAAATAATAACTTTCAAAGATAATATAATGTGTATTTTGCTATTTTATATCCAAAAAGTTCGGTTATTTTTGGGACACACCGTGTATGTAAGAAACGTAAGCCGTGCCTTCGTGCCGCATAAGTCAGTAAAATACTCACAGTTGTTGTGATAACTGTCAAGGGACAAGCTCCGACGAACCGCGCAGCTTGTGGTATGCCCATGCGCAGTGCGTCTCAGTGGCGGTCTCTAGATCAATTAAGTGCGTGCACAATATACAAATACGTGTTTATGAGCGATTTTCATACAAATGTCAACTGCTTTAACATACGCAGCTGCACTGTCTGCATGTGAAATTACATTATTTCTAGTCTTTTATTTCTGTCGCCAACATATGTATACAATTTCAAGACGCGTGATCTGTTGTGTTTACAGTAGTAAAATGAGGTATACAAAACAAGCACTTATTATGAGAAATTACATTTTTCGTCACAAACCGATTCAAGTGGTCACTCTGAAATTTAATTAATTTTTAATTATATATAGCAAATTATTGAATGTACGAGGTATAAACACAAAATAGCAACTATTTTCAAATATCTAGAACTCTCATCGAATGCTAGCCTAAATGTTAATTAAAAAAAAAATGAAAATCAAATCCAATGTGATCCAGCAGCATCTTCAATACTCAACAAATTGCTGATCCGTCCACAGACAAAATGTAGTTAGTTGAATTTAACTACAAAAAATGCTACAAGACGGTAATGCAGCCAACTTGCCGAATCGATTGAAGCTGCCAATGAGCACAACTCAACATTATGACTTTCAACACTCATGTACAGGATTGTATTAGTGTTGCAAGCAACAGATTTGGGAGAATACTGGAAAATTAAGTACTTGACTCTCGAAGTTGTCTTGCCAGTTTATCAGCATGCTCATCATCAACTTGTTTGTTTGGCGCAGCAGCTGATCGTTGCATTTTGCATAATTTATATTCATTCTCTTTTTCTTCTTCTTTTTTAAAGATCGCTCTAACAGTGAAAGTGAAATTGTGCATTAGCAAGTGCAAGTGATCTTTGATCTGCGCGACATGGGTGAGTAATAGCACAATATGCCGGATTGATGTTGCATGAAAACTTTTGTCCGTTTTTCTCTCATTTTACCTTTTTATCAATGAGTGATAATTCGATAAGAAATAGTACCGAGTATAATGATATACTTTTAAAATTTTCTATTAGCCCTGCCTTGTAATATTTTTATTTCTGCTATTGGAGAGAAAATATTAATAACAATAATATAATATAAAGCTTTCCTTTGTGGTCTGAACTAAGCTATTATTTGTGGTAACACAGTCCATCACCCCAACAGCTGCATCTCATGTGCACAACCTAAATTAGATATTGAATTTAATGGTGATAAAGGTTATAGCGCCTTTTAGTACGTTCATATTTAAGCAAACATATCAAAATAATTTTCTGCCACTTTTTTGTCTCCTTCAAGTAACATACCTTTTTCACATCGTGACTACAATGCTTCTCTACCACTGAAAAAATATTCCTAGATGCTTTTTCAGGTCATTATTGTGTTGAATTGTTTTTGGGTTTTCATTTAAATGGAACTGCTTCAGACCATATATTTTTTTGGAAATAGTGAAAAAATTACAACAATAGCTTTGGACGGTAGAAGTTATAGCTGCTATTTCGGAAACCACCACGTTTCCTCATCAGACTTCTTTTTCCAGACACCTTTTGTTCGAATGGAATTCGAACTTGGGATGCCCACAGCACGAGCCAATTCCTAAGATTTTTGTTCAAAATGTTTTTCTACGGCCGCTTTTATCTCACTGTTGTTCGAAAATATTCATCCCCGTAACTACTTTTTTAAATTTGGAAAAAAGGAAAAAGTGATTGGGAGCCAAGTCCGGACTGTAAAGAGTGGATGGTCAATTTCTGTAAATCCAGTAGCTTTTAAGGCTATCCTCGCAACCCGAGCGGAGTCAACGGTGTGCGTTGTCTTGAAGACACAGCACTCCGCGCGCTAACTTGTCATGCCTCTTTTGTACGACTGCCTCACGCGCCTGACTCAATAAATTGGCGTAATACTGGCCGTTCATTGTAATTCCCTTATCAATTAATAATATTTCCTCACTATCCCAGATAATGGTAGCCATAATCTTCTACGCTGACTTTTCCTCTTTTTCCAATTTTTTTGTTGGTGGCCTTTGCCCTTGTTATCCACTGCATCGACTCTTGTTTAGACCCGGGATATTATAACTCTCCAATCGTTGCTGCTTGCGTGGTACCCAACGCGCACTAGCTTTTTTCCATATGCAAATGTTCGTGCAAAATCTCTCCATGCAAAATCTCTATCGTTCATTGCTAATGTGTAGCCCTTCCTCTATCAGCTATCTGCCACAATTTCATTCGTCAATCAGCCAGTACTAATTTTTCGACTTTCTGAACATTTTCTTCGGTCACGACCGTCACTGGGGGCCCTGAGCGGGCGTCATCTTCACAGATCTCTTTTCCTTGTTGAAACAGCTGAGCCCATTTTTTCACCATCGTATGTGAAGAGTAACGAGTGTAACGAAACGATGTGTCATCTCTTACTACCTTAGGTCACGAAAAAGTCAGCCGCCTGTCGTATTGGGCGGTATCTCAGCCGTAACTTGACGACTGTTGGTTTTAAAGTACTCAAGAGTTAACAATTTATCGGCATAAACCCGTCTTTCGCGTCGCCTCACAAAAAAAAATCTAACGGTGTCAAATCGAACTATTTCGGTGGTCAATTGACATCGTCAGGACGAGAGATAATGCAGCAGAGAAATTTCTTTTGCAACAAAGCCATATTCGCTAGTGTTGTGTGGCATGTGGCACGAGCTTGTTGAAACCTCATGTTGTCCAAAATGTCTTCATCTTCAAACATATCAGAATTTTATTAATGAAAGGATGGAAAAACTAACCTCATTTTAGAAACTCTGCACTGAAATATGGTTTCCGAGAATGAAACATCACATAACCTAGAATTTTTTCCGAGCTTCTGTTCATTCTTCTATTCTGGATAAAGTACAACACGGATTAACTAATACGAATAATATTTGTTTGGAAAATATTTGAATTCTAAATTAGAAGAATTTCTTAACTTTTGTGATTCTCTAGTAGCTAGTCTCATCAGTTTGGGAAGAATTCACCAGTGCAAAACTTGGTTCGATTCCAGAGTTTCCACGTGAAGTACAATAACTAAATTTGTCGTGCATAAAGTCGAATTTAATGTGGAATAATTACAATATTTATGTCATTCAAATTTTTACTCAGCTTGAGCTGCGTTATTCCAAAGCAACTGGTTTGAGTTGCCACACCCATTTAAATTGTAAATTTGTGTCAGTAATTTCCTCCTTGAAGAGCTGTAAAGATTCATAGCAACACAGCAAGTGCATCATGTTTGCTTGCCACTTGCCACATAACTTTTGTGGCAAATTCGTGATGCATACATATATATGTGTATTCAAGCAAAACAAGTAACATATTGGATTCCAGTAAGAAAGGTACAGTAAAACAATATAAAAAAACAAAACTCACGTGCAATTCCAATATCTTGGCTTAGCATGGAATTGCTATGATTGACAGCATCTTTGCAAATGCTTTAACTGCACTTTTGATGCCGTTGCCATACTTGATGCTACCACTTATGATTAGTGCGACACCATTTTGGCACATCAATCAAGCAATCACATTTTATGTCTGTCTGTGTAACCATAAATATACCACGCAGTATGCCATTGCTGCATGAGTCGGTGAAAAAAGTTGCAAATATACGAGTAAATACATACATATGTACTACCAAGTAATATGATATATGTATATATCTATAATGCAAACATTTGTTTCCATGCGTCACTTCATGGCAATTTCGCTTTGTGCAACGTGACAGCAAATAACACTAGGATGCAACAATAAGCGCCGCATAACTGCAACATTTGTAAACATCTCTGACAAACAGTTAGCGCAATATAAAAATGTTTGTATCGATGGAGTTGCCTTACTCGTCGTAGCTTAATCAATAGAAAAACACTTGTCGTTGTTGCTGTTTGTTGCTCGTGTGGCATGAAATGTTGGGTCGTGAATACAAATTTTTGAGTTTATTATCGTTTGCAGCAGCTTTTGATTGGGGTTAGTAGTGGCAAACATTTATGGAGATATATGTATAAATATGGGCACATATATGTATGTAGAAATATTTGGCTCGTATTGAATGAAATCGGATAAAATCCGTTGCAAATCGCTGCCATTCAATCGATTTTTCACTTTTTGCAAAATAGGATTCCATCCTGACGGTGAGCTATTTGATATTTAGTAAGAAAAATAAGTTACACAGTGACGGATATAGAGAACATGGACAGATGGGGTAGCAGTGTGGATCGATCGTTTTCGGAGTGCGATAGAACTTCATCACCGATTGGGCCATTTTTCCCATTCATGACGTGCAGACACAACACTTCGTCATTATTCGAAGTCGTCCATCTTAAATTAAAAAAAAAAAAATTAAAAAGCGAATTTTTAAGAATTTTTTTTTTAGAAGTCTATAGAGTTTATTAATTCAGAAAGTTTACATACTTATTATGGTATTATTCAACAATATTTAATCCTTATAACTAGTAAAAATATTTCTCCGGAGAAGAGCTACAGCTGATCTCCAGGAGGTCCTCTGAAAAAAGACGTCTTGCGGTGACCACTCTATCTCTGAACTGGATCATCTGAAATTAAAAAACCAAACAGATTTCATTAAAGTAATGTTAAATCTAGTGATTAATCACAAAGGAATAAGCAAAAAAAAATTCTTTGTCAAAATGGCGCCTTCTCAAAAAAGTCGATTTTTCAGCGAAATTTCGATTTTAAATTGTTTATAAAAAAACAAGTATTTATTGGAATAATAATACCTTAGATTAATCACTGAAAAATATATTAAAGAAGGTTTTTTAGACAAATCGGTTCAGCCGTTTTCGAGTTATAGTGGTCACCGACTTTGAAAACACCATTCTGTGAAAAACGTGTTTAAAGTTATACGTGTACTTAACTATACTTCCAAGCGTTCCGAAACGTATTTACAAATGTGCGTGTAACTTCGAAAATATTTGCCGGATCGATTTGAAATTTCTTGTGTGTATTCTTAAATATATGTAGATACATAAAATAAAATTAAAAAAATCTGTAACTGTATATAACCCCTTAATCCTTAAACTAAATATCCCATCAGCATAAGGTTTAAATGTGGTAAAGTGAAGTACTAAAATGTCAATAAAACCTCAGCAAAATATAGTTTAATGACACATTTACTGCCTGCCTTCACGTACGTGCAGCCGGATGCATAAGTACGGTTGATGGGCCAGTGAATGGGAAAAAGGATACATTATTTATTATCGTTGCTGCTGCGAATGCAAGTGGATAAAAAAGCGAAAAAAATCAGCAGTTACATAAGCAAGGAACGATTAGGGAAGCTCTGGAGAGTACAGAGAACGAACAAAGAAGCCACAAGAGTACTGTACAGTTCTTATTGAAATATGCACAGCTGGCAGTGGCAGGTATTACTTGAAACCTGTAGCATGAATTTGTTATTACACCTTTCTGCTTACCAGATTTTTGTATATGAAGATCATCTTGTGCTTGCTGTGTGTAAGGTTAAATTAGCAATGCGTGCTCTGCACATAGCTGATTTGTGATTTTGTTGTTATTGTTCATTTTATTTTATTATTTTTTTGTAGAGTGCAAAACACAAATCCTAAGGGTTCCAGAAGCCGTGATATTTCATACGGTTTTCTTTTCAGCAGTGCAATCAACAGGCGGTATACGTAGGCTGCTAAATATAGGTCTGGCCTAGGCAACACTAAGTGTTGCCAGGTGCAATCTGACATTTCCATTGAAAAGTTTGACATTTTTTAGCATAACATCACTCAGAACGTTTTGTCATTTAATCGTGAATTGTTTTATTTTCAGGGAATTAAAAAATTCATCTCGGCCAAAAAATGGAATTAACTCGTGAACATTTTCGTGCGATCATTTTTCACAACTTTCCACGTGGATTATCACGACAAGAGTGCATCGATGAACTAAAATCTTTGTATGGCTATGAAGCACCATCCTATAGCACTGTGAAAAACTGGTACAACGAATTCAATCGTGGCCGACGCTCGCTCAAGGACGAATTCCGTGAAGGTCGTCCAAAAACAGCCGTTGTGCCAGAAAACATCGATGCCGTACGTGAACTGATAATGCAAGACCGTCATGTAACATATCTTCAGATAGAGGCATGCCTATGCATTTCTCCCACCAGCATACATTCGGTATTGCATGAACACCTGGCCGTAAAAAAGGTTTGTTCTCGTTGGATCCCGCACAATTTGACAATTGCTCAAAAAATGGCTCGTCTGGATTGGTGTAAAGAAATGCTGAAAAAATACGATCGCGGTGCTTCAAAAGACGTTTATAAGATCGTCACAGGTGACGAATCATGGATTTATGTGTATGCGTATGAGCCCGAAATAAAACAGCAATCGACCGTGTGGGTCTTCCAAGATGAACCAAATCCAAAAAAAAAAAAAAAAAAAAAAAAAAAAAAACATTTTCGTTAATAAATATTCGTATTTTCATTATTAGGCCAGAAATATATAACAAGCAGCCCTCGTATAACAACAGAATTTTTAATTTAATTTTGTCTTTTCGGGATCTGCCTTCTTTACATGCGCTCATGTTAGGTCAAATGATAAAACTAAAAGAGTTTCTGATTTTATGTTTTCATTTAATTTTTAATTTTTTTACTTTTTCATGGACTTTATTTTTCTGAAGTTAAAGTATTTATTCAAATTTTTTACACACCCGCAAGTCACGAATTGCGTTCGATATGCCAACGATTGTGTGATTGTGTGCCTAATGTTTCTGTGACATCGTGCCATTATTATCGCTTCTGCAATTTTTCGCTGCTCTGCAAATGTCACCATCTTGCATTGATGCTTATCGAAAACTATGTAATATTGTATATGTAATTGTTATTGCACTTGTTTCCAATGAAATAGTGAAAAGTTTGTGGGAACTGAGTTTGCCAACTTACTTTGAGGAATTAGCAACAAGCTCAAGTATACTACATATACATAAATATTTTGTTTCTTTTTTTTTTTGAAATTTATCGCTCAATGAAAGCTCGTTACACGCACCTTGCGTAACTCATTCAATTTCCGCTATCGATTGCAATTAAATCAATATAAATCAATTACAGAAATGGAGCAGTGACTGCTTCAACTAAAAGTCCAATCCGCGTGGTTAGTGGAGCACCTCCCGTCGTGTGTGCGACATGAACATTTGAACATTTCGTTGTTGATTTGTGCGTTTACACAACGCAATTCGAGATAAATGTGATGAGGCGGTTAGTGAGGCGGGTAACCAGGTTTCAAATACACAACGAGTCTGCCGAATGTGACGAAATCTTTGAAAGAAAAACCAAAGCGACGAAAAATTGTTATCCGCCTTTAGATACGTGTACGAGTATGTACCTATTAACAGGTTGTCTGTCGTGCGCTGAATTTTCACTTTTCATCTCTAACTGTTTTGATGTTATGCAGAGTTTTTGGTATTTCGGTTTTGTTTGCCATATTTTGCGCTTTTTGCTATTTTAATGTTGGCTCGTGAGTTAACCAGCAGAGCTAGGTGTCAGTCATTTTACTCGCTACTCCATAAGTAATAAACTGAAGTGCACTACAAATGAAGTCGTCGTTTGTCGGTTGATGGGTTTTAATTCATTTCATTACTTATAGTTTGAGTCATTCATAGTTGTGAACAGGTAGACTGCGTTTGACGTAAAAGTAATGTGTAAATGAAGAGGTTTGGCATATTATTTCTGTAAGGAACAGTTCGAAGTAGTACCTGTTGGCAAGAGTGATTGTGCGTTGGATTCCTACTGACATTGTTGTTGCTGTTAATACTGGTACCAATATAGACGAAATTATCTACGACTTCAAAGTTATATCTGTCAACAGTAACATCGCCGAAAAGTTGGTGGGTGTCGATCCTCTTTCACGGGTCTTTTCCAAGATTTAGCGCATGATGAATATCTGGTTAATGGTCGGTTCTCCAGGTCTAAAGCCATACTGATAAGGTCCAATCAGATTGCTGGCAGTGGGCTTTAGTCTTGCACACAATACGCTCGACAGGACCTTAAAGGCGATACTAAGGAGGCTTATCCCAAGATAATTGGCGCAGGCTGTGGGGTCCTCTTTTTTATGTCGGGTATGCTTTCGTCCGACCATATTCTGCAAAGTAGCAGATGTATGCACCTTGTCAGCTCTTCAACGCCATGTTTGAATAGTTCTGCCGGTAGGCAGTCAGCTCCAGCCGATTTGTTGTTCTTTAGACGGGCAATTGCTATTCGAACCTCGTCATGGTCAGGTAGTGGGACGTCTTTTCCATCTTCATTGATTGGGATTTCCGGTTCACCATCTCCGGGTGTTTCATTTTCACTGCCATTCACCAGGCTGGAGAAGTGCTCCTTCAATTAACTCAGTATATTCTGTGCAACCGTCACTAGATCACCGCATTACCCTTGTCGGCCAGCTTCTTAAGCTCTTTATACTCACGCATCTCGGCCTCTTTTTTTTTTTTTAGTCTGCAGATACGTCTTACAAAATCCAATAGTTTCGTTTGCAGCTGTATGTAGGGAGTTTGAAATGCCGTCCCACAGCTCCCGTATACCGTGATGAGTGCCCTCAGAGAGCAGGAGTGCAAGTCGAGTAAAAAACCGTTCGGCAGTCTGTTGTGATTGCAACTTTTCGACGTCGAGCTTTCCTTGTGTTCGTTGACGGGCGTTCTTTGATGCACAGAGGCGGGTGCGTATCTTACGATGTTGGGCCCTCGGAGTTTACGCACCTAAAGGACACTGGAGACATGTCTTTCGCCTATCGCAATGTGATCGATTTGGTTGAGAGTTTTTCCATCAGGGAATAGCCAAGTAGCTTGATATATTTTTTTGTGCTGGAAATTGGTACTAGAGACAACGTTATTTACTTTCACCTCCAGTATGCTATTTTAGGAATAAGGAATACGCAATAACTTTACAATTACAGTAACCAATCCAGTCTCTTCAAATATTTTAAGGTTTTTACTAATTCTTAATGTTTTTTTCTACAGTAAAGTTTGACAAAAATGAAATAGAACCCTGTACTTTTGAAATTAAGAAATGTATACCCTATACTCATATGTTTATTTCCCAAAAGGCTTCGCAAGTTAAATGTGCAATTCACAGATGGCTATTGAAAACATTTAAAAATTCAGCTCACGTCTCTATACATTTCCATATTTGTCTAAGTGTTGTTGTTAGTTGTGTGTGGCGCCTAACCAAGTAAGGTATCGTTGTGCGGGTGCGTGATGTATGGAACTGGTACATACTCGTACATACCTACATTTATGTGTATCGCCATCTCTTGCACCTGCATTTAGGCGCTAAAAGTGCACTTTTTTCTTCCCACATAATCGACCATTCTGTAATTATGAAGTTGTTATAGGGAAAAATTAAGTATTCACAGGATATATGGAACACATGCGCAATGTTAACTGGCCTCCAAGGAGGATATACAAAATACCGTTTTTTATGTGTAAGTGGATAGTCGGGCGAGAGATAAACACTATGTTGTAAAAAGCTGGCCAAGAACGAATATTATACCTAGTATCAAGAACGTTAATGAAGAACCTTTAGTTCTAAGTGAAAAATAAAATCTTCTACCTTCATACAACGCTGGGTCTTATGAAGAATATTGTTAAGGCCATGAATAAGAATTGGTGAAAGCTTTCAATATCTAAAGATAAAATTCCCCCGAAACAAGGATGCAAAATTAAAATAAGAAATCTTTGTGGATCCCCAAATACGCGAGCTCCTGAAGGACATAAATTTTACAATAGGAAAAAAGGCATGAACTGCTTTCGTTGAAGTATTCCATTCTTTTCTGGGAAACCAGAAAAGTGAAAACTATCACGTTACTGTCACAGAACTTATTTCTTCCTATAAAGGTCTAAGGTCTAACAAGTCTTTAGGAGTTATTGGTGTATGCATTTATTCGTGCGGTTTTCTAATTATTTCGCGTCGTGTTCATCTGTGGCTATATTCATTTCAAAGGTACTGTCATTTCTCGTAGTTTTCAGTAGATGTCATTTGTTTTAGCGTGAACAACAATTTGTTTCATTCCATTGAAAATGTCGAAATTTGTACCAGATAGTGTTTTTGCGGGGAGTTCTTCTTCATTACTTTAACATGAAGAAAAGTGCTACCAAAAGCCATCATATTTGACGGGACGTTTATGGTGACCATGCTTTAGCCGAACGAATGTGCCAAAAGTGGTTTGCACAGTTTAAAAGTGGAAATTTCAACTTAGACGACGGACAGCCAAAACATTTTCAAGACGAAGAATTAGAGAACTTGCAAAAGTATTGGGAGTTGATCAAGCAACTGTTTCTAGATGATTAAAATCATTTCATCCAGAAGATTGGAAATTGGGTGCCTTATGAATGAAAGGCATCGGATTGGCACTAGCTATGGAAAATAGATTCATTATGATAACCCAAAGCGCAAGAGATCGTATGTGAAGTCCGGCCAACCATCGACATCCACGGCAAAGCCGAATATCCATGGTGTTAAGGCTATGCTATGTATTTGGTGGAACCACAAGGGTGTGCTCTATTATGAGCTATTGAAATCGGGTCAGACGATCAATGGATACTTCTACCAAAAACAATTGATTCGTTTGAAAAAGGTCATCGCCGAAAAACGACCAGAATATGCAACCAGACACGAATCAATAATTTTTCATCATGACAACGCTCGACCACTTGTTGCAAGGCCAGTTAAAAACTATTTGGAAAACTGTGGGTGGAAGTTCTACCTCACCCGCCTCATAGCCCAGACATAACATCTTCCGATTACCACTTGTTCAGATCAATGCAGAATGCCCTCACCAGAGTACGCTTCTCTTCAGAACAGGGTATCAGAAATTGGCTCGATTCTTTCTTGACGTCCAAGCCGGAGAAGGTCTTTTGGGATGGGATCCACAAACTACCAGAAAGATGGGCAAACATCATAGCTTCCGATGGGCAATACTTTGAACATTAAATGTATAACAACTTTTTCACAATAAAGTCTTAATTTTCGAAAAAAAGAACCGCACGAATTAATGCATACACCCAAAAGGAATTAAATGGAAAAAAATATTTTAAAAACATTTTTTTTACGTTTTACGTTTACGTTTTTAAAAATCCTTTACACATGATCAATGATAAATTAGTAACCATATTTATTAAATTATTTTCCAAACAAATAAGAACAAATTATTATATTATTTCTATAAATAATATTAAAACATTATCAAATACTTTGAACACTTGTTCACAATTGCCTATTTGTGGCCCTTAAGAAACTTGTGCACCACATCCAACATGCCACAACTGTCTTGCAACAATTATATGAACAAATATAACACCTATTTTCGTTTATATTTATTAACATATGAGCAAGTTCACATAGATTTTTGTAGAACTTTTACCGGCACGTTGACAATTTTCAATGATTCAACACGGGAGTTACAAATAATATTTACATATCCGTGTTCAGCCCCCATACAACCCAGGTACCGCTATTTACCACTTCTTCGACAATTTATCAATTAACGACAATCAGAATGTTTATTTATAAAGCTTTGATTGTTCGCGAAAGAAGAATGTTGATGGTGGTAAATTTATTCCTCGATTAGACAATTTGAGAAGCTTCCATGCAAATCTGATTATGGGTAATGTATGCACACATAATCGTAAAAATACTTGTTTAAATATTTAAAGGTGTAATAAGGTAGTACCACAAATTTCCCTCCATTATATATTATGCGATGACTTAAAACAATATAATAATTACCAAATTTTGTATGTCATACAAAAATTTATATATTCAAATCCCTTAATAAAAAGACAACTAGATATGAGCAGTAAGTAAAGAATTTTTGGTTTGTCTTGTATTTTATTCATATTTGCACAAATGCTCTCAAATAAATTATTCGGAGTTTAGAAAAACGTATGAAATACCTTTTGTTGAAGTATTTTTCATTGCTTTCATCGTTAGTATTAACGCCTAACTAGCATACGCCAGCTGCTTTGAATATAAACAATATCAGGTAAAGCAAAATTCAAAAGACTTAAGCGACGAACCTGATAGAATGCGCATCAATGCTTTTTGAGAGGCCATTCCACACGCAACAATAACCAAACCTTATCAGCAACGACAAGATTTATACGACACTTTCAAAGAAAATGCATATTTTCATTTTGAATTGTCTGCCACCCAACAACTGTCATCAACAATTGACATTTTTTTCGCTCGTAAGGCAAGCACATTTAAAATTTCATTCAATTCAACTTCTTTCTTATTGTGATTAGTTTTCGTTTTCCTTTCAACTTGTTGCCTCAACTCCTTTATTTATTGTACAATGGAAGACAATAAATGCAGATTTTATTGCACACTGATCAGATATTGTTTTGTTCTGATTGTAGCCACTCTTTAACAGACGGCGGGTGAGCGTAAAACAAGCATGACATGTCTGGCGATGTGCCATGGCATAGCGTGTTGCAACATGCCACCTTATACGCCTATCTGAGATGTGTTTTATAAATTTCGATTCCATATACAAGTGTATGGTGGTAATGTCAACAAAGGTGATAAAGAATCTGTAAGAAAGTCAATACAACATTTTTTTAGAATTTAAGATGTTGGATATACATATATATACAATTACATACATACATTATAATGGGCAAACCGACTTTCAATTTATATCAAAAATGCTGTTGTAAATTGACTTCCTCATCTGCTTCCTCAACGGTGTCTATTGACTTTTTTTGATGAAGTATTCGCTTTCAATGTTAGACTGAATAGTGTGATTGAGATTGTAGATATCTTGAATTATTAAATTTCAGCAAGGATGGATGGATCTCTATAATTGTTTTGATTGTTTGACAATACTCCGGTAATCAATTTTTATTTTGACGTCGTTAAGTAACTCACACAATATATGACTTCATCCACATCAAACTAATTTTAGCCAATCTGTCGGTAATTTATTTGTAGTAAAAGTTCAACCAGGCCCTTCTCAACCTGCTCTTTCCAACGAAGTGGAGGTTTTCCTACGAAAATTTTCAAATCTGGAGTATTCTTATCCCTCCGGACCACATCACCTAGCGAGCGTAGCCGCTGTTTCTTGACTCGCTTAGTAGCTCATCATAGCTTTTTGAGTTATGCGAATCTTTAAGTATATAGTTATCTTTCCTCCGAACAATTTTTTTAACTCAAATGCAAATTTTCTAAGTTAAATGCCTTTTTTAAATAATTTATATGTATTTCTTGTTTCCGTGGTATTTGGGTCAAGCGTATCATGTTTGCTATGTACATTCTATCATGGGCAATAACAATGCAAAAATACCTGTTTGGTGCATGAAAAATCAATAGCTACAAACAGATATGTATGTACATATGCTCAGCTTGTTAGACATTGTGACTCCTGCAAATGTTTTGGCAGATAATTATTATACAATTGAGGGCTGCAATAGAAATATGTTCAAGAACAGTGTACGCACGTATATACCATACATATGCACTTGCTATATATGTATAAAAAATGCGAAATTGTTAAAGGCAAGATTTATGAAAAACTATTTGCTTGTACTAAATAAACTTTTTTCAAGTTTCTCTAGCATAACACGGTAAATATTTTATATGCAAGTTTTATTGCTATTTTTAAAGAATTTTTTAATTCAAACCTAGTTTTATTTTCCATCAAAATATTTTTTAGCTATAAAGAAATACTCAGCCATAGTATAAGGCTATAAAAACCATTTAAATGTTTATCCCGGTGGTCCATTATTAAACTCAATAAACTATTTTTAATATTCAAACAATCTTATTTGCAGATTAATAGTATTTATTATATGTCTTATTTTCATGATCATTTTACTACCAATTAAATACGCTTAATTGCTCTCCTTTTTGAATTCCAGATAATCTCAAATGGTATTCTTTCCAATAAACGCAGACTTACAAGCAATTATACAAATCTGCTATTGCATTTATTGGGATCTACACATAAATTGCATAAAAATAAATATACGAGTAGATCTATCCAAAGCTGTGTGTGCCTTTGACCACCACATGGGTTTGCAAATTAAGCTCGTTAAATGCAATTTTTTGCTCTAAAAGAAAAAAACTGCAATTGATTTCCTGCGCCACCCGGACGAGGTAGTCTATTATTATTATTTGTTTGTTTTTTTTTTTTTTGTTGCTTTGTGATATGTTTTGCTATGCAAGTCGATTGCATTCGTTAGAGAAAACAGAACAAGTTGGAATTCTTCTTGGAAGAACATTTTTTTATTGTTCTACGCGGATATTTTTTCGTGGTTCAGTATTTCAACATGGGTAAGCTCAAGAAGTGTACAAATCAGAAGAAGAATTAAGCATTTAATACATTAAAAAGTAATTTTGAGATTAATACTCGATTTCTTTATAGTTAAAGGATCAAGTTCTAACCTCTATATGTATATAAAAAATTCTATGTTCACTTGTAAAGATCTGTTAGGCTGTAAAAGGTACCGAAAACTTGACTTGAAATTGTGTCAGATTATTTCTATGGCTCCTAAGGAGGTTTATATAAAACAAATTTTTCGGTAAGTGGATCAGAGACTAATAAAATCGTATTTTTAATCTGCTTTATTTGATTTTCAGTCATTTTCATAAGTCACTTTTTACTTAGATTAACAGGAAAACTACTCTTTTGTGTGAGAGGTGGACCAGGTATGCGAAAAAACCATATTAATACTTCCTTTTGTTTGAAATTTTTTTAAGTGAAGTTAATCGGTTTTTTTGCAGTTAAATTTTCTGTATGAAATGCCTAAACGTCAAACTTTCTTGCTGGCAATTGACTAAAGAACTAGAATCAAGTTCAATTTCCTCGAAATATAAATAATTTTTTCTATATGTTTCTTATGCTTCTTTATTCCCCAATACTGTAGATTGTACATTTTGCACAATTTCTTCATAAAAATTAACTCTATTCAACAACCGAATTCTCTAGCAAAGTTGTCAATTTATTGTGACAAATTATTTTAGACATTTTTGTGCAACGATTTTTCACACACAAATACCAATATTTATGTGAGCATTCAATTGCATCAGCTTTGCGGGTCACTACCTAATGCAACTACACTCTACAGTGGCGCGTTGTCAACAAATGTATATACATTTGAAAATTTATGTTCTTGTGAATGACACACTCAAAAACAAGCATAAACAAACACACTCACAAAGCACAAAATCAAATATAAAACAATTCCATGTCCTCATTTGGAAAGGTTAACTATGTGTGTTGCCACAAAAACATATGTGATTTATATTTATAAAATTTGTTGACATGAAAATTTAACAAATTTGGCTGTAGCTTGCAAGTTATATGCTCCAATTTGTGATAATGAAATAAAAAAAATAAAAAAACAGATATTCTGTACATACGAGTATGTTATGGTGTAAAATATCAAAAAGAAATCGTACATATTTTTGTGTGCCTTATCGGGTTGCATTGATCTTTTCGTGGGAGTATGAGGTTGATAACTCTATAATTTCAATTGAATTGCGCACTTGGATGAAGGCGTTGAAGGAGAAGTTGCCACCAGCGCTTAGTAAACTGACATCATTACATTTGCTGCTGATTTTTGTTGCTTAGATTCTGCGGGTGAGTTTGCTCCTGTTGGGCCCCATACCATGGACTACTCTTTGGTTTCTGGATCGTACTTATAGAACCAAGATTCGTGACTAGTAACAACTTTACTAAAGTTGCTAGACTGACCATTATCGAGTTTGTTTAAGAAAAATTTAGTAAAATGCACTCTAGCCTCTCTTTTGGCCTCTTTTAAAATTCCTGGTACCCATCAGCAGATTTTTTTCGTGTAACCCAGATGATTACCTAATATTCGCGATGCAGCCATGGCATTCAAGCCCAATTCATTAGCAATTAGTTACAGTGACGTCATCAGTGGAAGATTTTAGTCGACCTTGTCGGGGCTCATCCTCTACGGAAAAATGTGCGGTCTGGAATCTTCGGAACCACTTAGAAATAGTCTTTAAAGACGGTGCATTCGTTCCATATACAATTCGGCATTCCCTGAATATTTGTATTGGCTGTAAATTACGTCGAAACTCGAAGAGAATCACATGGCGAATTTCTGTTTGCGTTGGTGGTGGAATTTCGGCTGACCTATCCTCAGTTATCTAGCGTTTTCTTATCTCCATTTTAGCCGATTGTTCTAAAATTTGAAAGGAAGATTAAAAAAGTAAATTCAAAAGATTTGGTATTTTTAGATTTAACAAAAATAAATTGAAAGTCACTAACAGACCGAACTTTAGTTAATCACCTCGTATATATGTACTTGATTTTTTTATTTATATAGTCAAACGCTATTGCTAACAAATTGCATTTAAATTTTTTATTGTGCTAGATTAACTATAAATTACTCGTATATGTATCTCTGATTTTCTCACTTTTAGCAACTATTTTTAGACAGACATCAACTCACATGTACGCATGTAAATATTTCTGCAATAAATCGCGTATATTTTTATTGCATAAAATTTGTTTTGGTTATTCTTTTATTAATGGTATAATGAGAAAATTGCTACTTTAAATTTTGATATTTTATTTATTTTTTGATATTAAAAGTCTAGTAAAAAGTAATACATTATTTTTACTCTAAATTGAAGGTTGTATTTCACAGAGTTAGAATTATGCATAATCGAATTTCACAGGCTTCTCTTTTGATGATAAAAACATCGTGAGAGGTCCAGACTATGAAGCTCATGCATAAGAATCTCCTAACAAAGTTCTTGGAGTTGTTGACCAAATCTTGGCGGTAATAGGCGATCGCCTCCTTCAGGCGGTCCAATTGCTAACAGTAGAGGTCCAGCTCATAGTGGACGATTTGTAGCCAATCTCACCAAATACACAACAAAACCTTCCTGGCTGTCAATCCTGGCCTGGAGACCATTTCTGTTGACAGACTTCGCCATTTCAATTTTTGTATCGAAATTTTCGACGGCCTTCCACACCGTGGAGCTTTTCTTCGTTGGTGTACATCTTTGACATGCACTCAAACACATAAGAGTTAATTGATTAACACTTCTTCCAACAGTATTTCAAAAAAGCTCACTATGATTGGTAATAATTTGAAATTATTTCAAAATTAATTTGTAAATGAATCTGACACGCTTAAAATTCAAGAACTAAATGATAATATTTTTCATTTTAAAAACACTATAATTGCTATTATATCAAATTTTCGAATACATCTCTAAAAATGGATCCAGTCTTCGATTTTTTTTATTAAAAGACACGAAGCCTTGATACCCCAAATCGCTTTGAATATGTCGTAAAAGCCATTGGTCGGGTATGGAGGAAATGGCGGTTAGTTGTATTTGACTGCTACAGTCATGTGGGGCCGAGCGCTGTCATATTGTAAAATCACCTTGTCATGCCTTTTAGTCGTTTTGACTATTTATTTTCCACGCAATACACGTCTCAAACTCAATAGTAGTAGTCGATAACAATGGTTTCGCATGGTTTCAGCATGACCTTTGAACTGTGGATGTATTTCTTTGGCGTCGATGTAGATGGAATGGGTACACCAGGTATAGCATAGTAATTTTTCTTCCTTGGGTTATCATACCATATTCACTTTTCATCTGCAGTCATGATCCAGTAAAAAATATCCTTTTGTTCTAGCGTGAACAAACGTTTCTTGACATTATATTTCCTTGCTTTGAATAGTGCAATCGGTTGGCGATTCACTCCTAACGATTCGGCTTTTTCAGTTGTTAATGCTATTTTGCGGCTGGCACTGATCTAGATCCAGTAAAGACTCCAATTCCTCATCTTCAAACTATTTGGGTTGGCCAGGACGCTCTTTGCTGCTTAATTAACACAAATCCGATCATTTTCTAAGAGACAAAAAAGAATGTTATTGTCAGAAACATGCACTGATGCATGTTAATTATTATTGATGGATGTGAAACCTTTCCAACGAAAGTGGTAATCTCTTCCAAGATCGGCCCCAACTTGCAGGTGGAGCTATTTTTTGAGATGACTCGAAAATGGGTGTCTCAAAAATTTATTAAATTTGTTAATTATTTTCTTTTATAAATTGTAGAAAAAAATTAAATTTAATGTCAAAAAAGTATTTCAGGGTGTTCAAATGTTTTAAGTAAGTTTGGAATATCTATTAAAATCGAATTAAGATTCAATACATCTTTCTAAGTCTAAAGCACCTAACACCAACTGAAAACTAAAAACCTTGAAGCTGATTCTTATATAATCCTCGTTTTCAGAACAAACAAAAATGATTAAAGAAATTGTGGAGTCTATATTAAAAAAATAATCGAAATTACCTTTTTCCTCACAATTCAAAAATAACTTTATTGTTTTTAATGTTTGTGAAAGGTCTTTAATTAAATGTAGTATAACTTACTAAATTTGTCAAACTAATTATTCAATTAGCATACAATTGTGGCAATTTTCTACTTGGTCATTTCAAGTGTTGACAAAAAAAACAAACACCATTTTTTTCGTATTTATCTATTTATTTATGAAGTGAGTGCAAATGAGTTGTTAACTTTTATAGTGGCAGACAATTAAAAACATCAATTTTTGTAATTGAATTTGTCTGCAAGAAAATTGTACAACAACAACAACAATAACTCGCGTTCAAAAATAGACAAGATAATTGAGCAGCAACAAAAAGACGTAGTGATTGACAGCAGTCAAACCCATATTCAAACATATAATATAGGTATATGTGGAAATGTATTTATGAAGTTTTGTGGCAAATTGACTACAGCACAGACTGGTTTCTTGAGTTTCAGCCAAGCGTAGCAGCAACAAATTTTATTAATTACTAATTTGGCATACGTGTTTCGCATATACTAAGTGCTTCATCAGAAGAATAAATTAAATGGAAACTTAAAAAACTGTGGTTTTGAAATTATTAAATATATATGAAATATTCGAAAACTGAATTGTTGACCGGCCGAGATTTTAAAGAATTGTCGTTTTATTGAAACATATTTCCATATCAATTTTATATGCTTCTTTGTCGGAGTTTTTTTTTATATTTTCTTTTTTACATTTTTGTATTTTTTATACCATAATTGATTTACAACGCTACCATTACAAAAATTTATACACACTTCATTGTAATTAAATACTACATAAATACATATATATTTAATAGTAAAATATTTTCATGAAAACACTTCAAGGTTAAGCCGTATGCATAAAATTGAAAGTCTGAGCAGCTTACTTCATGTCTATCAATCAAAATTCTTTGATGTTTACAATTATGCAGGTTTTAAAATCTTCAAAATACTCAATTTGTTTTTTAATTGGATTTTTGCCCACATGTACATTTAGTATATTTTGTAATTATTTGAGCTTTTGTAAAGTACTTGTATAAGTATAGAATAAGCTTTTTGGAATATATTTGAGTAAACTAAATTAATTTTTTCAGCACTTCTTCTACGCCATTTTTTATTGAAAAATTAATTTAAGCTGCTATAATTGGTATATTACAAAATCAAATACTAATAAATTTTAACTCTCTTTGAAAAGTAATAGGGTTCTTTATCATTATCTAAGTTAAAGTATTAAGTTTTTCATTATATTATTGTATTAAAGCCAGAAGCTCCGAGAGCTTGGTTAGGAGGTTCTTAAGTATCAACTTTTTATGATCCGTTGATGTTACTTACAACAACCATAAAAACAATGCTTGTATTTTATAATTTCTCACATTTCATTTTTGTTTTATAATTTATCACGAAAAATTCACTAAACGCTGGATTGTATTTAGCACTTATAATTTCTAAAGTGTGTGGAGAAATAATCAAAACTTTGCAAAAATTTATCTAAACTTCAAGTTTTTCATTTTTTAAATAATAAATTTTGACAAGTGTAACTTTGGTGCATGTCTCTGCTTAATATTGCCTAAATGTAGGCAACGTTTGTAAGCTCTTCGATCTTCGATTTACAGTAAGCCTACATTTAGGCTTTTTTTATCGTATTCACACTTCAACTTATATGTTATGTTATGTGTCTATAAATTGAATACTATTCTAAGCACTTCTCAATTTTAAGTAAATATATTGTATTAAAATTTGAATGATGTCGTCCTAGCTGGGTGAGAGCACCACAGTTTTATGTAGCTGCACCTAAGCCATGGATACGACTCAGTGTGCTATCTTGTGTGTCCCAACTAATCATTTGCAAAAAATTTTCTCGATTTTATAAATTGTTTTACTTTTTCCAATCATGCTTGTCCACCTTCACAAGATTGAAGCTAAGAGTATCGTGAATGCTTAACGTCCTAATTCGCAAAGGTAGTGCACCAGCATTTCGTCATCTGCTTTGCATGCTCTACACCATGCTGATTACACTCTACCTGGCTTGTAGAGATTTCGTTGCGATAGTCAATTAAATACTCCTTTGCGTATTATAACGCATTTAAACTTTGTTTCGGCGTATCTAATTGCTTTGATTGCCGCTTTATTATTCACCAGAAACCTGCTAGATTTTGCTATTAAAGCAATTGTCCATTTGTCACCTCCACTATTGCCCACAATCTCTTCATGAAAGGCAAAATTGGGGACATTTAGTGTCCTATGAGACAATCAAATGTAGTTGCTCGCAAAAGAAAAATCGTCTGCCCTAAATAAATATTTAATCTGTTCGACTCGTCATTTTCAACGTATTTTTCTTCTTAGGGATCTATTACCTTAGAAGCCATTTGTTATAGTGGCAGACCTACTACAATCTTTAACTTATAACAGCGACAGCTAAAATCCTCTCACTAGATTTAAAAAACTTTTACTGCCTAACAAACTAGAATCGTATATTGCTCAGTTTATATATAAGCTCGTGAAGCATTTCATTGACTCTTCATTATCAAACAACTATTTACATCCGCTTCTACTTAACCTTGTTTATGTATTTGCTATAGAAACTGTTAAAAATTGAATGCACACAGTAGTTCCTTGACCTTCTAACCACCAACCAACAGCTGCAGTCAACATTTAACACTTCACTGCACCACCCATCCAGCTTCCTTATCTGAGCTCACTAATGCTATTACTTATCTGCATTTGTGCACATGACATTCCTGTGGCAGCGGCATTCAACGCTTCCGCAATGTCAACTCTCAGGTCGATAATTCACGCTGTAAGCGTAAAGCCATAGCGTTGTTTACATAGCTTATATTCTTCGACAAGAACGTGTACGTATTGAGATGGCGCTCTGGTATTTTGTATTTATTCCATTGCAAAAAAAATATACATATATACGAGTATAAAATTAAAAATAATGTAAAAAAAAAATTTAAAATAGCAGCCTAGTGTGGTCACAAGTTGGCTAAGAATTGCTACTTCAGCCGTTTTGTGCAGCTGCGCAGCATTGAGTATGCGTAGTCACTGCGGTTGGTGTTAGAGTGCTGCGCATGCGCGCAACCTGTATAAGTTAAAGCGCAATTTTTTAGTGTGCATTTATATCGTATCTTCATATAGTCGCCAAAGCGTCTAATCCAATAGAATTTATTACCGCAACGCATTACTGACAACGTCTTGTTGCATAGGGATTTATTATACAACCCAGTAGCAAAAGTTAAAGACTTGGAAGCGAAGAAGTAAAGTGGAAACTGGGTCTTTGATGCCTGAATTCTCCAATTTCTGGTTTTGCATCAATTAGAAAATTTAATTTAATTTCTTACTTACTATAAATTAATTTCTCTATAACTTTTGGATGTTGGTCATACCAGTATTTCAAGCCTGGTCTTCCGAATGGCAGTACACAATGCTAACCAATCGTCTACCGCGGCCACCAACTTGCAGAAATAAACAAAAAAAATTTGTAAAGTGTTAGCGGCTGGTTTTAATGATTTCGCAATGTGTATTTTTTCTTACTTGTAAAAGAGAAAAAAATTAATTTGCATGTTGAAAAAGTCAACAAATTATTTTCTTCAACTGTATTTGTTGCTACCTTTAACATGTCTTGCTCTGGCTCCTTTTTATTAGTTTTTTCTCTTCCCACACTTTTCAGTTTATTACAATTTGTGGCACATTTGCGTTAAACTACTGATAACAATTTTGGTAAGTGTTGAGCTTACATGTATTGTGCACGCTCGCAAACACACACTTAAGCATACACGTGCAATTAGTGGATCATGCGCACTCTAGTTTTAAACGAGCAATGTTATTTATGCAAACGATCGCTTAAACCGTTACTTTTAGTGCAAACGATAAAACTTGAAACAGTAAAATTTTAAAAGAAAGAATTGTGTGAACTATTGTATATTTAAATTTGCTTAATCTGTGTATGGTATATAGTTAGTCTTGGCGGGATATAGTTAACTAGAATTTATACAGCCTGGTCACGATGCACAGTCAATTTTTTCTACAGAATTTATTAAGAAACTTAGGAAGAAATTATATTTCATTCTTTATTAGCGTCTTAAAAATAATTTTTATTTCCGAAATTGTTGATTTGCCTCCGGATTCGGATTGATTCGAACCCGTATTTTCAGCAATGGAATCGTCTGGAAGAAATAATCACAAGCAAAAAGGGAAATATTTTTCATCAGGATAACGAGAAACAACACATTTCGATAGTGAATCGCCAGATGCTCCAAGAGTTTGATTTCGAAGTTCCAATACACCCATCTTATAGTCTAAACATGACAATGAATAGATAATAGTATTCCCATCTACGGCGAATAATTTAACTGTTGAAAAAATAATTATATCCTCGTTGCTTTTGAAAACAACCGGAAATCAGAAGGTACCAAATCCGGGGAATATGGTGCTGGATGTATTTCTTCGATCCCTGAGATCGCAATAAAATTACTATTTACTTCAGCAGTGTGGGATGGCGCATTGTCATATTGTAAAAAGTAGCATCGCAAATCTTCCTTCATCCTGTTTTCCAACAAATTTTTGAAAACTTTTGGTAAGCACTCTTCGGTGTATCATTTTGCAGTTACCGTCTGACTCTTTTCCTGTGGAATAGCGGTTACGATTTTAGATCGGGCGAAGAAAACAAACATCACTACTTTTGCTGCTGATTTTTTTTGCATAGATTTCACGGGTGGGTTTGCTCCTGTTGGGCTCCATACCATGGGCTGCTGTTTGGTCTCTGGATCGTACTTATAGAACCAAGATCCGTCACCAGTAATGACCTTACTAAAGGCGCTAGGCTGACCATTTTCGAATTTGTTTAGGTAAAATTGAGCAAAACGCACTGGAGCCTCTTTTGTGCCTAATTTAAAATTCCTACCAGGAAGCAAATTTCTTCGTGTAATCGCGATGCAGCCACGTCATTCAAGTCCAATTCATTAGCAATCACTTTTTGTGTCAATCGTGGGTGTTGGTAAATTTTGGACTTCACCAAAGCTACAGTGACGTCATCAGTGGAAAATTATATAGTTATTAGTCATCACATAATATTTATATGTATATATATACCTATATATGTATATTCATAAAAATAATGGTAAAGCTTTTAGTCAATAAAAAATCACCTTTAAATACTAAGTCAGAGCGAGCAAAAAAAAGTGGTGCACAAAGAAATGAAGTTTAGACAGTGAATTAAGAGTTCATTAATACGAAAGAGTCTCTTAATATTTCCGCTTTGCCGTTACGTCAATATCTATCAACTGTTCTTTTTTCACATCATCATCCCTATGCCGTTATCACATATGTCTGTAAACGTTACCTTGCTGATGGTATGAAGAAATTTCACTTAATCAAGCGTGTGAAAAATAGTAATTCTTTGCAAATTTTATTATCTATAACGTTAGTTGTGATTGTTTACGGTATTATTATACTATGTATATATGGTACGTATGCCTACTTACTTATAAATATGTTTGGTTGTGCTTATTTGATAGCTTTCACACTTTTTTTTTTGCATTAAACAGGCTTCACAGTTTCTATATAAACATTAAATTGTTGTTATAGACATTTTTGAAATTTTTATGCTCACACTCTAATGTTGATGGCTACATACAACTGTATGCAGGCAAACTTGTATACATATATACATTTAACAACTTTACACCTTAGCGCATATAATATTTGCTGGGAGCTATGCCCCCGGAACGGCTAATTAATTACGGGTATTTTGCATAAATTTCAAGTTGAAGTGTGGATAATCGTTGATGAGTTTTGAACGTCTAAAATTAATTAAAATTTTTAATTGGTGATACCTTTTCTCGCTAATATCAAAAATAGTTTTGCAAATATATATATATTCAAAAATCCATAAATCGTACATCAAAAATTAATTATTTTTACATTGACATAGTTCACCGAATCACGAAACAGCGAATGCGCTGGCTAGCTCATGTGGTCTGGATGAATAAGAATACTTTTCCTGCGCAATAATTATAAATATATAGAAAATGAAATCCTGCCAACATTTTAAATAATATCCAACGAACCCTACTTTGTCTTCATTCAAATTAAAATGGTGAGAAATTCACGACTGAAACTTCCTCTCTCTTTGTTTTAGTGGTTATCAGCAATTACATTATATTTCTACATCCATATGTGCTGAACGGTAATCCAACTTTAGCATAAATAATGTATTTCAATTGATATTTAAAATTAAGAGCGCAAGCATTTCTATTGCAATTGGAATGCAAACAAAACTTTATCTAATCAGTTATCTTTACTCAGCGGTATAAACCAAACCAACTTATCCAGCGCATGCGCGTGCGTAAGATACTCTACCGGTTTTAATCTTGAAATGGTAGCCTGTTAACACGCAAATACTTATCGAAAAATGTCAATCAAAAACTAAATGACCAAGTCAGCTCTCACTTGATAATTGCAATGAGTTTTAGCTCAGAAAAAAAATTAAAAATAAGTATAAAATAAGAACAAAATAAAAATAAAACAAAATAAAATAAAATAAATAAAATAAAATAAAATAAAATAAAATAAAATAAAATAAAATAAAATGAAATAAAATAAAATAAAATAAAATAAAAATAAAATGAATTAAAAATAAAATAGAAATAAAATAAAAATAAAATAAAATAAAAATAAAATAAAAATAAAATAAAAATAAAATAAAATAAAAATCAAATAAAAAAAAAATAAAATAATAAAATAAAAATAAAATAATAATAAAAAAATAAAATAAAAATAAAATAATAATAGAAAAAATATAAAATTAAAATTAAAATAAAAATAAAATAATAATAAAATATAAATAAAATAAAAGTAAAATAAAAATAAGAATAAAAATAAAAATAAAAATAAAATAAAAATAAAATAAAATAAAATAAAATAAAAATAAAATAAAAATAAAAATAAAAATAAAAATAAAATAAAATAAAAATTAAAATAAAAATAAAATAAAAATAAAATAAAAATAAAATAAAAATAAAATAAAAATAAAATAAAACTAAAATAAAAATAAAAATTAAATAGAAATAAAATAAAAATAAAATAAAAATAAAAAATAAGAATAAAATAGAAATAAATTAAAAATAAAAATAAAAATAAAAATAAAAATAAAAATAAAATAAAATAAAAATAAAATAAAATAAAATAAAATAAAATAAAATAAAATAAAATAAAAATAAAATAAAATAAAAATAAAAATAAAAATAAAAATAAAAATAAAATAAAAATAAAATAAAAATAAAATAAAAATAAAATAAAAATAAAAATAAAAATGAAATTAAAATAAAATATAAATAAAATAAAAATAAAATAAAAATTAAAATAAAAATAAAATAAAAATAAAATAAAAATAAAATAAAAATAAAATAAAAATAAAATAAAACTGAAATAAAAAAAAATAAAATATCTTCTGCTTATACCCATACATACAGCCTGAACTACTGATTGTAAAGATTGTATACTTACAAATAATTAAGTCACCGAAATCGGAGAATTATAACATATAGCTCCCATACAACCGACTTGTTCAGATATGAGGTTTCGAGCCAAAAATCTGTCAGAAAAACTCTAAGATCGTAATTGTACTACACAGGTGTAATAATAATCGAAACCGGAAAATTTCAACATATAGCCATCTCCGACCAATTTTTCAGATATGAGTATTAATATTTGATCCTAAAATGAATTACCGTAAATTTGTTGTGTATATTTTTTATGGAAATCCTTAGCCAAATTTCTCACAACTTTACGTCATAAATTTTTCATATCACTAAAATATTCGCTATCTGGCTTTAATGACTTCATACTAAAGCTTACTAAACTTGTAGCTGCGTTAATTTTTATCTCAATTTTATCTAGTTGCGTGCGAAAAAATGCAAATTTTTATTTTAATTTACTCAAGGTACCGCAAAAAATGATTGGAGCTCATGTGTAGTCTAAGACTGTACCTCAAAACTTGCGTTGGCTGGCTGATGTACGAATATTACCGTCATCGACAATTGATAACAAACAGATACCAATCAATATCTCTTGCTGGTTTAATAAAATTGCATGTAGGCGTGCTTAATGCAAAATAAATGAAAACAAATTTTGTTTTAAATTGGTTTATTTTACGTAACAAGATTGAAATATTCGGGTTTAAGTATTAGTTTCCTTGATGAAAGTTTCAACCGGGCGCTTCGTACTTTTTTGGAGTCAAACAATGTATTGTATTTTAATTTATCAAACATAAAAGTTACAAGCTTGACCACCTACCTCGTCCATCAATTTGAAGTCTTTTTCAAATGTTAATGCATTCATACGTAGTTCACATCAAATTAAAAAAGAAAAAAGTTTTATTTTCATATTTTCTTTGTGTAGCCACGTGAAATTAGAGAAAATAATGAGTAATGATGTTGCTATGCGTTAAGCTGGATCTGCGGTCGCATCGAGTCTGTACGTTGGACGCTTCTTTTGCGTTTTAATATTCAGGAAATGGTGAGGTAATCGCCATCCAACAGACGTATGACGTAATTGAAGAAAAGCTAAGCGTCGAAATGGTTGGTGGGCAGTGAAGAGTGTATGTATATGGTGCCACATGTGGTCATCCGACCACAAAATACTACTTTGATTCTTTTTTTCAGCTTGAGTACTTTGTGGCGGAAAATATTGCGTTAACAAAAGTTGCTAAATTTTCATTATCAACAGTAAATCACATTATTGATATAAAGTTTAGGTTTTATTGTTATTAAAAAATACTCCTTTGAATTCAATGAAAAAATTTGTTTCTTCGTTTTGGAAATAAAAATATTATGTAGTATTTTTCTCCTGACAATCCTAAACTAAGATAGGAAATATACTTACACCGAAAAGGCATTTCACACTTTGCAACAACAACTAAATCACGCTAAATCCAATATAGCTTGTCGACGTTGAGTAGCTCGTATGTGTTCTTACTGTGATTGATAGCATTTGTATGTAAAAAAATAAAAATAAGAAACAAAAACTACATGCTTACGATATAAATACCTGCTTCCCACTTGTAAAAAACACATCCCGTCATCGTGAAATTCATCCACAAAGCAAATTCAACTTGAACTCGAGCCAAGTTCAACCCAATACTACTATCGGTTGTTGGTTTTGCTGCGCTGCCAAAAGTCACAAGTAAACGAACTCAATGTGAGGCTCGAAGCAACCGAAAGTCAATTTGACTGCAGTCCACCGCAACAGATTGCCTTTGATCCGGCAAAGGCCTCAGTGATGCTTATGTACGAATATATATAATTGCACACATATATAATTCATAGTCATGTACTTGTTTGTGTATGCATATTTGTATGAATGCAGTTGCATATACATACATAAATCATCGCAACATTATGCGTCCATATGTTTTGGGGCTTAAAAAGCGGTTGACTAAAGGATTTAGCCAAAGAAAAACCTAAATCAGCATTGCAGTTCCTACCGATTATTATAAATTTGTAGCATCTGTGAGGAAGGAAGGAAGATAATTTTTGTTGTTAAAAAGATGAATGTATAGCATAAGAAAAAAAATAAAAGTTCATAATACTCACTTCACTTCTAATTCATCGCGGCTGCAATAGCTGAGTGGTTAGCAGTGCGTACCAACATTCGGAAGGCCACGTTGCGAGTCTTGGTCCGGCCAACATCCAAGATTATAGAAAATAAATTTTTCTAATTTCTGTCACCTCTCAACAAGGACTGTCAAGCTCTTCGAATCTATTGCTGACACGAAATGAAAAGATTCTTATAAAACTCCGTCGGTCATTCGCAGGCGGTTCAGAATAAGCTATAGTTCTCTCCTAGGAGGAGCTCGGCCGAAAACCGCTTAAGCGGCTACAAAATGCCAATTATATTACATATACATATATGTTATTCATGACGCCAATTGACCGGCAATAATAAGCAGTAAAGATGGAGTGGTGATTGTGGTGATATGAAGTAAAAGATATTTTAGGTTTCGCTTCATTTAACCTAAGCTGCGGTAAGGAATCCTAAACTAAGAAAAAATAACTTTTAATACTGGATTTCGCCTATATATATTAATATTTTATACATACATAAATAGGATTAAATATTAAGTCTCATCTTCAAGCTTATAGATCATTTTTTGACGGATTTTTTAACAAAAACCTGATATATGAACAAATCAGTTGTATTAGGGCTAAATATACATAGTTCTCCGGTCTCGTTGATTTTCCCAGATGATAGTTATTTATATATACTCGTATGTGTATCCGGATAACATCATGGTTTGAGATAATTTTTTGACGGATTTTTGACCTCTTATACGAACAAATCGGTTGTATGGGGTTTATAAAATATTATTTTGCATATTTGTATGCAGAGTACCTAATCTCACACTTGTAGCTTCTTTTTTTGATGGATTTTTGACCAAAAAAATCTTATTTCAACAACCAAATAATATACACGTATGTGCAAAATACCAAATCTCACGCTGTGAGTTGGTTTTCCTACAAATTTTTGACCTAAGATCTCGATTTTGATGGGTCTATCGCTTCTACTTGTGGTAATATATATACTCGTATACTTCGGACAAAAGTTAATGTATCATTTCATGTACTTGAAAGGTTTATAAAGTAATAGAACAATTTATATAAGTAATATCTCATCTAAGATTTTATTCTGAGCTATTTCTTTCATTAAACGTTTTGCAAAAATAAAAAATTCAAAACACAAATTTTTGCCAACCAATGGGAACTTACCAGGATTTCATTAGAGCGATATCTCTTACGTGCAGTTAAATTTTCCGTTTGTTGTGGATTAATACAAAGGTCAATGTCTACTTCGACTTTTTACTTTTTAATTTATTTTTATGACTTTTTATTATACTTAATTTAAAATAAATATTAATAAAAATTCAATATAAACCTTAAAAACTACAGCAATTGCTTACGTTTTCTACAATCGCGACTAGTATTCGTATAATCACCTAATCAAATCAAAATATAGAAAATAATTCCACCTCAGTCGCCTATCCTACATATCAACGTTACACAATTTGCCTTAACCACAAATTCACTGACAGCAAAATACTACCTTCTTGCATTTTACGCCAGTAGCTAAAATGGCAATATTGTTTGGCCACAAATTAGTTGTGGCTTTTGGCTAAAAACCATCAAAAATTTTGTTAAAATTGCACTATGTCTAGTCTACAAGTGAAGTGTAATAAAAATTAATAGAAATCATACCAAAAAGTGTACAATAAATATAAATAAACTAACAAAAATCATTTTTGATCAGATATTGCCGTCAGCTCGTGGGAGTAGTAAAAAAAAACATGCATACAGACCAAACTACACGTTGGGCATTTACTACGAGTAGCGCATAGCAAACTCATACCACCCACAAACCAGCCGAAATCACCCAAAATGCCTTGCAGATAAAAGAGAAAAAGTATTACCCGCCCGCTGCATAGCTTAACCGATATTGCCACTTGATACTGATTTTTTTTTGTTGGTGTAAATATTTCAAAATTTATTTTATATGTTTTCTTTTGGCGATATGTTTAATTTAATTAAAGCCAATTAGATTATTGATTATAAATTTCGTTGTTGTACTTTTAAAGTGCGCCAAATGATCAAACTGCAAATTATATTATAATATCGGTAAATTCGCTGACATTTGCTGCTTTGCTGAATGGTTGACTATTTTTGTTGTTGTTTTTGATTTTTTGTTATCTAGTGTAGCACAAACTACAATTCAAAGAATGTGTTGAAAAGGTTCTAAGCATATGGTATAAGTAAAAAGTAAAAAGTAAAAAGTAAAAAGTAAAAAGTAAAAAGTAAAAAGTAAAAAGTAAAAAGTAAAAAGTAAAAAGAAAAAAAGAAAAAAATAAAAAGTAAAAAGTAAAAAGTAAAAAGTAAAAAGTAAAAAGTAAAAAATAAAAAGTAAAAAATAAAAAGTAAAAAGTAAAAAGTAAAAAGTAAAAAGTAAAAAGTAAAAAGTAAAAAGTAAAAAGTAAAAAGTAAAAAGTAAAAAGTAAAAAGTAAAAAGTAAAAAGTAAAAAGTAAAAAGTAAAAAGTAAAAAGTAAAAAGTAAAAAGTATAAAGTAAAAAGTAAAAAGTAAAAAGTAAAAGTAAAAAGGGCATCCTTTAGATATAGTAAAATTTGGAAAACTTTGATTTTTCGAAATATTCCGACTATTCCAACTTAAAAATTAACTTCGCTTAAGCATCAGCACATGTATATTTAGATACGAATAACTACAATTTGTAAGCAGCAATCACCAATGCAAACGATGATCTCAACAGCTTTGCTCTAGTTTCGAGCTAAATTTCAAAAGCAAAACTGAAATTGTGACCTAAGGACATGGTGAGCTATAAAAAATGAAAACAAAATCAATGTGAAATCAACTGCAAGGAAATATGAGTCAATATCATATAACCAAAAGCGATTGTTGGTCTCTCTTTTCTACAATTGCTAAGCAAAGCGATTTCTTACAGACTTAAATAAGTGAAAACTAATTTTATTTCTTTTATTGTTATCTTACTGTTGTTGTGATTTGCACATAATTTGTACACTGCTGTTAAAGTGCTGTTTCTGCTGATTGGCAGAGTTTTTGCAGCTTTTCTGCGATTTCGGCACTCTGTGGCGTAGACGCGTGGCTTATGGCTCGTGGCAATGATTTGAGTTGTGTTCGTGGTAATCAGTGGCAATAACAACGACTATTCTTTTTTGTTGAATTTACATGCATTTCTAAAAATTGTTATGCATACTGAAAATTGCGTTTTTGAGTTTGCTGTTTATTTATTTATTGTTTTATTAAAAAAATATTATATGTTTATTGAGTAAATTTTGTTGAATTGATGATTAAGTTTGCGAAAAAAGGTTTAGTAACAGTTTTTGATTTTTTTCCAGTGTTGGGAAAATAGATTTAAATGTGTTTACTTAAGGTAGTGTAAGGTATGGTGGGGAACATATCAAATCAGACATGTAACGACATGCCCTCCTCCTCCAATTTGTGGTTTTGCGTCTTGATGTTTTTCCAATAGGTGTCGCTATTTATCTGTATCTCGCGTTGTATTAGTCCGATCGGGCTCCGGTAAATAGCGTTGGAAAGATGACATTTTGTATGATTTTGAGCTTGCATCAAAGATGTACACTAGCACAGAGAAAAGACGCTATATTTAACAGTTTTTCTTCGATAAGGACGAAAATGTAAGCCAGTCAGCTGAAAATGTGAATAACGTTTATAGTATTGATACTCTTAATACTGTTGTGTACAGAAGTACATATTAAATAGCATATTCTGTGACATTTTAATTAATTTTCTCGTATTTTTCCACCTGTTGAGACATGCCGTCACATAGGAAAAACATTGATGTCAAACAAATGTTGGAGGCAATAAAAATGATAAAATTCGGAACAATACCAAGGAATATGTTACTAAGTCAAATGGATTCTGCAATGCCCAGTACATCGGACTCGGGGAGCATGTCGCGCCTTTGCATGATACTTGGAAATCAGTTGCACCGCTGAAGTTGGGAGCACTAGCCAAAAAATCAAATCGTGGTCGAAAGTCCATGAAACCCACTGTTTTCACATCGCCTGAAAAGTTGTCCACAACACGTGCAAAACATGATTCCAAGCTCAAAAAATTGGACAACCAAAGGATAAAATGTCAATTTTATAAAAAAAAAATCAGTCAGAGAGAAGTAAACGCCAACTGAAAAGAGAAAAGGGCCATCATAAACAACACCATGGGCACAATCGTCAATACAAAGGGCAAAGCTAGATGAAGCAGAAGAAGATGTTGACCGAGATTTTTGTATTTTTATGCTCAACCGCAACAACTCACAAATATATGATACTTGCGGGCGAGAAGTTCATGCAAGTTGCATTAAAACATTCACCAGCTTCTTATTATTTCCTAATTGTAACTCCAACCAAAGTTTATTTTTTTGGAATTTTTAATCATACATTTTTTCTCTTTTTGTCATTTTCTATCATTTCCAGTAGTTTTAATAAATGATATTCACATCTACATAATGTTTTAGTTCAATACAGTAATCCACCACCATACCTTACAATTTTCGAAAACGAAAAAAATCATTGATTTCTACCAAGAGCTGTAAAATTTCACTCAATTCGAATTCTGCCACTCACTTTCGACAGAAATATACTCAGTAAATGTCAGCAACTTGAAAAATATCGATTTTTGAGAATTGGACATGGAAAAAACCAAAGTGTCCGCCACCACACCAGGGAGCATAATCATGGAAAAACTGCTTCGTATAGAAAAAAAAATTTTATTTCATCAGAATTAGAAAACAAATATAAACCACTATTGCTACAAATACATTGCGTTAGTTGATCTTTAACAAAAATTATATTTTAAAAATTTATTTTAAAAATACCAATTAATAATGTTCTTACTGACTGAGATAGAAAAATTAAAGTTTTCAGTAACCTTTTGCTTGCATATTGGTGCTATAATGTTGCTTTAGTTGAAGTAAATATTAAGAGTTACAAAACACTGTCCTCTTAACGAGATAAAAGCCCACAGATTTTGATTTAGGAAGAAGGAAGAAAATCACAAAACTTTCAAATAGCACTCTGGATACCAATACCCGTTCAATGATGAGTATTGTTGTATATTTTTTTAAAATTAATGTAATATTTTTATGACTTTAACGCCTAATAGTTTTGATATTATGATAAAGGTTCGAAAAAAGGAATAAAAAACCTTACTATTTTATTATTTTAGGAAGTTATCTGAAAAGAACACATCAAAACCCTATAGTAATATTTGTTCTATCAAAAAAAAAAGTTTCCCAAACATTATTTCCTTAACTTTTGATCAATATCAATTTCAAGTTAGGGTAATGTAAGTATGTAAGAAGAGCAAATCAAATGGATCTTTTTGCAAAATTTCCCACCAATTTATGTTCCTTTAAGAGAAACGCACAGCTATTTGTTTAACGACAATCAATTAATGCGCCCGCGATTACTTCAGTACCCGACTTGGTGAAGGGTATTGCAAATATGCAAAGCTGGAATGAGTTCTAATGTTAACAATGTAGTGGCAAAAGTGCACTGAAACTCGTCGTGTTGTTTTACTTAGCATTTTTAGCGGCATACCTACTTTTTAGCGAATTTAGTCAACGAACGAAAAGAAACGAAAAGAAAAGCCAATAAACTTAAATCTAATTTCTCCAATTAATTACCATCTAAATGCCCTGGCGCTTACTTAGTAAGAAGCTTGCATTTCCATTTTAAGTACTTAGCAGTGAATTGAAACGATTTTCCGCTATTTGCGTCTAAAGTAGTTTGAATTCCTTCAACGAGCTGCACGTGCGCGATCTTTGTTGCAGTGGCAATGGAAAGAGTGAGTTCATTTGGTCTCTGTATTTGCCAACTTTTCTAAATTAATTAGAATTTTATATTGGTTTACTACTCTGACCTGACTGAATACTGTATTTCTAGTCGGAAAAAAATTCAGCAATTTCTTGCAGTACTTTTAGAAGCCGCATTTGTGGTGTTTGCGGTCGAAAATTGCAACAAAGTAGTGGACAGGGCACACATATTTGAAATAAATTAAATTGCAAATAAGGTTAAATGTTGGCAAATAACGTATTTTTAAATTTAATGTAATTCCAATGCTATAATAAGTTCATAACGGTAACGATTTTTTTGAATTATTTGTATTTTTTGTGCTTTACATATATACATATATCATAGAAAATTATGAATTATATAAAATACTTTTTTAATGATATAATTTTGGTGTGCAAATTAATTCTTTTGAAGAAATCGAAGAATGACTCAATGTTTGGATGGAGGACAGAGTGCACTCATTCCTTAAGTATGGTTTTTCGAAAATTACCAGAGAGATGGAAAAGAGTAGTAGCTTCTGACGGACAACACTCTGAATGAAATGAGTTTTTTTCAGTGAAAAAATATTTTTTTAATACGAAAAAAGCGGACCGAATTAATATGTACCCACATCATTTATGCAGTTTGTTTTGATTGTTGTAAGAAATTAATTTTTTCATTAATTTTAATCAGTTAAAAAAATATATACTTATACGCGGTGTGTCCCAAAAATAACCGAACTTTATATTTAAATCATAAAACATACAGCGCCATCTATTGAAAATTTGCAACATTAAAAGGATACATTCATCCTCTTTCAAACGCACCTAACTTCATGTAAGTCGGATAACAGATGTAAAAGTGACAGCCATTTCAATAAAACCAAAAGTGTGCTAATGGTTCCAAAAAAAAAAAATGGAACAAAGAGCAAATATAAAATTTTGTGTTAAACTTGAAAAAAATTGAAATTGAAGTTTAAAAAATTAAAAAAAAAATTGAAAAAAATGAAGCAGCCATAACCGAGGTACTGAAGAACATTTCTATAAATGACATAAAAAAATCTATGCATGCGCTGGTTGATCGTTCCAAACGTTGTGTTGAGTCAAATGGAACCAATTTTGAATAAATAATAACTTTCAAAGATAATATAATGTGTATTTTACTATTTTATATCCAAAAAGTTCGGTTATTTTTGGGACACACCGTGTATGTACTGAAAACAAAAAAAAATAAAAAATGACGATGATTATCTGTGTAAGTGGTTATTTGTATTTAGGTGTGAAGAACACAAAATTTCATGCTCTTGGAAGCTTTCTTGGTGGAGTTTTGACCCAAAGCTTAATATCTGAACAAATCGGTTATATGTGGGATATATGATGTAGTTCTCCGATCTCGAAGATCTTACGTGGCAATGTTTATTTATAGATACTATTGTATAATTCCGAACTGTTGTCCACTGATTTTGTTGCTTTTTAGTGACAATATTTTGTATAGGTAGCTGTTGTAGGTGCGTATAACATCATATCTCGCGCTTTTATATTCTTTTTTGTAGGATTTTTGAGCCAAAACCTCATATCTGAACAAATCGGTTGCTTGAAGACTATATTTGATAGTGGTCTGATCTCGCCTGTTCAAACCAAAAATCACTTAAATATACTATCACTTAAATATACTAGTTTGTTCACAAAATGGCAAAAGACGGACATCATCATTCTGACCCGATTGGTATAAATTTTGAAGTCTCTATTTCTTCTCCTGTTGGTACCTACCCTTTTCGTGTACATGAATTGCTAAATTGTCACTTATTGCATGCACTTTATTAATTCCTTATTTAAATTGTTGAACTTACTAAAAGACTGTAAGAAGTCTACTCTTTCCACTTTGATTAATGACATTTAAAGAAATTTTGAAAACGAAGCATTTAGCCTGCATTTAAATGGTTAGATATGTATGAGGTTGGAAATCACATAAATATTCTGAGAACTCAACCAACACACAAGTAAGACAGTTGAATTGAAAATGTCGGTGTGAAAGTTTGTGAGTGCTGCAAGTTCGCCTTTAACATGCAATTTTGCGCACGCAAGCGTAGATTGCGTAGGTTGCCTTCATTCACTTTGCTATCTCTCTCGTTGAGTGCCTACGTACTGAATATAAGTTATACGTGTACGTAAGAAGAAAATGTGAGGGTGATGTATAAGAGAGGAATAAGAGACTAAGCATTACACACATTTTGTATTTGTGGTGCAAATATTGACTTTACAGAAATTTAAACCAGTTTTTTGGTATCATGTTGCGTGTTGTTGCTGATAGGCATCATTTGATTAAGTACAAACCTTTTATGCGGGGCTATATATGTAGTAAATATATACACGTATATATATACATGAAAGGTGTGCTACATAAGAAGTTTAATTTCTTATGAACCGTTGCATATTCTAATTACATTATTTGTATTTCTTAGCCGATGCAAAAAATCAGTGTGTAAATTAGATTAACTACCGAATCCATCAAGCAATCTAGACATTAAATAATTGTATTTAAGACCAGGTTCCTAAAAAGAATGTGTTTTTTTAAAACAAATTTTATTTATTAAAAAAAAAAAATATTTATAAATGAAAGTTTTTTGTAGATAAGTAGACCTATAAAAATATGAATTGAAATACTTTTTTTGTTTTAATACGCTGTTCGCTCAATTATATAAGAATTTTTTATATACTATTGTCTTCAGTTTATTTACAAAATTATTTTCAACTTTTTAGTTTAATATTCTTTAAAAGCGTGTTTTATTAATTTTTTTAAACTTTATTTATTTTATATATTTTTCTAATTAACTCTATTTTGATTTTATTTATTTCTTTATTTTTTATGAATTAATTTTTTTTTTATATTGTACTTTAGTTTGTTTTATTTAATTTAATTTTATTTTATTTTATTGTATAATACTTCGTTTCAATTTATTTCATTTAGTTTATTTTATTTTATTGACTCATTGTATTTTATTATTTTATTTTATTTTAATATTTCTTACTTTTAACAATAATCAAATAATTTTTTTTATTTTATTTTATGCTATTTTATTTTTTATTATTTTGATTGATTTTATTTTTACCTTTCTTTTGTTAATATATTATAAATTATTTAAGGAGTAAGACCACTGTAGATGCATCAAAAACAAATTTTTTTTTGGCTAAAAATTTTCTTTGGACCTTCCAGAATAAGGAACAAAAGATCTTACCGAGCGCACCAGGCAGGTCCGATATATATTTTGTATTTCTCAAAGCTTTAAATGCATTTTTTTTAATCATGTTTTTCAAGTTGGCTCGCAACATAACTAAAAAAACGTTCAATATTTTCAATTGGCTGTTTTCTTAGACCTTTTTAATATTATTTGAAAGAGAATGGCGTACAGGATTTTAGTTAACCTAATTTAAACAATAGTTGTAAACAACTAGATTTCGTTTTTTTGGTCGAAAAGGAGTTTTTTCTTTAAATACTTCCAAGTTTCACAAAAATCAATATATTTTAAAATCCGTAGGCCATTCTCTAGCTATTCTCATGTAGATAAACAAAACTTTTTTTACTTTCTTGCTGATTCTATTTTGCATCCTTTGTGCTGCAAGCCGCGGGGCTCTTAGAAAAAAATCACTATACAAAAATGTCTATAGTTCCGCAATTTTAAAATATTTGTTTGTTATAAACTCAATTTTTTCTATTTAAGTGTGAGGCTAATAAACATTACAATTGTTTGGCCTTTCTTTCCATATAAAAAACATCTTGAGAAAATATGTTTTTTTTGCGTTTACATTGAATTTACCCCTTAATTTAATTTTTTCATTACAGCTTCATTAATCTTATTTGTTATATTTCATTTGATTTTGATGTGGGATTTGTTTTCAATATTTTTTCTCTCATGCTAAATTTTTGTATTTCTTTCAGATATTGAAATAACATTTTTCGGTAAAAGAATCATTTAGCTGTGAAGCGATCATCGTAGCCTTGCAATTAACCAAATACATCAAGAAACAGGGTGATATGTAGAGTGCATTCAGTATTTCAAAGAAACTGCATGTAGATGTCACCAAGTTGAAATGAATTAGTCCAAAGGAGAGTTAAAAATTGACAGAGAGACAGACAGACTTACAAGTGAGGCTAATAAAATGGTGTTAAAACAAGATCTCGGGAATTAAATTGTGGCAAATTGCAGTTGGATTACAGATTAGCAAAGAACGAGCGAGGAAATATTATTAATTGTTCACTTTCTAAAGGGAATTAGAATGAACGGACAGTATTACGCTAATTGGTTGAGGCAGGCGCGTTAGACAGTCGTACAGAAGAGGTGTGGCAAGTTAGCGCGCGGAGTGCTGGTTCTTCGAGACCACGCTCGTGTGGGCAGAGATGGCTTAAAACCTAACTGGATTTACAGAGATTGACTATCCACTCTACAATCTGAACCTGGCTCTGAGTGACTTTTTCCTTTTTTTCAAAATTAAAAAAAAAATGATTTTTAAGTACACTACGATCGCAATTAAATTCACTATAGCATGGATAAACGCTGGTCATTGATTGATGAAGTTCGTCTCCATGCACTGTTGTTGAGTCAATCTACGTCCGTCGAAAGTTGTAAGAAAATGTTCATATTTTAAGATACTGAAAATAACACAAATAGCATTCATATATCAAAACGTTCTGAAAATGTATAACATCAAAAATGTCAAACTTTACAATAAAGTTGACACTTGCACGATTGCAAATCTGAAAATATAAAGGGCAACTCGCTTATTTTATTATTTTTAATTTTTTTAATCAAGCATAAAAAGTTGTATAAGAAAAACCTACTATGACAATATAATAATATAATATTAATATTTATGTAATATAATATTTTTCCATAATTTTTTAAATGCAATAAAGTTAAACCCGCATCTGAACTGCCGACAGATTTTTATTAGAAGCTTTTCTTTCATGCCACAAATGCACTTGGATGGCTCCCTGCCGGGCGACTGCTATTAGAAAAATTAATTTTAAAATTTTTGAATATCTGTCAAACGAGAACTCCTGCTAACCACCCGGCTATTACGGCCGCTGTCTTACATTATCTAAAGCGAAAATCGATTGAGTGAGCTCGTTTCGTGAGTCTTTTGCTGCAAATGCCAAACCACTCACGATCACACATATAATACTTTGCACGCTCATCAATAAGTAACTGCCCAGCTGTCAATTTGCAAATCAATAAGATATGTATCTCTGATCGGAACGTTAAATTGGCAGATTTGTAAAATGAAATTGCCTGGTGACGACCATTAATAGCCACTTAGTTGCTGTCTATCCACCAATACTTCCGCTGATAAGATAAATTTCTATAAAATTTTACACATACGAGTATACTACACGTATATATGAACATGTTAATATGCAGGTGTATGTGTGAGTGCATATGTAATTTATATGTATGTTTATGTTTATAAATTTGCACACTCCCCAATGCTCGAATTCTAATTCATTTATTGTATTATTGTAATAATGTTTGTAGCAATTTATTGCAGGTGACTTGATTTTCTATACTTCCTCGACTGCTGCTTATAAACAATGGTGTAGCTTGCTTGTGAACTACGTCAGAAAGCAAAGGAAGGTCTAGGAGAACTCTTGAATACTAGTTCAGCGAAACTTGTGTCGTCTGGTGAAGGCTCCACAGCCACAGCGTCATCTAATTAATACACAATGGGGCGTCTGTGTTACTGCCGCAGCGGCACTTCTTCTTCGCTAACTGAGCAAATTGCAAAGGTATCTACTTATGTACTAATTTATTGGCCTTTCTTACTTTAGTTTCTTGCAAACTACTATTCGTTCTGAAGTTTGCTGAAGTTCACTTTGACCATTTTTCGTAGGCCGAAAAGGCATATGCGACTCGAATTTCTTTTGTGGTGCCGCGTTGCTCCATTCATCTGTTAACGTATTTTAATTAGTAATCAAACTGCTGTCAGGTATATGTACGTGCCCTTTTTAGGCTTCTTACCGACGTACAAACGGTTGATGGGAAACACTTGCTAAGCCTTTAGTGCCCAAAAGGAAATACCTATATTTCTTTAAATAAATTTAACATCAGTAAGTACACAACACGTACATTTAATAAAAAATTTGAGAAACTTGAAAAAGTTTCCTCAAAATCGAAAACAAAATGGCTAAAGTTCCGATTCAAAATTAAGACCGTATCAACCCTTCGCAAAAATTATTATTGGTTCAATTTAAAAAAGAATTTTCAAAGAAATTTACTGTCTAACCAAATTTGAAACATTGTCCCAAGCGACATTGCATCGCTCTATGGGCTCTTGTAAAGTTCCAAGAGGATACGACGTTTTCGAGCCAAGTTTTGTTCAGCGATGGAGGCCATTTCTGGCTCAATAGATATGTAAACAAGCAAAATTGCCGCATTTGGGACGAAGAGCAGAAAAACCACGATTTCGTGTAGTTTGTGGACCGGTGGAATCATTGGTTCATACAATATTTCTTCAAAAATAACGTCGGTGAGAACGTAACCGTCAATGGCGAACGTTATCGCGCCATGATTACCAACTATTTGATGCCTGAAATTGAAGCTCGTGATCTCGGCGACATTTAGATTCAACAACCGTCATGCGAGCACTATTTCGATTACCCAAGAGTTTACCATTGGACAAAAAACAGCTTCGAACCACTTGAAAGGGACAAGGGTTTTTGTGAGAGAGGCAAAATGACGTTACCTACAAAGTGGCATAAAAGTATCGATCAAAGCGGTGCATTTTTGACTGAAATCGGATAATTTTAACTTTGATTAATAAAATCATTCCATTTCTTCATTCCATCAATTTTTTCTCCAGTCATATCAAATATTCTCTTTATAAAGGGTGTTCTTTTTAGACATGTGGTTTTTTAATAACAATTAAAAAGCATATTATTTAATGTTATGGCAAAGAATTAAGTTGTAACATTATGGCCAGCTTTATTTTAGAAGAAATATGAGCCAATGATTCTCTCTGCCATTGCTCTGAGAGCACATCAAACAGTGACTTTTTGGAAATGTGACGACGTTTCAACAATTGCTTGTGGATTGTAATCACTCCAAATGCTACAATTTGTTTTATTAACGTGTCCATTCAACCAAAAGTGAGCTTCAATTTTTGCAAGAGTGGGAATTTGTAGGTCACATCTTGGTGGTGCGAAACCGATTCATAATTGATCGAATTACCGACTGTGCTGCGATTATATCGACCAAACATTAGACGGAGCATACCATTTAGTTTGTATTTGATAGCCATTAAAAGCTGACAACATCGTGGCGTGGAAAAAAGAGAATTTCGTGTACTGATTATGCATTATTTTTAGCAAAAAAAAAACAATCACCGAAACCAGGGAAAATCTGGATAAATATTGTTGGAAACTGGTTTACTCAATTCCGTTGTGATCGCACCAACTTCGAACATTCACATCGCCCAAAAGGGGGCCATCACACCAGAACTTGTCGATAAAATCCGTTGAATGATGTAGGACCATCAAGGACTAAAATTGCGTGTAGTGGCTGAAACTATGGGCATCGCAACTGGGAAAATATATCACATTTTACATGAATATTTTTACATAAAAAGCTATCCGGTTGATGAGTGCCGCCATTGCTCATCCGCCGATGTTCCTCCTCATAATACTAGAAACCAAAAAGCAATCATTACAGTGAGTTTCTCTGAATGAACGTGTACCAAAGAAAGTGGGCCTGTGGAGCAAAAAGGCCATGGCCACAGTTTTTCGAAATGCACGAGTTGTCATTCTCATCGATTACCTTGAAAAAGGTAAAACGATCAACGATGAATATTATTCAAAGGTTTTTAACCGATTCAACAATTAGCTGAAGCAAAAAGGACCGCTAGCGAAAAAAAGTTCTGTTCCATTAGAACAATCTACGGGTGCACACATATGGTACATATGTACACACCATGTCAAAAATTGATAAATTGAGCTACGAGCTGCTACCCCAAACTAGCATATTATCCAGATTAACAGCCCTAAAGAAATGGTTGGACGGAAAGAGATTCAAATCGAATAAAGAGACAAAACAAACGGCAATTTTAAGAGGCTTGAAAACCCCTAGATACATAAATTGGAAAAAACGCTGAATTAAGCGTATAAAATTCCGCGAGGATCGGTAAGGAACTCTATGAGCTCCAGAACTGAATAGAGAAGGTACAAGAGTATCCAGCTGCTGCCATCCATCGATAAGTTCTGATTTCTTCAGATTTGAAAAGGAAGCGAAGGATATGGGTCTGGTAAGAAACGAGAGCGAGCCAACAGGTGCTACTTTGGACTGAGTAGGCAATTGAAAAGTAAAGTTCTCTCTCTATGAACGAAAACCAAACTCTACAAGTCGTGGGAATGATGAGGTGTATAAGAGGCGACATTGACATAGTTCAGCGAATCAAGGCTAGGTGATATGGTCCAGATGGATAAAAATACACCAGCTTTGAAAGGTTTCAATGCAGTATGCAGTAACCGCCGTTGGACGCAGAAGAATAGAAAGGCCTTCACTCCGTTGGAAAGATCAGGTAGGAAAAGACCTGGCTCTTCTTGGATCCAAACAGCGAAAATAGGAAATAAATGGCGTTGTAAACTCGGCTATAATCGCGAAGAAAAAGAGGAAATGTATAGCATGTTAGAAGCTAAGTTTTTACCTCCGACGTCTTATAAAAGGAAAAACACATGGAATTGCCATAAAAAGTTCTCCACTTGACTGTTAATTCTACAGAATAAATATCAAACAAATAATCCTAAAAGAGACAACCATTCATCCACCTGAGTGTACTTAACTGTAATGCTAATAAATAAATGTAAGTCAGTGCTTACTTCCGCGCAATTTTTCTTGGTGGCAATTTTAATTAAATTTCCTTTGTGGAACAAGTGGCATTTGCACAATTTCTTATATTTTATTTTTTAATATCGTACATAAAAATATTTTTGGTAGAGGTACACACTTGAAGTCTAACCCTACGGAAATCAGAAAGTAAATTAAATTAAAAATACTTTGCTCGTGGCTGTGGCTTTCGGAAATCTCAGTCCAAGTCTGCTGGTAGCGCCTTACAAATGTCACACTAATGACGTTAATAACATTTCTATGTAAATGTAAATGTTGCATGTGCTGAGGCGGAAGAATTCCAGCCACTTTGAATGTGGCATGTGGCCACAATGTGACTTCTTTGCATGCCCAACTCGTTTTGTGTTGTTGCAAGTGATTGCGGAACATTAAGGTTCTGATCTTCAATTTGCATTTTAAATAGCTATAAATACTGCTCGACTGCTCCAAGTTAGCTGACAATTCAGAGGAAAGCACTTTCTGGTTGACTACTGAGTGTTCATACAGACATGTGTACGAAAGTGTTAACAATGTTATACACATGCATGCATGCATGCATACATACATATATACGCTGATAAAAAAAAAAGAAAAAGAAAATTTACTGAAGCTGATTAAGGAAGCAAATAGCAGCCGTCGGGCATCCTATGTTGATGGCTCGAGCAGCGGGTGTCATGTAGAACATAAATCAAGTTGTGGCACAGCGATGGCAGCAGCAGTAGCCATGTTGGCGGACAGCAAAAATTAACTTATACTTGCTTCTATATGTATTTCAAAGTGTTTCGTTTTGCAGTCAGGGCGGGTGTCGGAAAACATAAGTGAGGGGCAAAGTTGTTGAGCACAGCCCACTGGGTGATGAACATCATGTAGGAAATGTTGTAGTTGGATGTGCGAAGGTAGGTGATTATATTCTTTTATATTTAGATCTAGCCCGGTTAAATATTAGAGCGCATAATTGGTTAAATTGAAAACACTTTCGTTTTACATTCTGTGTCAGTTTCAATCTCTGTTTCTCCCTCCTTACTCTAAAGGCACTATCTGAGCAGAGCACTTCCTATACTGCAAGCATTCAAGTTCGCTACTATCTTAGTAATTAGTTCATTGATGAGGGCAACTTACTTCTGTTGTTGGTGTTGCTATTGTTGTTGTTGTTTTTGTTGTTGTTTTTGTTGTTGTTGTTGTTTTTTGCTGTTGCTGTTGTAACGACTTACTTACCCCGCAATCTAAGTCGCCGAGGTCATCTAAAGGGAGGTCCAGCAAACATGCTGTTTCGACGGGATTGGACCAAAGGGAGAGGGGGGCTAGATGAGTCGGTTTAAGGGGTATGCTGGGGTCGAGTCTGGAAAAGTAGGAGTTTAACCTGCTACAATATCCAGATCTAAGTTGTGCCAGGATACTTACTACTCTTCTACAGTGCTTTGCAATTTCTTCTTCATAAAGATATAAATATTATTTTTAAATTAACTATTGAATGCCTTAGCAAATTTATAATTATTTATTTCATATAAGTGATGAAATAATACACATCAACTCTTTAGTTTTATAAGAAAACATGAACTTGATATATGTAGCAAATTTTGCTGACTTTGATAATGACGATTATATGAAAATGGTGGATGGCATCTAACTTGCAACTCACCAAATTTATGAATTAACACCAAAAACGGATATTAAATTAAATAATTAATTTGTAAACTGTTCAAGATAAAGTATCAGATTAGTAATTGGATTACATGGGTTATATGTGATTTTCTAGAATTACAATATTTTGGGACTTAAAATGTCGTTGAAACGCGTTATGGAGTAACGTGAAAACCTATATTTTCAAAAAATATGAAGAAATGACCTACCCTGTAATATACAGAGATTTTTACTACCTTTGTGAACTTTGTACTACTTTTGAGAGGGGTTTAAGTCCTAACAGAATTTATTTTTTTATTTTTCTAGCATCTTTGAGCTATTTAGTATTCGAAGAAATATGTCAGTTGAATTTTTTTCTACCTTTAACACGGAAATTGACAGCAAAAGATTAAACGAATACAAGCAGTCTCTCTAAGCTATTTCGATTGATGGATCTCCAAATGACCACGCTAGCCTTTAAACCTGCTCATCGTCTAATTCTTTGTGGTGAAGTCTAAATAATCCTCATATTCTGCGATCTCATTGATTTAGATGCTCTGAAAGGCTACTAACATGGTTTTAGTTTGGGGCTATAGACTTACGAGGCATATCCAGAAAGTAAGTATACTGAGGCTCTTATGTTTGGAAGGGAAAACTTTCATTTGAGGTTTATAATGAGGAAAAAACGAGTTTGTGCAAGTTAAAGTTTAAAAACGGTCAACGTCTGTGCGTGATAAACAAAGGGCTGGAATAATTTCAATTTGACTGATGAAATATCTGATATAAATCAAAAATATGCTTCCAAACGGTTGCAAATTGACTGTGGATGAACTTTCTACAATGTTTCCGGGTCCAGATTTTGCAGATCTCTCCTAGACGGAACAATCACCGAAACACGCAGTTATAGGAAATTATTTTCGTAAGAGGTTGGCGGGAAACTGCTTTGAGGGAGGTATCAAGATATGAATACCCTTGCAGCTTAGGGATTCAAGAATATACCCGCGGTAATTCATGCCTGTCGTACGAGGTGACTAAAATCCAATAGCTACAGCGACAGTCGGGTCTTTATACTGGAACGATCCGGCCAAGGACTGTCACTCCCACAATATTTCTCCAAAAACCGAATTGGCGAATATTTTTGCGGTTACTAGAATGGTGACTATGACAAAAAATTGCTTACTTTACTTTAGTAATTTTTTGGTTAGATACAAAATTTTAAATTTAATTAATTTATTAAATTTTCAGAAATACTCTCGGAGGAGTTGACATTCCCTGCCAAGGGTCGACCACAATTTTTTATTTAAATTAATTTTCTATAACAGGGTTTGCACCTGGCCTTCCGAATGGCAGTACGAAATGCTAACCACTGACTTACCGTGGCCGCTTTAAATACACATATACCATACATAGGTAAGTACAAAAATACATCTAAAGTATATACGCATAACTAAATGAAGAGTTAAAAAGATACCAGCCACCAGCAATTTACGCTTTATTCCGAAACTTGCCGGTTTTCAGTTGTACATAAATACACGTAAAAGGTGCGCCATAACAATAATGGATGCGATTTTACACCTTTAATTATAGTGTTGTGATTTTCATCCATTGCATTCACAACGCACTTGACGGTGAATTATATACTGTTGATAGAAAGAAGGAAGGAATGGTAAGAGATTTACTTACCACTTTACGAACTAAAGCCACTACTACTTTGATTTCAATACTTGACGTATTTATTTTGAATGGGCGTGTTTATAGCAGCCGAAGCTGCTGATTGGCGTCATTGACAACATGCGATTATAATCCCCCTCATCGGCAAGTGGGATGCGTAAAACTTTAATCTCGGCGTTCAGTATTTTTAATTATTGTTTATTAATACAATCTGTTTTAATTATTGAAGTTCTGTTGCGATCTTAGTAATTACTCACAATTATTTAACATTTACTAAGGCAAAAAGTATACAGAATATTTCCACATTTAATTTTAGTAGAGGTTTAGTTAGGTTAAGTATTTTCTTAGGTTTATGTCTACTTAAAGTCCGCCAATTTGACACGTGTCATTTAATTATAATTCCTCTAAAATCTGTGTGTGTCTATCATACACAACACACAACACACATACAACTTACACCCATATGAAAATTTTAAAAGCGAAATAAAAACTCACTTGCTACACTTCAGCGCAGTGAAAGGCCACTTACTATGTATGCACATCCTTAAATGATGAATGAGTCCATTATTGCGGCCATAAATTCTGCAATCTACCGACCGACAGCGTAATTAAAAACACATTTAGCAAAACGATGCTACAGCGCTGATGCTAAGAACAGAGCAAGTAGTTAGAGCGGCGGCACTAAGAGCTTTTACAGCACCACCGCTAAATATCTACTAAGCAAACTTTATTATTCCTACTCACTTTTTACCACTTTGACGCAGCGAAATGTCTTGCCACGCGTTTGGTTACATAAAAAAAAAATTGCCAATGGAATTTAGCTTCATTTTTCTGCAATAAAATAATTAAGCTGCACCACAAAGAGTAACACCTTAAGCGATTTTTCACCGCAACAAAGAATTTTCTAAGATTTTCCTGTAATAAAATTGGCTTTCAATTTAAAAGACATTGAAAGCTACTCTGCAGAGATTTTCAATGTAAAAAAATATTCATAAGTTCGAAAAAATGGTTTTGTAAAGTTGACGAACGAATTTCTTGGAGACAAGAAACAGCCAGGCAGTCAACCACAGTTCTAAAACAGGTTTATATAATAAATAGATTTATCCGTCCGTCCGATTTCGAAAATAAACGAATGAATTTCTTTTTTATTATAAGGTTTGAACATTTGTACAATATTTTATGTGAAATCCTAAATTCAAATGACCGTTTCGCGAGTTTTTGCAAACTTCGATCCGTTTGAGGTAATTTTCGGACACTTTTTGGCACATTTTGGGCGGTATCTCAGCCATGACTTGACGTATATTGGTTTTCAAGTTTTCAAGAGTTAAATATTTATCCAAATGAATACGGTCATTGGTCTGACACGACAAAAAAAGTCCAACGGCGTCGATTCGCACGATCTCGGTGAATAATTGACATCGCAAAGACGAGAGATTGTGCGGTCGGAAAATTTCTCTCGCAATAATTCCATATTCGCTCGTCTTGCGCGCGTCATCTATTCTTCAAGTCGTGTTTCTCTATTACAGGCAAAAAAACGTCGGTTATCATACGATCATAAAGCTCCAAATTATCAGTGACAGTTTCGCCCTTGTCGAAGTAAGCTCCAATCATATCTTCGGACCTTAAAAGGCACCTGATAGTAAGTTTTTCCTTGTGTAATGGCGAACATGTGCCGTAAGTAGATCCCAGCTCCTCCTCCAATTTGTGACATGCATCTTGATGTTTCTCCATAAATTGGAGAAACCTACAATTTATTCTAAGCCACTCCCGAAGGGCCGATGTCATGACATTTTTTGCCTAGAGGAGACCGCAATTAGAAAAAAATATCTTCTACAATTCTGGATATACATAGTTATCCAATAAGAGATCTAGATCAATACTATCCAACTCCGGATATAAAAAAAAACAATAATCATCTCTCGAGAGCACAAGCCATTCATTTTCGAAAAAGTAAGATCCAGGACCATAAACCGCAACACGTTACACGTTGAGAATGTATCTTGAGTTTTCCGAGCCTCAGATCCGACAGTTTTGCTTATCGTCAAGATGATAGTTCGATGAAATTTTTATAGTGAATTTTTATCATTTCGATACCGTGTTGAAGCATGTATCGTTCCAGTTTTATTATTGGCGTAGTTTTTATTTGTCAAATGTCAAAAAATTACAGCTTCAATAGTGACATCTACCGTAATAGCGAACAATTGAAAATATGTAACATCTCTCATTCGAAAACCCTTTCTGACGTTTATATGGAGGCCAAATAAACGAAAAAGGTTTTGTTCTTAAACGAGGATTAAAATAAAAAAGCAGTTATTAAACCTAGATTTCTTCACAATATGGAAAATCTTTTGTCGAAAATCCTTGTCTCTGAGAATTATTTAGTTTGTAAGACTAATGAAGCAAAGAGATTACACAGATGCAAATCTCAAAGAAAAAAATTAATAAATAAGCTACCCATCATACTACGAACGAGATCGATGTGATAATAAGCTTTTGCAATACACTTTCGCAGTTTTCTTGGAAGTCCTTTGATCTTAAAATCCTTTGCACATTTAATAACAATTCCATAAAGAGAGTTAGTAATTTATCTAACAAAGTTCTAACTCCATAGCAAGTACGTTGCTACACCACTTAGTGCTTGCTTTCCTATCGTCTCCACATTTCACTACACTACACACATCCCTGACTGGATTTTATGACTATATATGTATGTATACGTAAGCTACTTTTACCTTTAAATCTTCTAATGTATGGTATATTATAAATATATATTCTTGTAGTATATGAAAGTAAAGAGCGAGTGTCTACAGCAATTTCCGCTGAAATGAATTGCAATAATAATTTATAATTCTGTCCAGTTGCTGTCGCCGTGTCTGCCGCTACAATAGACTTTTCACAATTCAGCGCTTAAAATTTGTTTGATGACTCAATTCCGGAAAGCATTCGTCCGCCAATAGCGTCCGCCATGACTATGATGAATTGCCATAAAACAACCTTCAAGTGCATCGACCGAGTAGGATGGCTGCGTTGCGTCTTTTATGGTACTTGCCAATATAAAATTATATGCATTTGTTGTTGTGGAGATGAAAGATTAACACAGTTTACAGTTGCACAATTGGGCTGAACATGTACATAGCTCATGAATGGAGGCTGTTGTATGGTACTGCGGTTGGGTTTCATCAACGGCATTCTTTCACTCAGTGTTTATTTTTTACTGTTACTGCCAATTCTTCTTGCCCGGATAGTGTTTGCGAGTCTTAGCTGCTGAGTTTATTTGTCGGTTTACTCTTTCCTACCATTATATAACCATTGCATTCTGCTATTAATTCTAGATCACTGCGCTAATAAATAGTTGGAAAGAAAGCTGCAATTTTTTTTTATGTATTTCTTACTGCTTCGGATTTTTTTCTCTAATTTTATGATTTCTTTTGCAGCAGTTGCACTGCTGATCTTTCATCAGCTTCAATATGCATTCATTAAATGAATTTTACTTCCGTGAAACGTCTTTAATTAGCTGTTTGGCTGAGTTATTGTATGTTAGTTTTTTATTTCCCGCTGACTAGCACATGTCTGGAATTAGCCGCAATCTTCATAAAGCAGTACCGCAATCGCTGCAAACTGAAATAGCAAATTAAATTGGAAATTCATCAGAAAAGGAATCCCTGACTTTTCCAACAATTTTCAATTAAAAAGTTTGTGACTACAAAAGTCTCAAAAATACCATACTTAGGTGTTTCTTTAAACGTGTGGTTTTCAAAGAGGCATTAGCTGGTTTTAAGTTGGCTTACCAGTTCATAATGAGCAGACCTACTCTGGAACAGGGTTCGAAAATAGTGTAAATTTATTACCAAAATAATGGTACGGTTCGCACCAAGTATTGGATCCTATACTTGTTCGTCATAATCGCTCAGCAGAATCGGTAATTCTAGCAACCATGCATTGATTTCGTACGAGACGCATACTGCGCACAACGAAGACGCTATTGGTGCTGTCAGTATATCATATGAAGATTTTATGAAAGCATTTTGGTTTTCGGATTTACAAATTCCAATTCGTGCAAGAATAGAAGCCGATTAAACAATCGCGACGCACGTTCGTTGAATGTGTCCAAGACGATATGGCCGTCGTTCCCGAATTTCATTAGAAATACTGAACTTATATTGTGCAGTAATTAACATAACTTTTGGTTGACAAAAATTGTTGCATCTAGAGTGATGAAATTCCCAAGCCACTGTCATTACATCCGCGCGTATATACATATATACTCGTATAAGCTTATGGTAAAAATCGCAACCGCCTTCCATGTGATGTTTCGACAAGAAAATTTAATATAGAACAAAGCTCAAAATTTTACAACTCAACTACAGCGTGCAATAAATTTACAATAAATTTCAAGAAATTAAGTAATTACAACGTCTATTTTTAAAATTTCATTTCAACTATATACATACATACATATAACACACAAGTCAAAATCTCCCTCCCTACTCTATTCTATCAATATTTTGATTTAAAATGACATTTTTTCCCAACAAATGGCAACATTTTTATTTACCCATGTCATTGAACGAAAATATGCAAAATGCGCTTGACATTAATTAGTGCAAAAATATTTTCGTAACCTAAAAGCGACAAGAAATCTGAGTAAATTCAGAGTAAACAAACAGCTCATTAGTGCAACACAAACAGCTTAGCACTTCGCAAATGTAATACGGTTTAGTTCAAACGGTCAGTCGGTGAAGTGATTTCAATTTAGAAAATATTCATGTTCGTTGGCTGTCACCTGTCGAGTGTCACAATTGGAGCAATAAAATCTGTTGCCGCAGTAGCAGCGACAGCAACATTTGTTGCACACATCGGACATTTGTGTCAAGCAACAAAATTCAGTATTATTTATGATTATGCATACATATTTGTGTCGAAATAAGTGAATATATACAACAAACTTACAAATAATTGTTTATCATTTAAACTATACATGCACGTCTGGCATTGGCAACTGAATATGTCGATGTTGCAAAATTGAAAAATAAATGAAATAATTTAGTCAACATGAGTTTTTTTCACAGAATATACATATATGTATGTATAGGTACATATGTCAAGTCATTTTTCCCAACAAACTTTAGAGATAAATATCTTCAAATTTTATGAGAATTCCTCTGTTTTTGCATCAAAAGCAACTTAAGTTAAAGGTAAATTAATTACATTTTTTGCTTTAAGAAATATAAAAATTTAAACCTATTTGACAAAAAAAAACGAAAATTAATAAAAAAAATATATATGTTTGTAAACCTCAAAGTTAAGTGGTATCAGCTTCTCACTAGGCAGCTTTTAAGTCCCGAGTTCAAGATGAACCTTGGATTGACAAATTCAGAAATTATTATTTTTGCACTTATCATCAGTTTTTTCAACTTTTTCTAACTTAAAATTCAAGCTTATGAATAAGGAATGGCAACTACAAGATAATCCTCTTTCGGTTTCGAAAATCAACATAAATATTAGGGCAAGTAAAAAGTTCGTTCTACGAGCTCCCCTATGGCTAAACGCTCAATTCAGCCCTCTACTGCCAACAACTGGACCGCTTGAAGGCAGCACTCATCCAGAAGAGGCCATCTTTGATCAACAGAGGCCGAATTATGCTCCATCAGGACAACGCCAGGCTACACACGTCTTTGGTGACGCGCCAGAAGCTCCAGGAGCTCGGATAGGAGGTCCTAAAGCACCCACCTTATAGTTCGGATCTGGCACCAAGTGATTATCATCTTTTCCTGTCCATGGCGAACGCGCTTAATGGTGAGAAGTTGGCCTCAAGAGAGGCCTGTACAAATTGACTCTCTAAGTTTTTTGTCAATAGGGAAGCAGCCTTCTACGAGAGAGGTATAATGAAGTAGGTATCTCGCTGGCAACAAGTTTACGAACAAAACGGCGCATATTTGACTGAAAGTGTACACAAAATTATCATATTTTGAAAAATCATTTAAAAAACCGAACGAACTTTTTAATTGACTTAATATATATAATTGGCGCTTTGTAACCACCTAAACGATTTCCGGCCGAGCTCTTTCTGCAATTTGTGGTTTTCACTCACAGTAACGATATTTGAGGTGGAACGAGCAGACCTATAGTCTTAAACTGTCTATAACCAATTCAGTCTTTTCAAAAATCTTTAAATTAAAACAATGGCTTGGGGAGTTTAAAGATTATGCGGACCGTCTTAAAGCTCGGAACCTGGCCAAGTTTGAATCACCATTTTTCTAGTAGGTTATAACAATTTTAACGCATTGTGCGATTATTAAGTGATAGTTTTATTGTACAACAAAGAAAAATGGTAGAAGTCACAGCTGTTTCGGAGATCACCACATCTTCTCATCAAACTTTTTCTGGTGAGGATCGAACCAACGGATGCTGACTTAACAGGTAAGTGCTCTACCACTGCGCCAACATCAGCTATGTAAACTGTTATTGCATTATTCAATTCATTATTAACTAACAACTATTATGTTTGGTTTTACAATTAAGAACTCTACTTTTGAAATTACGAAATGGATAGCCCTACACTTTGCTTCCTTTGTTAATCGATGCAGTGTTTTTATGAAATAATTATTTTTAAAAATTTTCGAAAGTTATTGTTAGTTTTTGTAACGAAAGATTTAATAAATAAATAAACTGAAGAAAGTGCCGATCAGACTCTATTATCCGCAATTCACTTTAAATGATCACACATCGAACCTTATGCAAAATACAGAAAATTGTAAACATTAGATTTTAAGATTAAAATTCACATTAGCTCTCAATTTAACCAAAATTTTTCTAATTAAAACTTTGATACTTACAGAGTATTACATAGCTTACTGGGTAATATCTATACACGTACATATAGCTTTCACGAATATTGTCCGGTAATAGACACATACATAGTTTTCACAGTTATTCAAAATATTTACAAGAATATATATTTTAATAATGTGTTTTAATTTTTTATGTCTACAGCAGCATGCCACCATGTAATGTGTACATAAATCATTGTAAAATTATGACAGTCATCATGAAAAATCGTTCGTTTGGCGATAATGTGCAAGTGCATAGAAGCACATTGAGATATAAATATGTATGTGAATATGTATGTACATATCTGCTTGCGTGTATGCGCTTGCAAATATTTTAGTTAAGTGCATAATGACCGTTGGCAATATTTATTTATGTACAGATAATGGGTAAAATCGAGTGAATGAAGTTATTATATGCAAAGAGATTAAAAAAACAAACAGCTTAGAGTAGAACAGTGAAAAGAGTATACGAAGAGGCTACTCACTTCGAGCACAGAAATATATATGTGACTATTATAAATTACATTATTATATTTATAAAACACATTTGACTGTAAAAATCACATTTTGTCAATCGCTAAAAAAAAGGCTCGTGTCGGTTTGTCGTATCGGCATGAAATGACTTCTTTCTTTTTTTTTTGTTTGACACCTTACGGTTGATGAGATTTGAATGCATGACTTAGAATTAATGGAAAATATTTAAAAAAACCAATAAATCTAATTCCAACATATAAAAGGCTACTCTCATCCTTTATCGCTTACAATGGTTACGGTCCCTGATTTATACTGTTCAATGTACTGCATTGGGCGCTTAGCATAGTGGGATATAATAGCTGCTGATGTAAAAATGCGGAAGCTTTTAACAAAATTTCTCTTCACTTGGCGAAACAACCATACATGCCTTTTTCTACTACTAGAATCTAACACATACGTGTAATAACAAAGTAACTCGTTGCATGCAACGCCTCTGGTATGTTGTAAGCAACACGACAGAACATAGCCAAATGAATTTTTACTAATTGCATTAACTACAAAAATTTGCAGGTGTTGCGTTTAAGGCGTTGTTTGGTATTTAACGCTATGCCTTTACATACATACGTATGTAAATACATAGAAGTAATCGAAAAATTCTTTAACAGAAGCATAATAGTTGCGAGTTTCAATTATCTTTATCATATATGCCGAGTTTTCTTACAGATCTTTGGTAAGCAGAATTGTTCTCACTGTACAGGGTAGCGAAAACAATTAACAGATTGTAAGGAAAATCGAAATTCGCTTTTTGGCTATTTGTATTATCTCGGAACCAAAAGATTTTGAGAGAGGATTTTCAAAAGTTGTCATTATCCAAAAGACCGATGGTTAAAGAATGTCTTTATAAACCTATAACGTTGCCCATAACCTCTCAACCAAGCTCTCCGAGCTTCTGGCGAGTCATTCTCGATGTACACGGTGTGTCCCAAAAATAACCAAACTTTATATTTAAATCGTACAACATACAGCGCCATGTATTGAAATTTTGCAACATACATTCATCCTCTTTCAAACGCACTTAACTTCATGTAAGTCGGATGACAGATGAAAAAGTGACAGCCATTTCAATAAAACCAAAAGTGTGCTAATGGTTCCAAAAAAAAAATGGAACAAAGAGCAAATATAAAATTTTGTGTCAAACTTGAAAAAAAATTGAAATTGAAGTTTAAAAAATTAAAAAAAAATTGAAAAAAATGAAGCAGCCGTAACCGAGGTACTGAAGAACATTTCTATAAATGACATAAAAAAATCTATGCATGCGCTGGTTGATCGTTCCAAACGTTGTGTTGAGTCAAATGGAACCTATTTTGAATAAATAATAACTTTCAAAGATAATATAATGTGTATTTTACTATTTTATATCCAAAAAGTTCGGTTAGTTTTGGGACACACCGTGCATGTGGTTCTAATGAAGCACAATTCTCCTCCTATTCGCCAATTGCTGACAGTACAGATCCGAAGCGAGTTTGGACGTAGGAGAGCAGTGGATGATCGCTTGACAATCCCACCAAACACTTAACAAAACCGTAATCGTATTTTCTCTACAATGAACATTAATCTGAATAAAATATAGTCACATAGCGACCGAAATGAGAAACTGCTGTGTAAGGTGATCGTTTCATGTATTAACTAGCTTGATTGCTTTCTTTAAAAAAACAGGGAAAAAGTAAAATTTCAATTATATTCAAATATACAATCAATCTTTTTTTAACACATATTTAATAATCTTTAACGGTTTATAATATTTTTGATGATTTCAGTTTTTTTACATTTGAATCGAATTTTTTTCTTTTCTACTAAAATATTGATAAATATTCCCTGACTAAGCATTTAATCAAAAGGCTTTTTTTTTGCCAATAAGTATTATAATAAATTTAAAAATTCTCAACAAATAAATATTACGAATAAATAAATAACTAACGGCATTTTTCTCTGTTATTATCAGTAAATTGAAATCAATGAGAAAACGATGCAACACCTACAAGGTTCTATTATTTTTTGTTATTTCAAAACAATTTTTCTTCTCAATAAAAAAGCACATGCAGTTATTTGCACGGCATCCTTGAATTTTTAGAGAAATTTTCAGCAAAGCTGGTTTATTCACTTACCTCTTCAACACCGTTAAGCGCGCAATTTATCAGCGCTATCGATTTGATCAGCAGAACGCCAAATTCTGAACGTTTGTGTGTTTGTAAATAATCATACAATATATTATACGTTGGTCAGGCTTACCACATAAACCGGTTATCATTCATCTTGCCATTTTCTATTTTATTTCATTGATGATATACAACAGAGAAATTCTAGAGAAGTCTAGGCCGGACTAGAGTATAATAAGTGAGTCTGGAACGAAAAAAGTTTTCAGACCGAGTGCTACGTCGTTGTTGTACACAGCAACAACAACCAATAATCTACTTAATCTCATGTTCTGATTTCTTCTTCTTCATTGAAGTGGGCAGCTTTTACATGCGAGGACTGATTTGCATGTAATATTTATCATAAAAGGTGATATCAATGGGGTCGTCCCTAATAAGTACTACTAAACATATTATACGGTTAATGGACAACATCAAAAGGAGAGTGATTTGCAACTTCACAGCTGATCCTGTGGAATGAAGGTCCCCAACTCTCATTATCTAGTTCCTTTCCTTTGCTTCAGGTGATTGAGTATATCTTCATTGCATGGAAAACCCAAGTGGAAAGCGAATAGTTGCGAAGGGTCCACCCAGGACTGACTTGCTAAGGAAGAAGAAGAATAAGAATGGACTACTTTGTGCTAGCTAATCCATCTTTTCACTTTCACCACTGATCATCGCTACGTTATATGGAGGTCACCATGTTAAGAACTCCACTCAGGATACACTTTCAGGACAGAATCATTGATGGCTTTTATGGCCGTTGCAAAGTCTAGAAGATAGAATCAAAACTGATACTGTAGGTCTGTTTTACGTCAATTATTATATGGTTTACATATATCTTTTTTACAGCATTTCCCAATTTTTAATAACGAGTGATCCAAGTAGGGGTACTTTTTTCAATAGCCTTTTTTTGATTTCATCATGGAAAGACTTACGCCTGAACAATGTTTACAAATCGTTCAACTTTATTACTAAATCATAATCGTCCTACTGAGTGTACAATACTATTCGCAACACCATCACGCATCTTGAGACCCAGCATTCATTATTAGAGAATAATCGACCAAATATCCAGCAGTCGATTCGGCGCAGTTCGCAGCAACACGGACTGACGTATGAAACGACTTGGTGCATTTTACGTCGAGATCTTAAATTGAAATTGGTATAAAAACTACAGCTGGTGTAAGACTGTATGGACTCTTGAAAAGTTCCAAGAAGATCCGACATTTTGGAGCCAAATTTTGTTCAGCGATCAAGCCCATTTCTGGCTCAATGGGTATGTAAACAAGTAAAATTGGCGCATGTGAAACGAAGAGCAATCTAAAGAGATTCGAGAGCTGCCATTTTATCAAGAAAATACAAAGGTTTGGTGAAATCATTGGTCCGTATTCCTTCAAAAACGATGTCGTTGAGATAGTAACCGTTATCGCGCCATGATAACCGACTATTTAATGCTTAAAATTAAAGTTCGTGGTCTCGGCGATATTTGGTTTCAACAAGGCGGCGCCAGTTCTCACATATGGCATCAATCAATGGATTTATTGAGAGAAGACTTCGGTGAGCAGATAATTTCACGTTTCGGGCCGGTCGATTGGCCACCAAAATCACGTAATATCACACTAATATCTAAACCCTATGGGGAAAATCCCGCTTCGATTCAGATCTTGGAGCAAAACATCACAAGTGTCATTCGCCAGTTAGCAGTCGAAATGCTCGACCAGATAATCGAAAATTGGTCAACAGATGAACTATCTGTGACATAGCCGCGGCCAACATTTGAGAGATAATCTTCAAAAAAATAAATGCCAAAGAATGTTATTTTGAATGATAATAAACATTTCCCACTAAATGTGAATTTTTTGTATTTTTTCTTTAAAAAAAAAGGGGAACCTTTATATTAACAATTATAAAACAACATCAGGTTACTTATTGCAACGCTAAGTTAATTCAAATAAAATTGTCGAAATTTTACAAAGCAGCAGTTGTTAATAAAAATGCACCAAACCAAAAGAAAAACGCAACAACATTTCAACAATATTGACATCCACCGCCTTTGCAACTTGCAACTTCCATTTATGCGTCTCAATTGCCAACCAATCACCCAATGGGTCTATGGCGTAATTTGCGTTATTTATCGTGCAACATTATGTGGTTGTTTGTGCTGCGTGGAATGCTGCAATTGAAGTTATTCACTGCAAGTTGCAACCTGTTGCTCAACAAATGCTTTGACACAAAAGTTGCGGCGAAACGACAAACAACGACAATACAAATAGAGACAATCCACCGGCGCGAGTCTCTACGTATGTGCAACTGCGCATTGCATTCATATATTTTATTTGTGTGTACGTGTATGTGTTTTGCTTTGCACATTCACCGCTTGGCAGGTTGTGCTCTTTATTAGGCACACAAAGGAAATCAAATAAATAACAATTCAATGTAATTTTTTCCACTCCACCGTAAATGTTTCGTATTTGTCTTGCGGCGGTGACAGTGTTTCTTTGATTTTTATTAGACCAAAACGTTGCGACTATAAAACAACAGACAAACGCACAAACAAACAACTTATGAACCAATAAAAATTCAAAGTATATAAATAAGTGCTTAAAAGCGTTTAAGCAGCATGAATTTTGTGACTTTAAGGTAAATATTTTGTTATTGCTTTTAAGACTTAAACTCAAGAGCGATCTAAGCTTTGCTTAATGTTTTAATAAATTACGGTTTTGGCTTGGATATCAAAACACATAGAAGAATTTCAAGTTAAGCTTTAACTTTTCTCTTCATTGTAGATAAGAGTTTTTTACCTTAGTTTCGCCGTCGCTACAGCCGAGTGGATTGCACAGCGTACGGCCCTTTGGAAGGCCTGGGTGTGGGTCCTGGTTCGGCCAATATTCAAAATAACAAAAAATTTGTTTTTCTAAATGCGGTCGCCTCTTGGAAGGAAACGTCAAGCCGGGTTTAACTCTGACATGAAATTAAAGGAAACACCCCATAAAAATCCATCAGCCATTTGGAGACACATTGTCCTACCCTGTGTATACCAACGAGGCAAAAAGTTCGCTTTATATTGTATAAATTCCACCTCCATAAAGGTGGAGCCGTGTGATCTGTGACTTAAGTAATATTCTCCCGGGATAGTCTGTTAATAGCCTTGACCTTGTGTTGACACCTAATTGCTTTAATTGCTACCTTAGTTATTAGCGTGGGCACAGTAGAACCCTGCCTAACATTTTCACCTATCAGTATAGATGGGCCCACTTTCCGTCCGTTCTTCTCTACTAGGTAAGGAGTAGGTGGCTTTTACCCGGCAGAAGGTTTCCGTTGTCAGATTTTACGTTTAACCTGAGTTCCAAAATATTCTTCTGGGTCTTACGACACATTTGCAAAGTCAGTACACTATATGGGGTCGTAACCCCTTCTGAAAAGCCTTTTACTCGCCTTGCTTTCAACATGTTCTCTCCAACTAAGTTTTTTATTCAGGAGTTGAAAAATATAATGTTATCCCTCAAAGATGGTGAAATAGCAGATCTCAGATTTTTTCGGTTTAACTGAGAGTCCTTGTCTCTCAGCCCCATCAGCTGCGATTTCAAATGACTTCGGTATTACCCGTGATAGTCGATTGAGATGTTTGCCAGAAGAAAGGATAACAAAATCACTCGCCCAACATACAACCTTGAAGTTATCCGCTGTGAGTAGTTGGAGTTAAGTCTGTTAAAAGGAAATTATAGATCTAGTATAAACGAATCTATTATTTTTATTTTATTTATTTATGTCAAATATACACCGCTTTGTCTCATAGAAAACCTCATCCTTATTGGCAAAAAATGTAACCTTTTAACCAACCAAGCACTCGGAACTATATTATCGATGTGTGTGTTCTTGCGTTGCCCTTATGAAAGACAATTCCACTCCTTTCAGACTTTCCAGTTGTTGATAGTACAGGACAGGAATTAAGAGTTTGGCCGTAGGAGAGCAGCTCATAGCACCATGCACCAAGCACCTTCCGAAGTAATCTCCCTTTCATCACCAGTCACCAAGCGTTTTGAGGCGTTTGCTTTAGAAGTCATTTGATTTAGTTAAGATTCAGCAACGATGAAAATTCGGTGCATGAAGTTTTTTCACGTTAACTTATGTGACACCAAAACATCGAGCTTCTTTGCCTACCCAGGCAGTTTTTAGTTCCTGCGCCAACGAAAGAGTATTTGCAGGATGATCAGACACGCCGCTTTCCATAATTTTGTCGACATTTTCGCTAATTTTCTTGCTTTACCGGGGAGCATCTTTACATTACCTGAACGAAATTGGCGAAATAAAAGCTGTGCATGATTGACTGGATAACAAAGTTCATATTTTCAGCTGCCTGACTTGCGTTTTCGCCTTTATCGGAGAAAAAATTTAGAATATTACGTAATTTCTCTCTGCTAGTGTACATTTTTGACGCACGCTCAAACAAAATTGAAGCAACCAATCACAAAATTGTCAGAAAAGTTTTTTTAGTACAAAATGTCATTTTTCTAACGCCATCTAGCGGAACCCGAACGGGCTTATACATCACGAGATACAACGCCATCTATTGGAGAAATAATGTATTACTTTTTACTACATCTAATATAACATATCGAAATATTAATTATTTATTGTTATATCGGAAATATTTTAGGCATACCGTGAGTTTTTTTTTAACTTAGCTTCATCTTCAACTATGAATTCTCATGTGACTATATATTGAACTGACGGAGCGTGTGCTGCGTCGACGAGTCGACGAGTTAGGACTTGTCCCTTGGTTAGTGACATTTTTTTACCTTTCGTTGCCCTTAAGTACAATAGTTTTTAGGGAGGCAATCTATCAACAGTCGCATCGAAAAAATAAATATATAAACAAAAATTGTCCACTGTCGTTTATCTTTCTTTCACATAAACGAATTACATGAAATGTCAAATGCCAAAAGTATTGCAAAAAATGCAAATTGCGCTCAAACAATATCGTACAAAAATATCACCAATATTTCTTATGCAATACAGATGTATGTATTTAGATATTTATTTGAAAATACTTTTGTACGTATTCATCTGTATAAATATTCAATGTGCATAGTGTCCAAAATTTGTCACTCTGTCGTAATACTCAAGATGACAACAAAGTTGTAAATCTTCCAATGACATAGCTAAAGGTTTGCAGCAACTGTCGTGCAACATGCTTAAGACAAGACCACCAAGAGCTATGCCAAAAAAAAAAACTAAAAACATCAGCATTTCTATAAAAATGGCTGTGAGTATTGAAAAAAACTCGACAAAACAACCTTTGCTTACGAAATATTCATATCTGTGATTATTTGCTGGCATTACGCTCATCTGCAGTAGTCAGACATTTCGGCTGCCAAGCAAATTCCATTCATAAATTATTCATGCAAAAAATAAATAAATAAATAAAAGGAATTCAACAAAAATTAAAACCAAATGAAAAAAAAAACTAGTAACGTCTGAGGAATATGTATAAAATAAATTGACTGGCAGCTGCTGAACAAGTTGCCAAAAGCCAGACGCGCATCTGCTTTCAATTCAAATCTGCACCGGCATACTTTAACCCGTGGTTAGAGACCAAAGGCGATGGAAGCAGCACTTAAGTTTACTCAGTTGCCACCGCTAAAATGCACTTTGATCTTTTGCAGAAGCATGCATATTTTAGTGAACTGGTTGCTGTCTGGCGGGTTGCAGTACACTGTAGGGTTGCGTCAAGTCAAGAAGATTGATGATTAAAGCTATAGGCAACACATAGTTACAATGTGAGGAACATATGGATTGAAAATAAAAATGAAATGATCAAAATTAATATAAATATAAATCATGCTTTCATAAGGTTACTTGTAACCCTCTAATTCATACATGTGACAGGATTATAATGTTTAAGGGATATTATCGGCTACAGTTTACTCAGTAATGTCCATGGTAGCAAGTCAATTTTGTTCTCACTATTTATAAATAATATTTTTTCTGAAATGGGATAGACGGTCATTAAACAGTATTATTTGAGCATTTTGAGGCGTTTGCGCGAAAACATACGTCATGAACGGCCGGAATTGTGGGCCAACTATTCATGTATTTTTCATGACGATAATGCGCCATCGCACCAAGCTGTAGTTGTGATCAATTTTAAGACCAAAAACTCGCTCAATACCATCGATCAACCAACATATTCACCGGAATCGGTCCCATAGGACTTTGTTTTGTTTCCAAAATTCAAGTTACCACTCCGTGGAAACTGTTTTGACTCCATTCAGGCCGTATAAGAAAATTCGCAGAGGGAACTGGAGGCGATCCCGGACAGCCCCTACAAGGTATGTTTCGATGATTGGAAAAAAATGTTGGCATATGTGTATCGATTCAGATGGAACATATTTTGAAGCCGACAAAATAAACATTGGTGAAGATTATTTATTTACAATTTCCGGAGTTTTTCTGGTCTTAATTTGAATTATCAAATCTATTGTGATCAAATATGTACCATATATGAATATATAATCAAATATAAACTATTGAAAAACAATTTCTTCTTTTTTGCCACGAGAAGTTTGCACCGAAACTCATAAAATTATTAAAAGTATCTTATATTTCAATTATTCGTGTGCCTCAATGGTGTAAACACCGCCATTTTTTTCTTCTCTTCGCTGCTTGCCGCCAGTGAAAGCGATGTGGTAGTTCTCTCTTCATTCACCGAACTACATATGTCAATGTCACCGTATAACATTATATAACAGAACGGAAATGATGGGTGACCTGTAGAGTTTGGTTTTGTTTCGTCGAGAGAGAAATTTACTCTCAGTCCAATGTAACTTCTGTTGGTATGAGTGACTTTGCTTTGGCTTGAAATTATTATTGGTGCTAATGCCGGTTTCGGATAGATAGAAATTATCTACGACCTCGAAGTTATGGCTATCAGCAGTGACGTGGAAGCCGCGTATGACTGTTTATTTGATGATATGAGATATTTAGTCTTGGCCTGGTTTTATATGTTATAGTCCTGCGATTTCGATAAATTTCAGTACCAATATATAATTAATTATCATATATATGTATGTGTAAAATACCAATTACCAATTTGAAATTGGGAAATTTATATACAATGATAAACTAAAGTATTGGCACAACAAAATAGTTTAACTTTAATACTTTTTTTTGACCATTTAACATTTAATTCCAAAAAAACAATGCTAGACAGAGGGACACATTTTCAACTATTTTCACTTCAATTCATTTGATTATCATTTATGTTAAATTAATACTAATTATAAATGAAAAAAGTACTAATTTTCACCAAACAAAAGTATTTTCTCAAATTTTTATTTTCTTCTTCTTCTGACTTAATATTTTGCTTACTTTAAATGACGACTTTAATTGAACGTACTTATTTATTTATTTTTTCGTATTTTATGAAAAAAAATGCTAGTCATTTATCAGTCAAAATATCTCATTCACTTGCATATTGCAATACCCGCCGGACGCTTATCATTTTCCCTAACGTTAAAAGCCGCATAATTGTGTGCGATTTATGACCATTTATGTGCACATTTTCCACCATCAAAAATTTACCAAAGGCACTAAGTCGTTTTATTCCAAATAATTCATTCACACCAAAACCATTATAACTTTCACTAGTGCATTTGTGGTTTCATATATACATAGCTGGTTTAGGAAGGGGATGGAGAATGCAATGCACGTTTATCTAAAGTTCGCCTATCGCTTTCAAAAGTAAGAAATTATGCACAAATTTATTTTATTATTTCCTTCTTTAAACGAATGTGGAGAGTTTTTTTTTGCGGTTCGGTTTTTACGGGTAATCGAAATTCAAATTATTTTGTCATAAAGTGAAAGCAGGAAAATTGTAAGTAAAAAAAAATTTACAACCTACTTACGTATTCATAAACATAAATATATGCACACATTCATTTGCAACACTTTATTTCCTAGATTTATTTTACTCATTGGCATTTGCATGCTTTTGTGCAGAAATTTTAAAATTTTCCATCTATCAGGCATGCAATTTGCTTGCATCGACCATCATTACTGTTAAGTAAACGAGACAAACATTGCAGGCAGCATGCAAAGCAACAATCGTAAGCAACACATTTTCATTGGCAGCCTGCAACAGTGTTTTTGCGTGGGGTTTTGCACGTTGCTTGTGAAGGATTTATCGCTAGTTTTTTGCTTTGCTTCTCTGCTTTTCTGAGCACTCAATGCCACGCCAGTTGTTATCTATAGTGATGGATGGCATTGAAATGAATAATACCGATAGGTGGTTAACATTTATGGCATGTCATAATATATTACCATATTGCTAAGGGTAAAAGTCTCTCAAAACTTTAATGCGAGTATAAACTAAAGAAATATTCGCCTATTCTCACTATAGTTGACCAGCGATATTCGATTTTTTAATCCTCAGCTCGAACTCTCTGCCAGTGCGACTCATTCAGTCTAGACAATCTGTGTACATCTACATCAAGTAGGTCCTATTCATCGTGGTTGTTGATGCCAATAATATCAAAAAGAAATGACACGATAAGAGTCACCTTGTCTGAAACCCCGTGGTGTATCGAATGGCTTGGAGGAAGCAGGCTTTCATGCAACCTTATTCGGCAAAGAAGCTGAGGCATGCAACTTGTCAACTATTCCCGCGCAATTACTATTCGAACTGCTTCATAGTCGGGCAATGAGACATCTGCTCCATCGTCATCAACTTTACCATTCAATATACTCTGGTCATCAATCGCTAAATAAACTCTTTGGGTCCTACAAGATTATGCTCCGGTCTTGAAACCTTCTGGTTATATATTAGTTCTCATATCTGAAAATTCGGTTTTAGGGTAGCCATATTATATAGTCTTACGATTTCGATGATTTTCAGTGGCAATATTCATTTGAATTTACATGTGTAGAATACTAAAATTTACGCTTTTAAATGGTTTTTTGACGAATATTTTTAATCAAAACCTCATTTTGGGACAAATCGCTTGTATGATATTTATTATAATAATTTATTATAATAGTCTGATCCTGACCGGTTTCGATAGATAATTGATACAGAATAAAAATACAACTACTCACCACGTTTGATTGAAATATCTAAAAAAAAAAGCGAGGGACTAGTATGCGTACAGCCAGACGAAGAAGCGGGCATGGCTAAACCAACTCAGCTCGTCATCCTTATCCGATCAATATAAATTTTGGAGGGTCTCTCTGCTCCCATTCTAGCACTTCCTTAGTTGGAGTCTTTCCAACAGGATCTTAAAAGGCATAGCTGAAGGTGTACTGACCGTTGTGAGTATTGCTGTTGTTATGGCTGTTATCGTTAAAGTTGCAGTCTTTGTTGCTGTTATTTTTTAGTTATAGTTATGGATGTGGTAGTATTGATAATTGTACCCTGCAAACATTTTTGGACCATATGGACCATCAGAATAATCCAATAACTACTCCTCTGTAGTGTACTATTGGATCAACTAACGTCTCGGGGGATGGGGCCATGTGTAGAAGTTCACGCAAGTGAGGAAAGTTTTTGACTGCCATTCACCTGGGAGTGGCCAGAAACGATTCTTGTGCATATGGTTCAAGCAGCTCACGACGTCCGGTCTTAGACCACGTATCCCCTGGGTAGCCAACGAACATCCGTTTGGAGGCGAGCTAAAGTGAGAAGGCGAATCCCATGCGGTTGTGCGTAGGGTTTGGAACCCACCACATGAAAAAACAACCCAATGAAAAAGCAACATAAGCCTCGGATGAGAGACCCCCCTTTTGATGACGACCCCCGCAAATGTTTTAAGGATTACGATTTTAGGGCATGCACCTGGAATGTCCGGTCCCTTAATTGGGAAGGTGCCGCTGCCCAGCTGGTTGATGTCCTCATAAAGTTAAAGGCTGACATCACTGCCGTCCAAGAATTGCGATGGACGGGACAAGGACGGAAGAAGGTGGGTCCTTGTGAGATTTACTACAGCGGCCATATAAAGGAGCGCAAATTTGGTGTCGGATTCGTGGTGGGAGAGAGACTCCGTCGCAGAATACTGGCATTCACTCCGGTGGATGAACGTCTAGCCACAATTCGCATCAAGACAAAATTTTTCAACACCACCCTAATTTGTGCCCACGCCCCGACGGAAGAGAAGGATGACTTGACCAAAGATGCCTTTTACGAGCACCTCGAACACACTTATGAGCGCTGCCCCCGACACGACGTCAAAATTGTGCTTGGCGACTTCAACGCTAGGGTGGGCAAAGAAGGTATCTTTGGTACGACTGTCGGAAAATTCAGTCTCCACGACGAAACATCTCCAAATGGTCTGAGGCTGATCGACTTCGCCGGGGCCCGAAATATGGTTGTCTGTAGCACTAGATTCCAGCACAAAAAAATTCACCAAGCTACTTGGCTGTCTCCAGATCGGAAAACTTCCAACCAGATCGATCATGTTGTGATAGACGGAAGACATGTATCCAGTGTTTTAGATGTGCGTACGTTCCGAGGTCCCAACATTGACTCGGATCACTATCTTGTCGCAGCGAAGATACGCACGCGCCTCTGTGTATCGAAGAACGTCCATCAACAAACACAAGGAAGGTTCGACGTTGAAATCACAACAGACTGCCGAGCGATTTTCTACTCGACTTGCACACCTGCTCTCTGAGAGCACTCATCAGCAACCCGGTATAAGGGAACTGTGGGACGGCATTGCAAACTCCCTGCGTACAGCTGCAAACGAAACCATCGGATTTCGGAAAGGTCGCAAAAACAGCTGGTACGATGAGGATTGCCGTGCCGCAGTAGAGAGAAAACAGACTGCCTACCTCGCAACCTTGCGATCAACCACAACACGTGCGGGGTGGGATAGATACCGAGAACTGAAGAGGGAAGCAAGGCGCGTCTGCAGAGAAAAAAAGAAAGAGGCCGAGATGCGCGAGTACGAGGAGCTTGAGAAGCTGGCCGACAAGGGTAACGCTCGAAAATTCTATGAAAAGATACGGCGACTTACAGAAGGTTTCAAGACCGGAGCGAACTCTTGTAGGACCCAGGGAGGTGAGCTAGTGACAGATGCCCAGAGTATACTCGATTTATGGAGGGAGCACTTCTCCAGCCTGCTGAATGGCAGTGAACAGGAAACACGCGGAGATGGTGAACCCGAAACTCCAATTGATGACGATGGGAAAGTTGTTCCGTTACCCGACTATGAAGAAGTGCGAATAGCAATCGTCCGCTTAAAAAACAACAAAGCGGCAGGGGCCGATGGATTACCGGCCGAGCTATTCAAACACGGCGGCGAAGAGCTGATCAGGTGCATGCATCAGCTCCTTTGTAAAATATGGTCGGATGAAAGCATGCCCGACGATTGGAATTTAAGTGTGCTCTGCCCGATCCACAAGAAAGGCGATCCCACAGTCTGCGCCAATTATCGTGGAATAAGCCTTCTTAATATCGCATATAAGGTCCTATCAAGCGTATTGTGTGAAAGACTAAAGCCCATCGTCAACAAACTGATTGGACCTTATCAGTGTGGCTTTAGACCTGGTAAGTCAACCATTGACCAGATATTCACCATGCGCCAAATCTTGGAAAAGACCCGTGAAAAGAGGATCGACACACACCATCTTTTCGTCGATTTCAAAGCCGCCTTCGACAGCACGAAAATGGGCTGCCTCTATGCCGCTATGACTGAATTTGGTATCCCCGCAAAACTTATACGGCTATGTAAACTGACGTTAAGCAACACTAAAAGCTCCGTCAGGATCGGGAAGGACCTCTCCGAGCCGTTCGAAACCAAACGAGGTTTCAGACAGGGTGATTCCTTATCATGTGACTTTTTTAATTTAATGCTGGAGAAAATAATACGAGCTGCAGAGCTGAATAGGGAAGGTACAATCTTCTATTAGAGTGTACAGCTGCTGGCGTACGCCAATGATATTGACATTATTGGCCTCAACAACCGCGCCGTGATTTCTGCTTTCTTCAGACTTGATAAAGAAGCGAAGCGGATGGGTCTGGTAGTGAATGAGGGCAAGACGAAATATCTCCTGTCATCAAACAAATAGTCATCGCATTTGCGACTCGGCTCCCACGTCACTCTTGACAGTCATAACTTCGAGGTCGTAGATAATTTCGTCTATCTGGGGACTAGCATTACCAACAACAACGTCAGCCTGGAAATCCAACGCAGAATCACTCTTGCCAACAGGTGCTACTTTAGACTGAGTAGGCAATTGAAAAGTAAAGTCCTCTCTCGGCGAACGAAAACCAAACTCTACAAGTCGCTCATCATACCGGTCCTACAATGTGCCGCAGAAGCGTGGACGATGTCAACATCTGATGAGTCGGCTCTAGGAGTCTTCGAGAGAAAAGTTTTGCGAACGATTTATGGTCCTTTGCGCATTGGCAACGGCAAATACCGCAGACGATGGAACGATGAGCTGTACGAGCTATACGACGATATTGACATAGTTCAGCGAATGAAGAGACAGCGGCTACGCTGGCTAGGCCATTTCGTCCGAATGGATGAAAGCACTCCAGCTTTGAAAGTATTCGTTGCAGTATCCGCTGGAGGAAAGCAGAGGAAGAGGTAGACTTCCACTCCGTTGGAAGGATCAGGTGGAGAGCGACCTGGTTTCACTTGGTATTTCCCACTGGCGCCAGACAGCGAAAAGAAAAGATGAATGGCGCGCTGTAATTGCTTCGGCTATAATCGCGTAAGCGGTGCCAACGCCAATAAAGAAGAAGAAGAACGTCTCGCTACTAGCTCTTTGATATACCCGTGTTTTAACGATCTTAATCATTAAGCGAAAATGCCAAGTACATAATAAGATATACAGAAAATATGTGAAAATGAGGCTGAGTCAGTTTTATTTCGATGCAGAAATTGGAGCTAATATATTCCAATACAAAGGGACCAAAAGATCAAACTGAAACATATATTTATTGGCATAAAATTCTTAATATTAATTTAAATTTATATGATAAACTCTTTATCAAAGGGAATTGTATTCGAAACTAAAAATATGTTTAAAAGTACTTTTTCGCATATAGGTACTTCATAATGATACTCACTGTAGGTACTCTATGAATTAATTTTTGGGTTAATTACAAAATAAATCTCATGTATGTACTCCATGGATTACTCGAATGATCTGCAGAGGTGGAATGTATATGGTTTGGATTACCCTATAGACCACGTGGAGTATATATTATATTTCACGCCTGCATGGTATATTTGTGTTGTTGTTGTGGTAACCGCAAAGTATTAATCGAATTGGTTTTCGGGGAATATTGCGGGAGTGACAGTCCTTGGCCGCATAAAAATCCGGGTCATTCCGGTAAATACATGCATGCCTTACCACGGCTAAATTTTTAATCCTCTAATCCTCAGGGGTTGCATGCATTAATCGCGTTGTTTGCTATACACTAAGTGGAAGTTTGCGATCACAGTGATGTTAATATTTTTTGGGAAAACATTTTTTCAAATTTCTGACGATAAAGTTTTCTTCATGGAGGATCTTCACATGGGTATTAAATAAAATATTGACACCTTATACAAAAACTAGACTAGGACTCCAGGCAAACATATTGCCTCTCATCCGTATATAAATATTTTAAATAGACAAAGAAACAATTTTTTCCTTAGGATCGTGTAAAGCGATTGATCTAAATTATAAATACGTTTTCCAGGTATTAATCATAGTTTAGTTTCTAGGAAAGGGAAGGCTAAATCGGTTCTAAATTCTGTCACAATTTTGAAGCAATTTTTCTTGTTTATTTTCCAAAAAATATGAAAAAAATTCAAAATTGATTGAGTAGTTTGGAAAAAAATTTTAAAATAGTAGCACAATAGAAAGACATTAAAATTTCAAACTTTTAAATCAAAAGTGCTCTTAACTTTTCTCTAAGAAATTACTATTATTATGTATGTGCGAGTATATAGAATATATTCAGAATTTAGTAGAGCTACCCGGGTCTCGAGCACTGTGAGCAGTGCTCAACTGCTAAAATAATTATTTGAAATTTTTAAAATTTCAATTTTGTTTGTCAAAATTTAGTATTTTAATGAGTTTTACACTTTGTATAAATAAAATTAAAATTATAGAAGAAAGTTCTGTGAAAAAAATCAAATTTTTTATCAAAAATGCTCGAAAAAGCTCGAATTTTTCAAAAATGTTCGGACAAAATCTTTAGCTCTAGAATTTACATATGTATGTAGATCAATCATTTCACACTTGGTACAGGGAAATTTTGATTTTTTTGACAAAGATAATAAAAAGAGATCTTAAACTAGCTGTATCGAAGTATCTTATCTTATTGGTAACAACATTTCCTGAATGTAAAATATCTTTCTTGGGCTGATTCAGTAAACTTATTGTACTATGGCCTTTTGAAAAAAGTAAATGCCAGTCAAGTTGGAGGCACCTTACTTTTAGTCTACCCAACCTAAATAATTTTTATTTATTAAACAATTGAAATATAATATATATCTCTCACTTATTCAATGCGACCATTGTATTTATTGCAAAGCAGATCCGCCTCATTCCGCACTTCATGCTCTAACACACATAATAAGTGACAGAAATACCAACATACATACACACATATGTATGTATACATGTATGTATGTGCCATTAGTCCTAACAACATCACACAGCTACTGGTCATGTTTCGCAACATTTACCAAATTCAATGGCAAATACTTAGTAGAATTTAATGTACATACATATGTATGTATCTACTTCGTGTCTCACTGTGAATGCAGAAAAAACACGCAAAGGCAATTAAAATTATTTAATTGACATGAATGCTACACAAACAGCAACAAACACACTTTGCAATAAACATTCACGAATGCTTGCATTGCGCATCAATTAAAAAATAGAAGAAATCACCAACTGTTGAACATACCTGGTGATGCCGGATTGCATTGAGATTATATCAAAGCATACTCGTACATGCAAGTGGTTGCTAAGTGAAGAAGCTACGGTGTATGGCAGAGCTGAATGCGTCTTTGTAGTTTTGGTGTGTCGGAGTTGGTATTTCGGTGTGGCAATGGTTGAAGGCCAATATCAAAGCTGTGGGTAGAGCAAGAAGGGCTGTAATGTGTGGAGGTGGAATGCCTTCGGTTTTTGATTAATTTTCCCATTCTAACCAGGGAAATATTTTTAGGTGTGCCAGCGTGTATTTTTTCACTGTTAAAAAGATTAAATAAAAGCATTTAGATTTATACTTTACAAGTTATAAAAAGAATGCACCGCAAACTATTTGAAAAATAAAAATAAATAAATACATACACATATATATATTGTACATATTTGTGTATATATTTTTTTTTTTTTTTGAATTTGGGGCTGAAATAATGTAAATAATAAAAGAGCAAATCGCACAACTTTTTCTTCTAAGCTTCATCGCTCCACCCACAATAGTTGGAAAACGTGTTTCCACCATCCATGTATGTGTGTTGGTATTTTAGTTCATTGATTTAAATTATCGACTTTTAGATGCCATTAGTACACCGGTACATACGAATATCGATGGCAACCATGTTTTTATCGTCTATTCTGTTTTTCTTTTATTTTCAAATGAAGTGTATGCTTCTTAGGCCCAGCAGCGTTTAACAGTAGTGACTTCAAATGCAAAGCTATAATATAATATGAAAAAATAACAACAATTAGAATGTACCATTCAAATGTCTGCCTTCCTTTCTAATATTCTGTTAGAATGAATCTTTAAATGCCATCAAAAGCTGTTTGCATATATAATGGATACTAAAATTCCACATCAACTGTATAGCAAACGTAGACAGAAACTGTCTCACAGACATTGAGACTGCTCAACAATCTATAAATTTTTCTTGTACCAAGATGTCTACTCTTTTTTGAAAATATTCTCGTAGTACTTTGGCACCAATTTATTAATTATTAATATTTTTCGACGTATAAAAATTGGGTTTTCAATAAAAAAAAACGCAACGAAGCAAAATCGATAAAATGGACGCACTTTTTTTGGGTATTGTGTTTGCATACGAAAATCAATGGTTAAAAAACTTTTTTAAATAAATCTTACCAATAAAACGCTTAATTAAAATCAGTCAAGTTGGAAGAAAGTTTTTGTCAATAATGCTATCACCAAATGTCTTTTTGCGGTATGTGAACTTCCACTTGAACTGAACTTTTGACTATTAACCACACCAATTGAGATCATTGGTAAACATCAAATGTTTAAACATTGAAATTCTCTGATTCTGACAATTTGCTTGCACCAAATTTTCATACATCAAAATAATGGTTTTGTCAATTTTTTGTTTTTCTATGTTACTTCGAGTAGTCTCGGTTTTCGTAGTACACACCTTGTATGTAAAGATATTCACATTCAGTTTTTACTACAAAAATGATGAAAATGAAAATGTATATCAACGTAGAACTTCATTTGTTTTTATTTTGAGCCATTTATGATAAATTGTGCTATAAAGAGTTTTCCAATAAGAGTAAAACCTACGCCAATAATAAAATTGTAATGATACAATCTTCAACGACGCATTGAAATTATTAAAATTTACAAAAAAAAATCATCGAAAAATCCTCTTGACTGATGAGGCCCCTTTCCACCTCGATGGCTACTTCAATAAACAAAACCGTCGCACTTGGGGCTCTAAAAAGCAATGCTGAAAAGCCTCTTGGGTGGGGTCATTAAACCTTTCTTTTTCGAAAAGGAATGGATTGCGCTATTGAGAGATAAATTGCTGGAATTGGATGGCATTGATCTGGACAACGTTTACTTTCAACAAGACGTCGCTACGTGCCACACAAGCAACGACACCATTGATCTTTTAAGGAAAAAGTTCCTTTAAATATTAAAACAAATACCTCTTATTGGGAATCCCTATATATGAACCTTTCATATATAAGATATGGTGTATAAATTAGCTTTGGCCTGAAGTACATAAGTGATAGAATTATAAGAGTTAGGCCCATCAAAATTTATACCGATCGAGTCAGAGTGACGACTTGAGTTGATTTAGCCTGCCAATTTGTAAGGAAACTATTTGTTCAGATATGAGGTTTTATTCAAATCTCCATCAAAAATCCATCAAAGAAGCATCTAAGCGAATACAATTTGGAATTTTAGAATTTTATCTACGTATAAACAATGTTTGAGAGCGAACAATTTTATATTCGACACTTGTATATACAAATAAGCATTTTTACTGAAAATCGCCGAAATCGGGAAACTTCATCATATAACCCTCCAACGAATTTTTCAGATATGTGAAAAAATATTTAATCCTAAAATGAAATTTCATAAATTTCATGTGGTCATGAAAGGTATAAAGACATTATGACCAAATACAGCTTATTATAATTTTAGAAAATAAGTTTCTATTTTATTCCTTTGAACCCCCTATAAATTTTAAAATTTTCTACTAAAAATAAAATATATATATATATATTTGTATATAAATATACAAAAACAGGAAAAAGTCTAACGGTATGAAATCACACGAGCTTGGTGGTCAATCGACTCGCCCAAAACTTCTAATTATCTGCTCATCGAAGCGTTCTTTCAATAAATGCGATGTGTGAGAAGTATGGTCGTCTTGATGGTTTTCCAACAAATGGAGGGATTTTAAATTGTTTTGTGTAATTAAAATATTTTTGACAGAGATTCCCACGAATACTCTTTAAATTAAAAAACAAATTAAAACCCTCTACCGAAATCTTAAATTCGTTCTTCTCAAAACTTGATTTTTTACTGTCGACCGTTGTAAATTGAAAACCGCTCAGTGGATTTTAGTAAAAACGAAAAGCCAATGTCTCATCGCTGGATTAGTTTGTATCTAAAAAATATTTTAGAAAAATTTCTTGAGACCGACATTTTATTTATTTAAAAAAAGCTTTGATCAGACAATAGGTTATCTATTAAACATACATATTATACATTTGGTTGTTACCGGAAGGCTTTTCTTTTGGATGTGAGTCATTACAAAAGTTTTAAAATAAAATTATTTATTTGTAAAGAAATATTGAAAATTCTTGTTATTTCATGCTTCTCACCACCACTAAACTCTTTAAGTCAATGGCCTCTTTGCTTATGTCTTACATATCTATTGTGATTGTAATTTATTTACTTACAAATAAAAAAAATATTTATTTGTTTTAAATACTTCGTTAAATGTTTTAATTTAAAAATGCAGTCAAAACAATTTGTAAATGTCAAAAATACTTCCTTAATTTACTCAAAATTTTCTACATCTTACAATAAATATTATATGTACATACCTACAATCATTTGTATGCAAATAAACTGATCACCATGAAATCCGGCAGCAAAGTTTTATCTTGCAACACTGTCACCTGTCCAAACTATATACACAGCTGGTGGTCAGCCATTTACGCTTGACGAGAGTTTAGATAGCGTTTGTATGTATACAGTAGTAACAGAAAAAATTCATACATATACACTTACATTTATGTATATGCTTATACAAGTAGGCACAATCAAAGTACACGCTCCTCACCAGATCTCTGCGCAAAATTCGATTGTAAAAGGACTTCAATAAACATAATATCAACTGTAAAATTCACATCAAACACAAAAGCGTAGTAAAAAAAAAAATTGGAAGAAAATGAAATGACAGTTACGACGTGAAAGTACGAAAGAAACCACGAACAGTAAATTTACTGAGCTTAATGGTGTGGCTGCCGGCAATTTGTAATGGCAACATATTTTACACTTAAAACGTCAAATTGCTTGACTCTACGAGTATGTGCGACTGACTAGAACATAAAGGCGACAAGAAGGTGAAGTTGCATTGGTGTTGGTCGATGCGACCTGTGACTTGGCCAATACTTTCGCGGATCCATGTGTGAATGTGACTCTTACTTATCAGCTATCGTAAGCTAAGTATCATAAACAAAATATGCTAATGCTTGTCGCTACGATGGTTTGCAGACAAAGTACGCTTGCGATAAGAGTGGACATACACTTTTACATAAGGGCCTTGTGGTAAATTGCAAAATTGAAATATCAAGCTGTTGCAGAGCTCGATTGGAATGAACATGGTAATTCAAATTCTACACACAAAGTTTTTTCTTCGAATATGTTGTAAAAATAATCAGTAAGGAGGGGGTAAAGATTGGGTTAAGATTTAAGTTGGAATTGAGATTGAAATTTGGATTGAGATGGAAATTCTGATTGAGGTGAAATTGAGATTGAGATAGCAATTGAGATTGTGATTGGGATTGAAATTGAGATTGAAATTGAGATTGTGACTGAGAATGAGATTGAAATTGTGACTGAGATTGAGATTGAGATTGAGATTGAGATTGAGATTGAGATTGAGATTGAGATTGAGATTGAGATTGCGATTGAGATTGAGATTGGGATTGAGATTAAGGCTGAGCTTGAAATTTTGGTACAGATTAAGATTGATAATTGAGATTGAGCTTGAGATTGAGGTTGAGGTTGAAGTTGAAATTAAGAATGAGATTGAGCTTGAGATTGTGGTGCAGATTAAGATTGATAATTGAGATTGAGATTGAGGTTGAAGTTGAAATTAAGATTGAGATTGAAATCGGGGTTGAGATTGAGACCGATGTTGAGAATGAGATTGAGGTCAAGATTGCGATAGAGATCTAGATTGAAATTGCGACCGAGGGTGAGATCTAGATTGATAATGTGATTGGGATTTAAATTGGAATTGAGATTGAAATTTGCATTGAGATGGAAATTCTGATTGAGGTGAAATTGATATCGATGCGAGTATTGCATCTGAGATTCCGATCGACATTCAAACTGAGATTAAGCTTGCGCTTGAGATTGATGTAGCAATTGAGATTGAGATTGAGATTGAAATTGAGACTGAGATTGAGATTGGGATTGAGGTTGAGATTTCGTTTGAGATTTAAATTAAAATCGAAATTGAGATTAATTTTAAGATTGATATTGAGATTGAGACTGAGCTTGAGATTGTGGTGGAGATTGAGACCGATGTTGAGAGTCAGACTGAGGTTGGTAAAGAGACTAAACCTGATTTCAGCTTCTAAAATTCTGTTGAACTCTTCCCCTTTAACAAATCGTTTTAGTTTTTATGTTACTCTTGCACACCTGAAGATGCTGCATCACAATAGCAAAAAATTACAACTCAAGTAGCAGCTGTCTTCCAACGTAGAGTCATTGAAATGTTACTAACGCAATGCTAATGTATATGTATGTAATGTGCGCACTTATTCATACAGCTCTTAAGTACACGCTATCTGCACTGAGCATGCAAACAAAATTTGAGCAACAACAAAAATTATAAAATTCTACAATGACTTTGTGGCAGGTGTGTCTTATGACCGACTACTTTTGCACAGAACTGACTGTAACGGTAGTTGTCGTTCGTCCGTTGTTTGAATGCTGCACTAACTGTTCTAAGCCACAAGCAACAAATTACCAGCAAGAATGTAAAGTTGTTGTGCTTAGTAGTACTTCTCACAGCATACTGCGACTGTGTGGAGAGTTCACTTCTTCTACTCGCAATACCTTCCGCGGCTTGCCGTTAGTATGGTCATTAAATTTCTAAAATATCACCGAACTTTCACATGAATCGTGAATGTTTTCATTACTGTCGCCGCTGCTTATCCTCTTATGTTTATTGACTTTAGTACTTTTATGTCTGTTTTCTTACAAAACATCAGATTTTTATTATGTCTTCTTATAATTGCATTTGTAACGTGCATTTTTTGCTTGTCATGAAGCCAATTTGATGTTGAAATGTGCTGAAAGAATACAGATATTGTGATCTGTTCGTTACAAAGTTAAGAAAGCCAAGTCATAAGTTTGCTTTGGCTTAACAGTTATTTACAATGATAACTTTTATCATACCAAAATTTACTATTGTATATAATGAAACAAGTATTTTAGTCAACTTTTAACCTGTATGTTTTTATATTATAATTCAAGAAAAAAAAAATTATTATTTGTCAAGCTAGTTTAGCTAGAGTGTCCTCCAGGCGGAAGCTTTGACGAATAAAAAAGCTGTTAAAATAGCTAACAAAGCGAGAAACATCCTCAAACCAAACTGCCAACTGTCTGCCTACCAAAGCAGTACAGGAAATACGCAAGTCGTCAAAAACGATTCACAATGAAATTTCCCAAAAGCGCTGACAGATGGATCATAGTGAGATGGAATGTATTAAGGATGTTCTAGATCGACAAGATCATATTCTAGAGCACCAAAGAAAACCACTCATATTTTGTTATCACGCGGTGACGAAAGGATTGCCGTTTGGTTATTGGTCTAATGACAAGTCAGAACTTACTGGCATCACACGCGAGCCGAATGGACATTAATAACGATAGCGCATACAGGGAGGTATAAGTGAGACCATGGAACATCTTTCCTGCTTCTGTCCGGCCTTATCTGAAACCCATCTTAGATATCTAGGAGTTTTGCAATACCTTGTGGAAGCTTATGAATTCGAATCCTGGCCCAATCAACATAAGATATTATGTAAATATTTTTAAATAAAAAATTTTAATAAATTTTTCTAATTGCGATCACCCTCATCAAAGAATGTCAACCCCTTCGAGAGTACTTCTAACATAAAATAAAAGACTTTTCATAAAAGTTCGTGAGTTGTTCGAAGGTGATTTTAATTAAAAAATTCTTAGAGCTTGCCAATTGCCAGTTGCATTAAATTAAAGTTATTATTTACCATATTTATAATTATTTGATTTTATCGATAACCTTTTGCCATTTTGAAGATGATGTCATTATGTCTTTCTCATAGATAGATGAAACAATAGATTTTCACAGGCTTCTCTTGAGACCAATTTTTCAGCAGCCAAATTATATGGTTCGAGTCTCGAACTATAAGTTGGATGAATAGAACCTCTTGATCAAAGCTGGGCTCTTTTGGCAATTGCTTCCTTCAGACAGCAGCTCATAGTGCGTGATTCTTTGCGAACACACCACAAACTCTTTCCGGCTTTGAAACTCTTTGTGCCGTCTCACTACCCTTCGACCACAACCGCTTTTATTTGATTTAGCAGCGATTCGCCGAAGGAAATTCGATGCATGAAGTTTTTTCTCCTTAACTCATGTGGCACTCACGTAATAATTGTATTACGAAAAATGTTGCCTGCCTTTAGAATAAATCTTGTTTTTGAAAAAAAAGACGTAGTTCGTTATTTATTGAAGTTTATGCTGTCTTCTGCCAAATGAATGAATATGAAGATTCTAAACCAGTTAAGAATGTTCTGTTCTAGTGAACGCAAACCTCTTCGCAGAGTTCAATTATAATCCCAACCAACCAAATCAAGGAACAATTCATTGGCAATAGTCACAAGTTGATTTTTATATTGTTACCATTTCGGAGAAAAAAATTAAAACACAAAAATAAAAAAGAATTGTGCGTGATGCCGCCAAACTTTTCACCGCAAATCTATTTTTATACAACAATACACGCATACGAATATATGTATACGAGTATAGGTATATTTGCATTTTGTATTGTCCGTAATTTTTCTGTATTTTCGCCTATTATCTTGTCAGTTAACTTACGAATAATCGAATCTTTCTACTATTTTCCACACAATCCAAAAAAAAGCTTGATAGTTGAGTATGGCAAGTGTGTCGAATACAATAGAACGCAGCTGGTTTGGCAACATTGTGGTGTATGCAATGCGTAACGCATGAAAGTGTTGAACCTCGGTGCTTGCTATTAAATATATATGTACTCCTTTTTATAATTTTGTACCCACACACTTTTACGCACCATAATCGCACTTACACTTGCATTGATCTGTCGGCGTCGATAAACTTGCATGGTTGTCTTATTTTTTTGTTTTATTTACACACAAATTCATATGCACGACTTGCATGTACATATGTACATACTTATATGTGGTATGTAGATACTTCGACGATGGTGTGCTACCTTATATGCGTATCTGATGTGCCTTTAAAGTACGTTAGCCGGCAGTTATCATACTCATACATACACACACTTGTATGCCAAACAAAGCGCGTTGTGTCGCCAATTGCATTTTTAAGCCATTGAATAGTGTTCGAAATGCAACATTGACAGAAGTTCAAACTGCTTGCACTTTCTGTATTTCTTTTCTGAATTGTTTTTGTTCAACTTTGCAAATGAGTTTGCCTTACAACTATTGAAAGTGAACTTTATTTATGGTATATGTGCTGCACTGATGGGGGAAAATTTTTGATGGTTACCAAATTTGTCAACGGGGATCTCAAACGGAAATATTTTTGACAAAAGCATTTTTGTTTTGGAATTTTATCGTCTTTAGATCATTCCAGATAGTTTAAAATGGTTTTGTCTTCCTTAAACCTGCTCTTCCGGTAGATGGCATCTTTGACATTTGACAATTAAAATATACGCCAGTAATAAAAATGTAAAAGTGCACGTTTCAACAACGCTTTGAACTTATTAAAATTCCCTATAAAACTGGTGAAAACCTATCAGAGAAGGTTTGTAAAACTAAAACATTTTTCGGTTGTCGTGAAGCACCTTCTTGGACCAAAATAAAGAAATTGGTGGAAAGAATGGAGCTGTTTGGACAAAGTTAGTGATGTGAAGAATAAAACACGTGCACGTTGCTCAGTAACGAAAACCCAGATTTGTTCATTTCGCGTCGATTTTTGGAATCCACAAACGTCATTACACCGTATTTCGCATAAAGACTTGGGTCTTAAGGCTTAAAAAGTTCAGTTAACACAAGAACTCAAGCCGGCCGATCATCGACAGCGTCGTGTCTTTGCTGATTGGGTCCTTGAACCGCTCCAAAGCCATAGAGTAGGCTCATTATGCTCTTCTACTAGGGATACTTTTATTGCCCGTCATAAAGGATTGCGCTGTTTGCCCGAAGGCAGTATGGCAGGATCGTCCCATGCAGCCGGATGGGTTGGTTTATTGAAGTCAACACAATAACAGAGAAGGTTGTTAGTTGATTTTTTGATGTTTTTTATTTTTACCGAAATATAAAATCCTCTTGGTAACAATAGGCCTTAATTACTCGTATTTTCTAAGAAGAGTCCGAAGATAAAATTAAATTTGCTTGTAATAATATTGTTCTTAAGACAAAACTACTATAGAAAAATTTTAAAGCTTCAGCAGAGTTTCTAGTACATTAAATCTGCCACCAGTAGTCTCTTTAGCTTAGCAGATTCGTACAAACCTTCTACAGTATTTACATACCAATTAAGCTCATGCAACAGTTTGCTTGCGTGAATATCTATTCTTTGACCTGATTCTTTGAAACCGTTACATTTACTACAGCAGCCGCGGCACGTCATAATAAAAAGTGGAAAAAATCAGTATTAACGTGCCACAGTGATCAGTTGCTGGGTACGTGCATTCATTGAAATAAATCGTACGTGCAACATTTGCAACTGATTGTGGCATTCATTCATATCCAACCTACGCATTTTTGAACATTTTTCACACTTCTAATGCATGACAGGTCTACAAAAAGAGTATGCAAAGCCAACAAACAGAGAAATAAGTGACGACAAAGCAAAAAACATAGGTTCAACTAATGCACACACTACAACGTTGCGCCGCATGTTGTATATGTTGCACATGCTGCATGTTGCATGCATGCTAATGTTAAATATTTCTGTCCCGATTAGCTATATATTTTTATATATGTATATACATATGTATATCTTGGGTAAGTAATGGCAATATGGCGTACATTTGGCACTTATTTCAACCAAGCATTAACCGTTGGTTCACAGTTATCACTTATGAGCTTAGTTACATCATGTATGCATGCACGTTTGTATGTTTACTCATATATCTTTACATTCATTGTACGTAAGTATGTTGGTTAATAGCAGCAGCAAGTGTGAACATAAATCGTTTTGACACGAGCTCTTTGCCGCAGCCGTGCAACATGAAGTTCACATATTGCATGCCTTCGTACTCACAAATTTATATATATTAGCGTGGTGCAAAAATTTAATTTTTTAATTTATGTTTAATTTTAGTATTTATTTTATTTCATTTCATTTCATTTTTTTATTTTATTTTATTTTATTTTATTTTATTTTATTTTATTTTATTTTATTTTATTTTACTTTATTTTATTTTATTTTATTTTATTTTATTTTATTTTATTTTATTTTATTTTATTTTATTTTATTTTATTTTATTTTATTTTATTTTATTTTATTTTATTTTATTTTATTTTATTTTATTTTATTTTATTTTATTTTATTTTATTTTATTTTATTTTATTTTATTTTATTTTATTTTATTTTATTTTATTTTATTTTATTTTATTTTATTTTATTTTATTTTATTTTATTTTATTTTATTTTATTTTATTTTATTTTATTTTATTTTATTTTATTTTATTTTATTTTATTTTATTTTATTTTATTTTATTTTATTTTATTTTATTTTATTTTATTTTATTTTATTTTATTTTATTTTATTTTATTTTATTTTATTTTATTTTATTTTATTTTATTTTATTTTATTTTATTCTATTTTATTTTATTTCATTTTATTTTATTTTATTTTATTTTATTTTATTTTATTTTATTTTATATTATTTTATTTTATTTTATTTTATTTTATTTTATTTTATTTTCTTTTAATTTATTTTATTTTATTTTATTTTATTTTATTTTATTTTATTTTATTATATTTTTTTTTATTTAATTTTAATTTTTTTATTTTATTTTTATTATTTTATTTTGTTTTATTTTATATGATTTTGATTTTTTTTATTTCTTAATGTAATTTTGAAAAATTTGGTGAAAGAAATAGACAAATTTTTAACCCAGTCTACAGAGTTGTTCAAAATATGCAACAGGTGTCTTTTGGGCGATGTTAATAATTTAAATGGTATGAATAATGTTTTAACGCTTTATAATATCTGGTGGAAATACATACTAATTTGCACTTAGTCATTAATTTAGAAGAACATCCAAAATATGTTTTTGGTTGAGTTTAATTTTTTTCATCATTCCTTAAAATGAACGCCTCCGAACGGCTGATGGTTTTTTATTAGGATAAAGGCTCCTCATGTCCGAAATACACTCAGAGGTGTTGACATCTCCTGCCGAGGGGCGATGGCAATTAGAAAATGCGAATGTTCTAATTTTTATAATAAAATTTTATTCTTTATTTTATTTTGTTTTATATAATATTGTTTCAAATTTCTACTTGTAAACTATCATAAAATAATACTAGCGGCTATGATAGCAAGCCGAGCCATGCAGCAATACACATAAATTGAACTGTCGATTGGCAGACTAAAAAGGCGACATATCAAATACACTAAAAGAAAAATTTATCTTTTAAATAATTAATGGAACTTCAAAGCTCCACAATGACTCCACGCTATTAATTCACAATAACAACAAGCACATGTTTCGCTGTATAAACTTATATAAGCTCGAGTACACACCCACAATAAAAATGCCATCCACCCCCTCGAACAACAAACCATTTGCCATAAAAGGATATTTACTTACGCCCAAATTGGTTTACATCGTCAAGCCGCTTTGTTGTTTTACTGTTTTTCTTTTGTTTTTTTTTTCTAGGTGCACTTCAAGCATTTATTTGCCACAATTGATAGTTGCAGATAAATTGCTGACCAATTGCATATTTTCTGCTGTAGAAATATGTTTATATATATGGTATGTGTGTGTGTGTGCGCTCATGATTTGTCGTCATTACTTTTCCACCGTTTTTGGTAGCCTCAAAGCGTTTTACTGTCAATGAATTTATGTGACAAAATCATTTTCGTAAAAGTTTGATTGGTTTTACCTCGCTTGCAGACGGTTAACTTTTCGCTAGAGATATGAAAATATGAGGTTATATAGACATTTTAATAGACTTGTACTCTCTGTCGGTTACTTGAATGAATTGCACTCATTTATTTTGAGCTGATTATATTACGTCCAATTGAATTTTAAGTATAGCCACAAGTGTGACATCGAAAATGGTTTGGAGATGAAACCTTGGGGAATCGCATTTCAAATTCACTTCACTCACTAAAGTGGAAATTTCCGTAGAATAAAAGTAAAGCAATTGACACTGGGATGCTATTTTTTAAGAGATGGAATGTAATTATGATGAATTTCAGTGTCGAAAATTAGTTTAAAAAAAAACCCTTTAAAAAATAAATTAAATCTCTTTAAAGCTGTCGAATGAGAAATGGCAGGTAATTATGGAGGAAACACTACTCACTTCCTTCTTTGGCACCTCACTCAATATTAGCTGCAGTACAACTTCTCTACTGTACCTTCAACTTGATTATAACGCAGTTACAACTACACATTAGTTGCTTTACTACCAAACATTGTAAGAATGATAGACATCAGTAGTTATTTGTGCCCGATGTCATCTGGAAACATGAGTAATTACATGATGCATGACGGGAATGTCTGTTAGTTTAGGGTGACACTTTAATTTCACTTCTGGAAAATAGAATATTTTCAACGAAAATATAAAAACCAATAAAAACACTCTAAGGTATCTTATTTTCCTAACCAAATAAAACCCAAATATCTAGGAATATTTTTCCTCGAACTTATGTAAATTTCCACTAAGGGACACAGCTCTTAGAAAATTATTTTTTCCACAACTTTTTATATTTTTATTTTTAGTGCTTTGAAGCCCGGATCGTCAGAATAATGACCTCTTACCCACTCATCTACAGCTATGGCCATGGGATTAAAAAAAAACTGTTTTTTCAAGCGCTATCTGCACGAACCACCCCAATATTTTAGGTACATTGTAAGTGCCTCGCATTGTTGCGTTTTCTTTCTAATGTTGTAGAAAATTAATGTCTGCAACGACACGCATTGCATGTTTTACAACCATTTATTTTTTCTCACTCTCAACATAAATTAAAGAAAGCATTAGAAATTATGAGATTTAAAATGCTTTATCCGAGGAAGGGGTATAAAAAGTAAGTGTGTGGTATACAATATAAATACTTACATATATACTATGTGCTCAAGTATTTATGTACATTAGATTGTATGAAGATTTACTTATAACTTGAAAATTAAGCACTTGGAAGAAAACCTATATTTACTTTAATTAAAATTTAATTCATTTTCTCTATTTGTGAAATTGTTAGCCAAGCTTAAAATTCAAACTAAAAAATATAAAATTAACTAAACTTATACCTCTTTTTAAACTTACATTATCCTGGTAAATAAATACAATTTTGATTAATTTAGTTAATAAATATAAACACTACCTGAACTATAATTTTCTAGTTTAAGCGCTTATGCGTGTATTTTTTTTTTCTCAGCAACAAATCACAATAACTTATAGTTGCAACATATTATAACCAGTAATTTGGTTTTCAACGAGCCATTTGGTCTGCAAGCCCAACACAAACGAAAGACTTAAGCCACAAACTCGATTCCTTATGATTAATTTGTTGAAACTTGCATAAATTCATATAAATACTTATATGTATATATACCCATATACGCGAAAAACTATATAAATTTAATCTCCAACGCGAACCGGTTTCAAACGCCTATCCAATGATGATGATGACATCGTCACAGCCTCAATCAGTCTGGCAAAAAATTGCGTTTGCTTGGCGTCACTTGGTCTACGAAGAAATCTTAATTTTATTTGCTAGTCCATGTCTTGCTAAGATACTTGAGTTCATGTGTGTATACATATATAGTAAAATTGAACATACATACAAAATTGCCAAGCTATGTTTACCAGCACGATTGCTTTCAATTCATTGAAGCTTAGCGAAATATTATACTTTGCTGTGCTTGGCAATAGAGAAGGGTATTTTCTACTTATGATGATGTAGTAATATATCAGACAAAGCTTCTCATATATGATTGTTAAAAGTTGCAATCAAAATCACTCAAGCTATGAAAGAAATACTTATTTGTAAATTAAAATAACATAATAAAAAATATATAATAATATAATTATAATATAATACAAAACCGCAAAATTAATTAAAATCAAATAAAGTGAAGTAAAATAAAATAAAATAATATAACTTTAATTAAAATAAAACTAAATACAATAAAATAAAATAAAATAATAAAATTAAAAATAAAGTAAAAAACATAAAACAAAATAAAATAAAAAAATAACTAAGCAAACCAAAAAAAAAAAAAAATTAAAATAATGTAAGGAAAACTACATTAAAATAAAATACAATTAAAATGAATTAAAATTATGGCAAATAAAATAGCTTAAATTGAAATAAATAAAATAAGAAAATAATTGAAAATAAAATTAAATTATATAAAGTAAAATTATATGAAATAAAATGAAATTAAATAAAAAATAAAATTAAATATAAATATATATAATAAATATATATAATAATATAAAAACAAATTAAAATAATATAGTATAAAATAAATAATAAAATAATATACAGTAAAATAAAATTTTAAAAATTAAAACAAAATAAACTAAAATAAATTAAATTAAAATAAACTAAAAAAAATTAAATTAAAATAAAATAATATATAATATAAACAAAATATTAGATAAAATGCAATAAATTAAGAAGTATAAAGAAAATAATATTAAATAATTTGAAATAAAGAGAGAAAAAATAGTAATAACTTGTAAATAAAATATTAAATAACGTAAAAAAATTAAAAGCATAAATCAATTAAAATTAATTAAAATTTAATTAAATTAAAAATAAAATAAAATATCATAAAATAAAAAATTAAATGAAATAAAATAAGTTAAATTCAAATAAATACCAAAATGAAATAAAACACCTTACAAGAAAGTAAAATTAAAAATGTATACAAAATAAGATAAAATAATATATAAGGAAACAAAATATGAAAAATAAAGTAAAAGAGAATAAAATAAAGTTATATGAAATACAAAATGATAAAAAGTAAAAAAAAATTAATTAAATAAAATAAGTGTAACAAAATAAAATGAAATTAATAAAAATTAAATGTAATTATTTATATACTAAAATAAAATTGAATAAAAAGTATAAAATAAATCAACATGAAAGCAATAAACAAAATAAAAACAAATAAAATAATTGAGAGGAAATAAAATTATTTAAAGCACAATAAAACAAAATTTAATTAAATTAATTTAAATAAAATAATATCAAGTTAAATTATATAAAAATAAAATAAAATAAAATAAATTAAAATTAAACTGAATTAAATAAATGAATAAAATAGGAAAAATTGGGAATACTTAAAATAAAGCAAAACAATTAATTAAATAATTTCAAATAAATTGATTAAAATAGTTTAAATAAAATAACATGATATAAAATTTATTTAATAAAACAAAATAAAATAGAATAAAATGAGATGAAGTAATATAAAATGAGATTAAATCAAATAAAATAAATATAAAAATTGCTGAAAAAATAAAGTTAATTTGCATTAATTCTCAAATGCTAATTTATAATTTTTTACAACAGTAAAAAATTATTCGTATGTACAAGAATTTTTTTTAATGAACTATACAAAAGTATCGATCTCTAATAAACGTGACCTAAATTCATATCCCCCAAACTCGCTGTTGCAACGACTATAATCAGCAACATTTTTTCATTACGTATTGTTCACGAATTTTCTGCTAATTAAAGATAAAGAAAAAAAAGACCTTTTAACCTAAGCTCATTGACTTAAATGTTTATCGCTACACTTATCTGTCAATTTATTCGCGTTTAACTGTCAACTACCCACGCATTTGCATATTTGCGCAAAAATTCGCCGCTGAGAAACTATTACCGTGTTTATAATAATGCCCACAATGCATTGAACCCCCCACATGTTATCACCTTTTCATTTTCATTACAACGGTGTATTTCTCAGTTCGATTTTTTTTTGTTTTAAAATATTTACATTTACAAGCACTGTGAATTTCGCCCCCTTCCACACCCTCTTAAAGTTGTTTTCACAAATTTTCCAATTAAGTCAACCTGCACCTGCAGAAAAAACGGTGAAAAAAAATCAACAAATAAATGAGCACAAATTAGGTAAAAATGCGCAGGCATTGGCGGACAACCGATAAATGTTTGCGCACGTATGTTTGTTTGTGTACAATATATACGTATGCACAAGTGCTTCATCGCGTCAATTCACCTGCAACTTCAGTGGCTTAACATTTAGTGCTGAGTTTGTGCTTGTGTGTGTACATATGTGTGTCTGATGATTTGCAACGACTGATAAAGTCGCCGCATGCAGCTCCAAGTAAATCCATATCGAGTATTTTTTTAACAGTACAGCCCATTTGGGGCTACAACTACCTCGCAGACTACCTGTCGTTGCGCTGCGCACGCGTGCAACTTGGGCGCCCGCTGTTGGCGATGTTGATTAGATAAACAACGCCGCAACAAATAGGCAAAGAAAAATAACTGATTTTAGAGCTAAGAAAAACGTTTAAATCTTTTAGGGTGATTAAAGACAGAGCCGTGAATTGATTGCAACTTGTATTTGCTCGAGCGAAGTTGTAACCAAACTGCCAAACTGTTGTCGTTTGTTTGTCGGTTGGTATTGCCAGCGGGGCAGGCGGCGGAGCTTGGTGTCGAATTCCGTTGGACGCGTAAATAAATCAGCTGCTGTAATATTTCCTGATGCTACGGAATGTGACTGCGTGTCTGTCCATTTGCCAGTCTATACGCCAGTCTGTGCATTCACCTGCCCGTCCGTCTGTGTGCCTTTGTAGACTATTTAGTTACAGCTAACCGATTTATATTCACTTTTTGGTGTTGTTATGCCTCACGGCTGACAAGTTTTATATACACGTATATACACGTTTGTATGAGTGTACGTTCACTGCCGGCTTGTGAGTGTTTTGCGTTTCGCTTTTCTTTTTTTTTCATTGTGTAGTGATTTTTTCTTTTGCTAACGCACGCGGCAATTCATTTATGTCGGCAAATCTTGTCACATTCGCACCGTCGCAGCCAAATCAGGGCACATAGATAAAGTTGTTGTCATGTTGAAAGTATCAGTTGCACATTTCTCATACATAACTTAGCTTTCGTTGGGGAGTTGAATGAATGGCTTTCGCTTTCGATTTGATTTTCTTTTTTTTTTGTTTTTGTTTCGAGTAAATGAGTTGCCTTAATTTCGTAATGAAAATTTACCGTTGTTTGTATAAAGTTTTTATAATTTTTAGCTGGATTTCTTTAGTTGATAGCCAAATAAAAATATAAAGTCTATAACATTGAAGGAAGAAAAAACTATCACAGCTGCTGAACGGTTATTTGCGTCCATGCTTTAAGGGAGAAAGACGATGTTTCGATGTGATGATTTTAAAACAATTTTGATGGCTTAAAAAGGAGCCATCTTGTACGGCTGTATAAACTGGGCCACAACAAAAGCTCCGTCAAGATCGTAAAGAACCTCTTCGCCCATTGGGTATTAAAAGAGGTTTCAGACAAGGTGACTTGTTATTATAATAAGGGCTATGCAACTAAACGGAAAAGGTGCAAACTTCTATTAGTGTTTTTCCAGGCTAAACAAAGAAGGGAAGCGATCGGGTCTGGTAGTGAACGAAGACAAAACGAAATATTTCCAGTTTTCAAACAAATAGTCAGCACATACGTACATGGGCTCCTTAATCATGGTTGGCAGTCATAGCTATGAGGGCATAGATAATTTCATATACCTTGAAACCAACATTAATAATTTCAATCTGGAAATCCTATGCAGAATCTAACCCAACAACACCAAACGATGGTTAGTTGATTGAAACTGGAGGTTTAAGATCTGTCCAAAAGCGGCCGCATTCAAGCCATACAGTAGACACCTTGTTTTCCACCGCAGAACCTAACTACCATATACTTTAGGGAACATTTTTGTTGATTTGATAAACTGATTTAATTTCTCACAGCCATGTCTCAATCGGCTGAAGGCAAACACTCGCAAAGGTAATGCTCCAGCACACCCTCAGAACTGAAATAAAATCTACAAAATTCTAGCGTAAGTCCAGGTTAACATATGGTAAGACAAGACTCGTGACTCTCTAAAATATAACACCATTCTAATATTTTCGTTTTAGTTCATCTTTAATCAAACTAAAAACGTAATTTTTTGTCCGACTTTTTTCGCTTTCATTTTATGCATGAAATTATTTGCTCACTCTTTCAAAATAAAGTAAATATGGTTAATTTGTCTTGATATTTTTAAGCATTATTAGCGTAGAAAACATAGTTAAGATATTAATAATATTCCACATACGAGTATACATATATATGGTATTAATTATTGAAACTTAAATTCCGCATTTCTAACCCTTTAAGTCAAATCAACCATTCAAGACGCCTCCAACAACGGGCAAGGATTGCGGTATTGTTCTCACCGGTGTAAGTACACCTTGTGCAACTGCACCACCCAGTGGCAAGGCACCAGCAGCGCCGTTCAGCGTACCTGTTGCATGACCAAGCGTTTGACCCACTGGTAAAGGTAGCTGTGGGCGGCAATCAGAGTGACCCAATAATACTAAAATAGAAATTAGGAAAAACTTTATAAAAAAGAAATAACTAATACCATAATAATTTATAATTATTTACGGGCTACAAAGAAAATAATACAAGCGAAACCGTTGTTTCTCGACATGCTTGCTCTGCTTAATAAATGAACTGAATTGAATAATCGAAATTACGAGTTTTATATTTATATAAGCAATTGGGTTTAAGCTTTATATTTACAAATGTTATTGGCATTTGAACTAAATATTGAACGATTTCTAGCTTTCTTTGTGTACGAGTATGCATAATGAAAAACAAAGTTTATTAGAGAATATTAGTATGCCGAATTTATAGAATGCGCTGTAAAGCACGTTTATGGAGCGTTATTTATTAAGCAACATATGCATACATATTTATATGTATATGTTAAAATGCTAAGTGTAAAAAATGTGTTAAAAAATTTATAAAAAAAATTACAATAATAATTCATTTAAAACTAATTACGAAAATAGAGGTTTTCGTCTATGGAATAAATTAATTTTCCAATAGAAGGCATTTCGTACTAAAAAAGGCTTTTCTGAAAGTTTTGTGATTGGTAGACTCAGTTTTGTTTGAGAGTGCGTCAAAGATATAGTTTTTCTTCTGACACTGTTACAATCAATTTCTGTTCCATTCCGGCAGTTTTGATATTAAAGATGCTTCCTCTCTCCCCTGAAGTGAGCCAATGTCAATGGTAAAACCAAAAATTTTTTATCTATTCCGACATTGTATTTAGTAGGTAAAAAGATATCCCATGATTAATTTTTCAAATGTACTAAGAGTATGTGCGACAGCGAAGCGTTGCAGGGTACAGCTAGTCTAATGATAAAATAAAGAAAAGTCTGTGGCCTTAATCCTTCGAAACTCACTACCAAAATTGGGAAATAAAATTAATTAAAAAATAATAATAAGTTTGTTGTCATATTTACACACACAAATATTCGGCGTGAGAGAAAAAAACTACCGCTGCCATTTATTGATTACCCGTTGTGAAGGCTTTTATTTATTTTTATTTCAAGAATTTCTAAAGATAATCTTCTTCTAAGCAAAAGGTATAAAAATAAAGATAATTTTTAGTAAAAAAATAAAACTTAAAAAAAAACTTTGAGGTCTTGAATCGACGTTGGCCGGTTGGCGTAGACCTTATCTTTCATGTTGCTCCAAAAGAAAAAGTCGCAAGGTGTTAAATCACCTCCTCGATAGATAACACGGTTCGGCAACTTTTCTGTTAAAAGATCGATGGTTTTGTTGAGTGTGTGGCACGTAGCGCCGTCTTGTTGGAAGTAAACATTAGACAAATCAATACCATTCAATTGCGAATGATGGTCGATAGTGTAATCCATTCATTTTCGAAAAAGTAAGGTCCAATGCATCCGCCGAATCATAAACCGCACCAAACTGTTACACGTTCAACAATAAATCTTGGGTTTTCCGAGCACCAGATGCGACAGTTTTGTTTCTTGAGGTAGACATCGAGGTGGAGGTGGAAATGGTCAGTCAATATGATTTTTCGATGAAATTTTTACAGTGAATTTTAATAATTTCAATGCTTTGTTCACGCATTTAGCGTTCAATTTTTATTACTGGCGTAGTTTTTATCTGTCAAATGTCAAAAAAATGACAGCTTCAAAAGTGACACAGAGAACTTAGAATATATTGTTATAAGTTCTCTGAGTGACATCTACCGGAATAGCAGGATATTTAAAATAGCATCTCTTATTCGAAAACCCTTTAAATCCCCAAAAGTTAGCAAAAAATGCTTTCGATTTAAAAAAAAATATTATATATATATTCCGAAGTATCTAGCTAGTAATTTAATCACCACGCCTTGTAGGCGCTTCCAACAGGCAATTGTAAATTGGGTGATTAATCAAGATTCACAATCGAATAAGAATTGCTAAAAAAAAATTAAGCAATAAAACTAAAATTTAAACAAAAAACATATATACATATATACATATGTATGTATGTATATAATTGATTGTAAACAAACGCAAGCAGAAATAAATTTATACAATGAGTGTCTTAAATGTACAATTACATACTGACCTTTTTACATACGTGTATGTACATACTCGTACATAAGTACCTAGGTATGTAAAGCCAATTAACGTCGTTTAATTGCATTTGATTGCAAGTTGCAGATAAATGTAAAAGAATACTCGTACATTCCACACTCGTTGACGGCCACCAACAAAACCATTCGCATTCAAGTACAAATGCACAATGATACCGGGATGATGCAGGAGAGAAGCACGTCGCAGGCGCAGACGCAGTGGCAAGTGATTCTACTTACTGCCATGAATTGATTATTTTACAAAGTTGCTGCTCGTCGTGGCGCTGCGGTGCACCACCCATGGTTTGAGAGGTAATTTTTAAACTTTTGAATTTTATTTTTATTTATTTTTTTTTTGCCGCCATTGAATATTGCACAATTTTTTCTGTTTTTTTTTTTTGTTTTTTTTTTTTGCTTTACTACTCGTACCCTTTTCACTCACAGTTGGCTGTCTAATTAATGCACAACATGTTGCCATTTCGTTGAAAATAAGGGCTTAACGATATTTACGAGCCCTGAAATTCGCTTTACAAAACTTGACGGCGACGGTGACTGGTTCTAGTTGCTTGCACACATACTTATGTACATACATACATACATACATGTAAGTATATTTATATGTACATCTAAGGTTCTACAGCTCATTTGCTTACCTCTAGCAATTCAAACCTTATTGCAATTTAAAGACATGTCTTGACGTAGCCGTGTCCGCCGTTGATCAGCTTGAAATCTTGTCAGCGTCACTTTACTTTAAGAAATTCAAACAACCACCAATTGCTGCATGTGGTTTAATGTACGAGTACTCGTATGTACATATGTACTCGTAAGTGTGTATGTATGTAGGTGCGTCTTTAATTTTTTATTGCTTTTGAACTGATTTTTCACTGCCATGTATCTCACGACGGGACAGAAGCCAAACCGTCGAATTGATTAACATGTTGGACAACTTCATTTCGTTGATACGGCGAAAAGGCTCCTCTATCTGCATACGCTCCCAGGGTGTGTGGCTAGTTGGTTGATCTGTGTTGCTGTGTATGCAAAGTGTATCAATGACAACGGTCCAATTCAGCAATCGCGCCTGTTAATATTCTTCGCAGAGCTGTTATAAATACGAGTATATGTACATACATATATGTATATTATATGCTAGCGTTGGGGGCTGGTCGGTAGTTAAGTGGTTGTTGTAAGATAAGATCGTACGGTGTGGTTAACCAGAACGAATGGCGTAATTGGGTTTGTTCGAAAATGAGTAGGTGTAGGAGAAGGGATGAAAAAGAAGTGGAATTTGATTACCTGCCTGAGGTTTTTCTTGTTCAGGAATTTCCGCTTTAAATTTGAATTTTTAATGCCACACTTAGTGGGAACACGCTTACGTTGGACAAGATTAATGATATTCTAATGACTTCATTTGATTAGATTGTGGCTATTTGCGACTACCCTTATGTGTGCAGTCGCCAGCTCTCATTTGTACACAAACATTGTTAAATTAAAAAAATTTTATGAGAGAATTTTTAAGATGATAGATACATATCCCAGACAGGGAATTAATATACATATATACATACAACTGTAAGCATGAAATAAATGAGTTAGCAAACTGCGTGAGCCGATAAGCCAACTGTGTTGTGGAAGAGTTCTTCCAGTTCTATAATATTTCCGATTTCTTTTAATTCACATGCCCATCAGATGAACCCTTTAGACCATTCGGTTGGCAGTTGGTAAACATAATAGCATGCTCAGCAAGTCTACGGGTTGTTACTGTATGGTTCACATCTGCGGACTTTGGGGTGCGTAAGCTATGTCCGAAGCTGGCAAACACTCACCACGTATATAGTGGTCATATTACCTATGAGAACCCCTCACTCCACCCGTTCATCTTTTTTAAGGAACTTGAGTGGGTTAGTTCTTCTTCTTCTTCATTTCACAATTACAACTGCATCAACGTTGTAGTTGTTGTTGTTGTTGTTTTAACATCAAAAATGTTACTTAAAGTAGAGTATAGAGACCCGACTGTCGCGGCAGCTTTTGCATTTTAGTTGCCTCTTACGACAGGCATGAATTACCGCGGGTGTAAATTTTTGACCCTCACCGCAAGGTGTTTGGCGCCAGTTGTATATACAAAGTGAAAGATGAAGTCGCTCTCCACCTGATCCTTCCAACGGAGTGAAGGTCTTGCTCTTTCTGTACTTCCACTAGCGGGTACTGCCTCAAATACTTGTAGTGCTTTCATCCATTCGGACGACATGACCTAGCCAGGGTGGATATATAGTCAATGGTTGATTTTCCAGCTCTAAAGCCACACTGATAAAGACCAAACAGATTGTTGCCGGTGGGCTTTAATATAGTGAGATAGTTATGAGTTTAAAAGGGAATAAACTCTAACCTTATAGATATACTCATAGATCACTTCTGTTCCGCTTTATGAAGCTCAGTCGTTAACAGTTAATGAATGATGAATGGATGAGAGCACTTCAGCTTTGTGAGTAGGAGAAATACCTACACTTCGTTATAAATATCAAGTGCAGAAAAATCTGACTTCTCATTTTATCTTCTGTGGACGTTGATCTGCAGGGAACGACTGGCCATAATCGCGTAAACAGTACCTACATATGGTATGTCAATTGAGAAGAGAAGAACTTTGAAGCAGAAAGATTAAGTAATGATTCAGCAAAGACATCACTCATCGGAAATACGCTCCGTTGTTTGGAGGCTACGGTAATTGTAAAAATTTGTATGAGTGATTTTAAGTTTTTCCAAAACCATATTTTCTCATCAACTAAGTAATCGAGTAACCATTTATTGCAGAAAGTATCGTTTTGCTTTGTCAAATACATCCCTGTATTGCAATCAGCTGTTACAATGCAAACAAAAACAACAATACACAACAATACCCCACAATGTTTTGACAGTTCATTGCATTCAACTGATTGAATTTGTTGTGTAGTAAGAAATAATTCTGCCAAAATTTTTGATAAATTTATATCAACAAAAATAAAGCTATGAACAAGTATAAATAGTACTTTTATTATATGCAACATAGTGCGGAAATTGTGAAATAGTTAAAAACTAGCAAATGTTATTTACAGCCAACTAACGTTTAAACTTTCATATTTTTAAAAAGTGAAGTTATAAATAAATTCTAGCCACAAAAAAACACTGATTTTGCTAAATATTTACTTCAAATATTAATAATTACAACCACCAAACAACAAAATGTCCTCCGGCTTAAAGTGTCGCAATTGTGGCTCCACCGACATCGAGGAGGACAATGCACGTGGCGATGCCGTCTGTACAAATTGTGGTTCAGTGCTTGAAGATTCACTTATCGTTTCGGAAATACAATTTGAAGAAGTTGGTCGGGGTGCAGCTGCCATAGGTCAATTTGTCTCCGCCGAGTCGACGGGTGGTGCTACAAATTACGGCTATGGTAAATTTCAAGTTGGTTCTGGCACGGAATCGCGTGAAGTTACTATCAAGAAAGCCAAAAAGGAAATCACACATTTATGCCAACAATTGCAATTAACACAACATTATATAGATACAGCATTGAATTTCTTTAAAATGGCTCTGGCACGTCATTTGACGCGTGGTCGCAAGAGTACGCACATTTATGCAGCTTGCGTGTACATCACCTGCCGTACCGAGGGCACTTCACGTATGTACAATTTTCCTTCCTTCATTCGATGTATTTTGTATATTGTGGCATATGCTGCAATGGTCTAATTACATTATTTCCTTGTTCTATAGATTTGCTGATTGACATCAGTGATGTGCAACAAATTTGTTCCTACGAATTGGGTCGTACTTACCTCAAACTTTCCAATGCATTATGCATCAACATTCCTTCTGTCGGTAAGTGTATGAGATTTTTATATTTATAAAGTTAAGTTGTGTAGGTATGTAAAATTCATACCAAAAGAAATTAATGTATAAAAATGGGAGTCACATTTATCATCAGAGAAAACAACAAACTTTAAGATAAGCTGCCTGGCTAATGATACTCATATCGCTGGAAATAGCGATTCATTAGTAAATCTACCACTTTGGTAACCGAAATGTATTATTTTTTTTTTGAAAATCTTTATACGCAGATACAACATATTCTAAGTAGTGATAGTTTTGCCTAAATGTTGGAAAATCATTTATCTCCAGCAAACATTTTATTTACATAGATATTTTTTTGTTAACAATGCAGCGAATCAAAAAGTTTAAAAGCTTTTCTCGTATTGGTTGTATTTTTAGCACATATATAAATCCAAGTAAATCCTTTTGCTAAGTTTAAAAAGCCTCTTTCGAATCGATGGAACGGGTTATTGTATATTGGCGATTACGCAGATATATAAATATGTTCATATGTATATAGATAGATAGTAGTCTTATAGCCGGAAACTTTAGTGCCACAAAATATCCATTTCTTATTTACCAACCCATTTCCGTTTAAGAATTGAAAACTTCATCGATTTAAAGGTAATTCAAAAATCTTCAAAGATCTTTATTAAATATTATACGAAACATTTTATCGACAGATTGAATGAGATTAAAAAAAGAACAAAACCTTTCAGTATTAATAAAACTTCAAAAGGAACAACCTTTGCATGGATTTTAATATAAAAAAGTATAGCTTGTAATATAATTCAAAGCGCAAATAGTATAAAATTGCATATGACTTAAGCAAATAGCAGTTGTATTATAAAATATATATTTCGATTGAGTGTTGCATTAGCTCATTACTGGCCATTTCCAACTTAATGCTAAAAAAAACGCAACAAAAGAATGAATGGAAAAATACGAGTGTCGGTATATAATGCAGTATAAATGCAAGACTTTAAAATGTTAAATGAAATTGCAAATGTATTGGTAATTATGATATTAAAAAGCATACAATATTCCAATATTCATAATGATTATTATGTTAATGTGTGCATACGCGCTATTTGGGCGTAAGACAAACGCTAAAACTCTACGTGAATGCTAATTATTATAATTCGACTGTGGGATGTGCAAACGTTTTTCTTTTTCTTTTTTTTTTGTCATATATATGTATATATATCTTTGTAAATGTATTGCATTACTAATGAAACTCGTAATTACTTGCGTACGCAACTGATTATACATACTAAAGTACATATTATATTTTTGCAAAAACTTTTCAAATATTTATGTATATATATGAATATATATAGTAAGTTAGTTAAGTATGGTTTGATTTTTTCTTTTTGTTTCGGGTATATGAAAAAAAACTAGTGAAAGAAGTACTAATATGCTTTTTATGCACTTTTTTGTATGTATATATATGTATGTAATTGTATATGAATGTGTGTTTTTAAGTGTTAATATGTAGGCAAAATTTTAACAGTTGCATGGCTCTTGATAAATACGAGTATATAACTTCTGTTTTATGTAAAAATCATTCCTCTCGTTTTATTTTAATTTTCATGAATTCATTTATATATGTATGTATGTAAAATGCAATTGCTTTTTTGTTTACATTATTTCCCAGGTTATTGTTAACGTTTTTTTTTTTCTTCAAAAATTCTACATTCTACAAGTCTCTCAAAATCGCATGCCATATTATTAGTTTCATAATATAAATGTAATTTGTGTAGTATTTTTTTTTGTTTTTTTGTGCCTTTAGAATTTGTTTTACCAAATTTGATTGCCTTGTCCCTTTGCTAACTTCCAATAAACAAAGGAAGTGCCTTATCAATCGTTTTTAGATTTTAAATCGAATTACAACTCATATAAATCTTTAACCTTAGTAATTACATAAACCGATTTTCCTAACAATGACTCATCATTTTCACATTACTTGCATTGGTTCATGTGTTTATTTGTAAATATTGCCTGTATTTAATTTTATTTGGTTGTCCGCTCGCTCACTTCCTACTACCAACTACTACTAATCAATATAGTTTCTTTGTAAATTTCACATTGAAAAACCATAGATTGCCATTATTTGTTCTATTCATATTCCTCACTAGAATTCTAACTCAACACCCCGCTTGCCACACTCCATTGTATCTCATGCGCTTAATGCGCCACTACCGCTGCCACCGACGTCACTGCTACCGCTACCCAATAAGTCATCACAATTTACATGTAAGCCGCCGCTGCCGCCATTCGATACACCACCACCTGCACCCCCACTGCTGCCTGCACCGATTGGTGTAGCACACAAAGAATTTGTTGGAGAGTTTAGTGACGTCACTGTTGTTGGTCCGTAAAATATCAGTTCTGGTATTTGACCACCCTGTACGCCAGTGCCGTTTGTGCTCTCCGATGAACATTGAAACTGGAATGTTACATTGCCCATGCACACCTCTGACATGCCCTCCTGACCGAAGAAGCTCAATTCATTGCCATCCAGTATAACGGAGGCAGTGTAGTAACACTCGGGTTCAATCTGTATGGGATTCTCAAAGAAAACATGGAACGTGTTGCTTGAGCCATCAGAGAAGAATTTGGTGTCGTTTTCGGCAAGCGTACGACCGAGGCGTTTTAATTCGATTTTTACATTGTAATTAGCAGCACCGGTGGAGGAACCATACAAACCGAAACCAACAATGAAAATTCTGCAAAACAGAAATTTTAAATTGATAAGCACACACGCATATATATATATGTATATTATTGAAATAAAAATCAACTCCCAACAAACCTGCGATCCACTGAAAACTGTATGGAATCGCAACGTCCACGGTAACGCCACTGATTCGAGCGATAAGCGCACGATTGGAAACGATGGCATACTTGTGTTTTTAGGCCTGCACGTGCGCGTGTTGGAAAACTTAAATGCGGTTTTGATTGTGCGGTAAAATTCAAAAATATATCAATAGTCTCTTGTGATGTGAGTATGCCTGTTTGGGCAACGCCATTCGCAAACTCCTCCAACGTCATTGTTGGTATGCGTATCAAATGTAATGCTTGACCCAGCATGCTGCGTTTATTCTGTGGTGTCACATCAACGCCCATCTTCTGGCAAGCATTCAGAGCCCAATTGAGTGCTGCCTCAAAGAGATGAATCTCTTTGCAGTTCAGCGTCTCACGCGACAATATCGACTCGAATGTCTTTAGGTCGATGTCGACAAAGTCTTCTGATTTAATCGCCATTTCGGCCTGTAAGCATATAAAACAAAATAGTTCAATGATATATATGTATACTCGTATATAAATATGGTATTTTGCATGGTACGCACTTGTGCATCGATTACTTCCCAGCAACGCTGCATCAACTCGGGCTCTTCGAATAGACGAGATTGACTGAGAAGTAGACAGGCGTTTTTTGCCGTCAATTTGACTTCTAAATAATTGACGCAAGCGCGTGCTAAATGTGGCACAATATACTTCTTGGCCGCGTACAACGTGGCCAAAATGTTATCAGGTTCCAATTGAATCTCATCACAATAAAGGTATCTGTTGGAGGCGTTAAATGTGAAAATGAATTTTAATTTTTCCCTTCATTACTTTGTATTACCTTAATAGCGTTAAAAAAGCTGATGGCTCCACATCAGGCACTTTGATTTCCTGTTTATTCTCAGCCAGTCCACCATAAAACATAGCGTAGAACACCGAGCTACCTGTGGCCAAGATATATTTGTGCGCCGGTATTGTTTGCACGCAATCTGCTAATGTAGGGCAAAATGTACGAGGAAATAATTTTTTAAAATATTCAACAATAAACGAATATCATGACATACCAAATTCTCCACCCACAACAAATTTCACATCTGACATCAACTCATTGTTAAACATAGCCGCGTTACGCTCCAGTACTGTCGCCTTGGTCGCTTGCCAATTGGGATCAGCTGTATCGACCGCAGCGGCTGAACTGTTGGATTGATTCGATCCGCCGGCTGCACAAACATACGAACCACTACCACTACCACTGCCGCCGCCAGCCCCGCTGCTGCTACTACTACTGGCGCCCGTCGAACTTGATGGCAAACAAAAGAGTGCCGAGCTGCTTATGGCACCAGGAGACGCAAGTGGCGACGAAGGTGCACTAATGGGCTGCGTTATTTGTATATTATGCTCGCCACCGCCCGTTGGACCGCTACCGCTTGTAGAACCACCGCCTGCACTGCTTCCTCCGCCACTCGCTCCTGCTGCGGCGCCTGCCAAAGCCATACCGTTGCGTTGCTGATGATGATTATTTACGGAATTGTTGTGTGGCGGTGATAGCAATAGACCATTACCATTGTTCAAGGTTTCCACTGTAATCAAAGATGTGTAAAGAATAGATTAGTAAAATTGAAATTTAGATAACACACGAACGTGTTTACAATGCCTTTTGGTAGAGTGAGTGCGAAATATTTTTCGAAAACCGAAATTCCCTCTTGCCGTTTTGTTGCTCCCCGCCGGCCTGTTTGTGTAGCTATTCATTATTATGGAGATATTTTCACTTCACTATCTTTTCTATATTTACAACATTATTTTCAGTTTTTTTTTTTTTTTTCTTTTTTCTAGTGTAAAATGTGCTCCTGTTTCTTATTCTGTTGTGACGGATACGAGTTACTGTAAATGATTGAAGTACTTCTCGCAAGTGATTTTCATTTTATATTATTAGGCATGAATCAAACATTCATATGTGGGTGACACACTCCTGCAGTGACCTCTTATCAGTAAACGCAGCTTGACCACAAGTGGCGAATAAATACATAACTACAAAACTGAGACCGCGATTTTAAATTAAATGGAAATTGCAAGAAATAATGGAATTTCCAAATGAAATCTTTTTCGTTAAGTTAAAAGCGAAGACTCCCTGCAAGAACAGTCTTATGAAAGAAGGAAATTTTTCATTTGACCAGTTTGGAAATTTAATTTCTAGAGCAGTCACATGTAGCTTACAAAATTAATGAATAAATTATTTAATTTATAATTATTTAATGGATAATTTAAATGTCGATATCAAATTGTAGATAAATGAATGCAGTCACACACTGGAAATAAAAATTTCGTGTAAATTTGATAACGGTACCAAGTATAGCAATGCAGCTCTGTGTGACGGGAAGATTTCTACTTTCAATTTAGTTTAAATATTTTTTGCAGAAACACAATTAAAAGGGAGTAAAAGACCACGATAAACTCGTCAAAAAAAATTTGAAAAAAGTCAAAGCACATGTTTTACATATTTTTTTTTTAATTCATTTACCTTACAAATTAAGATTTAGAACAACTAACGAAGAAGTCGCTTTTTACGCACTTTCAAAAAATATACATAAGATGTTAAGATTCATACTACATAAGTATGTACATAAAAACACATGCACCTAATTAAACTTTCAATTGTCGCTCACCCATGCCATTTATCCTTGTTATGCATTTAATCAACGAAAGCACGAAAAATTGCAATGAAGTTACGAAAAAATCAATACAAACACTAACTGGCTTCTCCCCAAGCACAAACGCACATACATATATATACCAAACACATATTTACATTTGTAAGTGCTAGCCGATAAAAATTAAAAAAAAAAATAAAATAAGTGCCTATTTTTAGAGAAATAGCACCGCATGCCCACAATCACCTGCACCTACCATTTATCCAGGCATTCATTTGTGAATGCGACATCGCCTCCTGGTTCCGCTTATTAATCGACTTTAGAGAAAGTCTATTGTTATTCGCCATTGAAAATATTACTGTGCTCAAGGACTTGCTTTATGATTGGTGGGGGAACAAATGTATACACAAAAACTTTGAAACACAAGAGTTTCACATACAAGTATTAAATATTAAAACAGTTTAAGCGCCCACAAAACACCACCTAACATATTAATTCATAGCACCATAGTTTCTTTTTCCTTTTCTTTTCAAAAATTTTACTCTAATTTTCCAATTGAATTCATTTATCTTCACTTTTCTTCGTAAATTTCCATAGCTGCCATTTTCATATCACTTCAACATAAATTTTCCCTTACAATTGATTGCATTTGTCATTTTGCCTACTTCGCGAATGTGTTGAAAGAGAAACTAGACAATTGGGGCTTTAGCCATGTTGCCACTTTTAAATGGGAGGAAAAACGTTTTATTTATTTTATTTGCAGTGTGTTTAATTGATCAACTTGTAGTTGTTAGTGAAAGATATGTATTATTTAATATGTATTGAATATTAAAGAATGTATTTGGGCTTTCTTACACTTTTAAATAACAGTTTTTAGGCGTAGAAATGTTTTTCAAAGCACAGATCTATGGTGTGGCAACATACTGAAGCTTGTTTCTCTCTTTATTGCAAGTGAAAAAGTGAGACAACACTATTGTAGTTAACGAAAAGTTACATGCAATAATAAATAAACAATATAACTACCGGCAGATAGGCGTAAGTCAATTATTTCTACTTTTGAGTGTATGCACATAACATATAATGAAATCGCCTATATAATATATTTAATACTAAACCTACCAACACCGGTCAAATTGACCGTTTTCAAACTTTTTGTAAAACTTACACATTTTTAAACGTTATAATACCATTATCAAACTATATGACAATTCTTAGAATATGCATATAATATGTTGGTCACTCTTTACTTTTATTTTTTTTTTGTATTTTCCCAAAAAAATTTGTTATGTAGCCTAACTACCGCGGTCGGTCAATATGACCGGTGGGAAAAAATGTTCTACAGTTATCTCAGAGAAAAATTTTTTACAGTTATCTCAGAGTCGCTTTCAAGTGAAAAGAGTAAATAACAATAGTATTGATTACAGTCTCAAGTAGTGCACTTCTAAAGAGTTTTTTATGCATTTTTTTTACAATTGTTTATTTGAAGGAGATAAGGTAAAGTATCAAAACATGGATGTAAATTTGTTATTCCTTACATAGTGTAATAATCTGTTGTAGATACTTACCCTAAAAATGTCAAAGCATTTGAAAATTACAAATTACCTAAGAAATATAACGGACATGGAAGAAGAATTTTCAGAATATGATGAACAAGAAACTTCTGAAATTGAAAAAAACATGGAAATAGATCAAGAGCTATTTACAAATGAATTGGAATCAGGTTTTTTTTAACATTTCGGATCTAGCTGGAATAAATGCCTGGATTTTGTATAAAGAAACGACGGGTGAAAACATTTCCAGGCAGGAATTTTTGTTCCAGTTAGCTTCAGAACTCAGAGATGCATATACAAAATCTCAAGAAAAAAAGCTTTTACCAACACCGTCCACAAGTTCCGATTTGTGCGTACGAAAAACTTGCCAAATAAAATTTTGTAAAGATTATAAAACAACAAAAATCTGTTCGAAGTGCGAAAAATATGTTTGCGGCAAATGCACATTTCAGACAACAATTATTTGTAAACAATGTGAGGAAGCCGAAGAAGTCGAATAAGCATATTATGTATGCATAACATTCTGTATTAAAATTTTATTTTATTTGTTTTTTTTTTATAAAGAATTTTAGAAATTATATAGAAATAAATTTGGACGAAATTTCATGAAAATTCTTTATTTTATATACATTTAGCCACAAATCAACCATTATCTGCACTGAATAATAAAATTGATAACCTTTTTAATTACCGGTCAATTTGACCGCGCGCGGTAGGAATAGGTATACAAGAATTGTCGGTAGGTTTAGTGTTAACTTCATTTCGAATCTCAAAAATGTTTCATGGTACATACACATTTAGAAAAAATTAATTGGTCTTGCATTTCTTGGTTTTCACTAAACCATACGTTGATTGTGCAAATTTCGGTATTTAATTGTGTTATTGCTCAAACATACCTACATATATTCGGAAATACAAAAAGTTAAGTGATTATTATCGATTTCAATACAATATTTCGCGAAAATACGAACCATTCGGTTCACATTCAGAGAGCATTATTAGAGCATATTACAATTATACGGAATTAATATTTATTATTAATTAATTCGTTTACGATTATAAGTATGTATTTATAAATAAAACAAAATAGTTCTGTTAAATTTTGATAAACTAGTTAGAAATAAAAGAAAACCGTATTTCCTTTATATTCTGCGGGTAACACCAAAGCGAGACACATGTAAATAGAAATCATTGTTCATAGGCTTTCAAATTGTGATGTATGCTTACAATTGGTTGGGCATCCAAACTGTGAAATATCAATATGCCAACTTCAAAGTTCTTTTCGGCTCTTCATTGTTTCTAATTTTGTTTATTGTGTTTATATGCAGGTATTCAACACATTCTTCACGTTAAATCATTTGTTGTCTTCATTGTACTTTGTTTTTTTGTTTTAAATATTTAGATTTTATGCAAATTCAATAAATAACTTAATTTTCAAAATATAGAGCCTTCACTTTTTTGCGTTTCGAATAGAAAAATATGTATGTATGTATGTAGGTATCCACTCAATATGTTTTAAACCAACACAACTTAACTTCAGTAATTTAAAGAGCAAAAAAATAGCAAATAAAAAATCTTTAACAAAAACAATGTTCTACAACAGTAAATATAAACATCGCGCACATTTAGCTGTTTAGCTTGCGATTTATTCCGAAGGTTTATTTGGCTTTCTTGTTAAATAGTTTTCGTTCTTTTTCGTTTCATCTTCGATGGTTGTGAACTTCAAATTACCACTGAATATTTTCCATTTTAATGGAAGTTAAAATTTGTATGAACACTGTCAAAAAGTTGTCGACCTTTAACAAATTCATTACCAATTTCCGATATACACTGATAGAGGCCATATAAATGCGTAAGTACATACACGTATATGCATATGTATGTTTGATTATGCCCACACATGTTAACTTTAAAATCATGCATTTACCTGGGGTCAGTTCGATTTTTTGACCAAACGTTGTTTGCTTAAACATTCCATACATATTTTAATGTACGTACAAGTATATGTAAGTGTACACATTACAATAACGCTTTAAATTTAATTTGTTAACTTCACACTAATTTCATTAAACTTACTATTTGAACTGGTCGATGAGGAGGAGGTGATGCGGTTATTATTTACATTGTTTGTATTTGTTACACTATTTCCACTATTCACTGCTAACACTCTAGCTGCTGTCGTCGTTGTTGTTGCCGCCGCTGTTGACAGTATTTCACGATTACTCGCCGCTTGCTGTTGCTGTTCAAGTACTTCCTGATTTCCATCATTGCTACTCGCATATTCTGGCTCATAGCTGTGCCTATACGCGCTACCCCAATGACCATTGAAGTCTTCCTCCTCGAGTGTTAGAAGGTGGTCCAACACCTGAACGCCACGTTCAAGTGGACCGTGGAATTTGTTTATAAGCTCGGTGAAACGCAGGTTGAGACCGTTCACTTCCGGTTGGGACGCTGCCCAGTAGAATAAATGTCGACCCAAATGACTACTTAAACTATTGGCAAAGGCTTCGATCATCTTCTACGCGCTGCATAGCAAACGAATGTCGACGGCATTATAAAACTAAAATACATATTTTTCTAATTTATATACAATAATATCACTTTTTATAGCTTGGCAGTTGTTGCTTATGTATGTTTTGTTCCTAGTGGGTAAGCGAGTATGTTTGATATGTGTGAGAATCTAAAAGAAACAGAAAGAGAAGTAAATTGAATGGTGGCTTAGAGTTTATTGATAGCAATGCAAAATACGTGTAGATTGATTAACATTGGTGATAATACCAGTTTTGAGACAAAATATTTATAAAAATTTTAATGGAATTAAAATCGCATGAGATTCTTATGGTTTTCAATTTGTTTTATTAGCATAATTAGATTTTTAATATTCTACTTTTAATACCATTCATGTGCCATATTGTGTTCGGTTTATTATCATATTTTGTTATTTATTTTTGAAAATTACATCAGAAGAAAATTGTATAATATATTTAAAGTTAATTACAGTACAACTAAAAGTAAGTTATTCAAATTTCTTTAATGATATTTTATTTTATATTTGTTTTACTTTATTTCATTTTATTTTGTTTTATTTTTTATTTGCTTATTTTTTATTTATTAATTTATTTTATTAAACTTAATTTCTTCATTATATATTTGTATTTTGTTTTATTTTAACTTATTTAACTTTTTAATTTTAGCATAATTAATTTTTTATTTGCTTTAGTTTTATTTTACCTTATTCCATTTTGATTTATTTTCTATAAGTTTTTTAATTTACTTAATTTATTTTACTTTATTTCATTTTATTTGTTGATTTATTTTATGTAATTTCAATTTTTCTTTCTCAGCCATATGAAATATGATATATGTATTTTCTTTTTTAATTATTATGTTTATTTTATTTGGTTTAATTTATTTGCTTGTATTTTATTTAACTTTATTTTAAATTGTGCTTTATATATTTTATTTTTTAATTTAATTTTAATTAATTATTATTTCTTACTTAAATTTTTCTTCTTCAACTATATATACTTAAAAAATATAATATATATATATTTTATTTTAAAATATTTTGAATATCATTTTATATTGTTTTACTTTATTTTTTTTTATTAGTTGGTGATTTTTAATTATTAATTTATTAATATGCAACTTAATTGTTTTCATTATATATTTGTATATTTTTTAATTTTAACATAGTCGATTTATTTATTTACTTTTATATTATATCATATTTATAATTTAATTATTTTATTTATTATTTTTTAATAAATAGTGTAAATCTTTATTTTACTTTATTTTATTTATCTTCAATTTTTCTTCTTTAGCTTTATATAACAATAAATATGTAATAAATATATTAGTATTTTATTCTCAATCATTTTACTTATATTATTTCGTTTAATTTATTTACTTGTATTTTATTTTACTATATTTTTAAAATTTTTTGTAAATTAATTAATTTTTTTTATTGAACTTCAATTTTTCTTCTGCAGCTATATGAACGTACATATGTATATATTTATATACATATGTATATTATTTTGATTAATTTTATTTTAACTCATTCTATTTAATATAATTACTTTTATATTATTTTATTTCATTTTACTTTATTAATTAATTAATTATTTTTATTTAACTTAAATTTTTCTACTTCAGCAATATGTATAAATTTATTTTATTTTAAAATATTTTGTATTTTTATGTTGATTTATTCTAATTTTACTCATTTTATTTATTTATTTTTTGTTTTATTTTATTTTATTTATTTACTTTTATGTTATTTTACTTTACTTTTTAATATTACTATGTTTTTTTAAATTTTTTATTTATTGTTTTATTAATTATAATTTACCTATTTTAACTAATTAATTTTTTTGTTCTATATTACTTTATTTTTCTTATTTTACTTTATTTTGTATTTAAGCTTCATTTTAACCGTTTTGTTTTGATCATGTTTTTCTTTCCAATTTAAAATTTTTCATTCCAACGTAATTAATTTCGACTTACATGGCGCCAAACAAGTTTATATACACCTAGATATGCGTACATACAAACAACGTATCGACTACTTGCTTTTTAACCGATGTTTTTTACATTTCCTCAAATCCGTTTTTGGACACTTTCACTTGATTTTGATTTTTCGTGTTGCAGGAAGTTGCATGATCGCATATACAATTATATTATGTGCTACATATGTTTTGTACATACCACCTGTCATTTTGTTGTGATATAAAATTGTAATTGTGTTATTGGCTTTACTGATTACATACATTAATTATTTGCAAATTATATTGTTTCATATTTCATTATATACCACATTTCTCGCCTCCTTCATTCTTTTTTGCCTCTTGCTGGATTTTTAAAATTTAAAATTCTTTTTCGTTTTCTTTGGGGATTTTTTTGACTTTTTTTGGTGTGCTTACGCTTGAAGTAAGGTAAAACTTCGGCTGTTTCATCGCTGAATTTGTCTGTCACAGTCACTAAGGTTGTTTTTATGAGTACGGTGATTTTCGTTTGTTAAAAGAAATGAATCAAAGAATTTGTATCAAGACTTAGTTATTACGTCCTACCCGTAAAACCATATTTCGTCACACGTTAAAATACGTTTCAGTTATTCTGCATCGCCGTTTTGTTCAAAATTCAACAATTTCGAAACGAAATTTACCGACCCGAAAAAAATTTAAAAAAATGCCACGATATTATCGAATATAGGTATATGTAAAATCATCAGCGACTTCTGGGTTGTTGATGGACTTGAGGGCAGGCGACCGCAATTAGAAAATTTAACTTAATTTTTTATTTAAATTAATTTTCCATAGCTTTTGAGTGTTGGTGGTACAAGACCAAATATATAAAAAATTAATATTTTTTAAATTTCCTACGTTATTCTCAGGCTAATCTCATGTAAATTAAAAAAAAGAATATTTTGTTTCCGATTGAATTTTGCAACCTGTGAGCTGGGTGTCGCTGAGCTCTTCCAAGAAAAAATATATTACGGAAATGTCTACAGATCTGCCATTTTGAAATCTTTTTATTTTAAATTTATAATTCAGTATAAGACTATAACTTCCCTTTCCTTCGCTAAGAAAAACTACTAAAATAATTATTTGTTGGCTTTACACCTTAAGCTTCGGCTTAAATGGAGACGGGCAAACGCAAGATAGCTGAGGATAGGTCAGACGAAATTCCACCACAAACGCAAACAGAGATTCGCCATGTGATTACCTTCGGGTTTTGGCATAATTAACGAATATTCAGTGAATACCAACTTGCATATGGAACAATTGTACCTTCTTTAAAGACTATTTCTAAGTGGTTCCGAAGATTCCAGATCAGACATTTTGCCGTAGAGAACGAGCCCTGGGAACGTCGACCAAAATCTTCCACTGATGGCGTCACTGTAGCTCTGGTGAAGTCCGAAATTGACGAAGACCCACGATTGACACAAGAAATGATTACGAATGAATTGGGCTTGAATGCCATGGCTGCATCGCGAACATTAACTAATCATATGGTATACATGAAGAAATCAGCTCGATGGGTACCACTAAATTTAAAAGAGGCCCGAAAAGAGGCTCGAATGCATTTTGCTCAATTTTTCCTAAACAAATTCAAAAATGGTCAGTTTAGCAACTTTAGTAAAGTTGTTGCTGGTGGCGAATCTTGGTTCTATAAGTACGATCCAGAAACCAAACAGCAGTCTATGGTATGGAAACCAACAAAAGCAAACCCACCCGTAAAATCTAAGCAACAAAAATCAGCAGCAAAAGTAATGATGTCAGTTTACCTCACCCGACCTAGAAACGCAGCTGCTTTTCCACTGGAAAAGGGTCAGACGGTAACTGCAAAATAGTACACCGTGGAGTGCTCAGCAAAACTTTTCAAAAATTTGTTGGAAAACAGGAAGGAAAATGATTTTTTTACATGGTGACAACGCGCCATCCCATGCTGCTGAAATAATGAGTAATTTTATTGTGATCTCTAGGATCATAGAAATACGTCCAGCACCACATTCCCCTCGTATGTACATATATACGTATGCTTGTGTGGAGTTGCAGACAAGTATTATGTTACCTATTTATTTGAAGATATTACTTTTTTTCACCTTTCTCTCACCATTTAAGCTTTGTGTTCGTAACGTTTTTGTTTACATCTGCAATAAAATCTTCATCGTTTGTAAATCAGATTTTAAGTAGCAAAAATCAACACGAAACCGCAACTGAGCTACAAACAACGATCATGCACAAACTCTATTTGTTGTTATACAAAAAGGTTTTATTGTTTGCCAATACGCTGGCGCACATTTGTTGGTGGCTTGGTAGTGTTGCTTCGGTGCTGCTGCTACCGCCGCTGTTACCTTGGCCGCTGTATTGGTGCGAGTAAAACGATGAAGATGATGCTGGCGCGTAATATTATGCAACAACTTCCAGCTTTTTCTCACTTATTTGTACACAAATGAATATGTGAGTATTTTTTTAATTTGTTTTTTTTTTTTACCTTGGCTATGCGATACTTAGTCGCCTGTGGCGTGCAAAAACAAAAGTAACAATAATTGTAGCAATAATGTGTGCATAAAAAGAAACTGCAAAGGGAATGTGAATTTGTTGGCATTTAAGAAAAAACGTCATCACTTTTTAGCAGCCCACAGCGCCCAACATTATTATTCGTCGTCACCAATTGTGCGGCGGTGATGGCGTAAGCAAAAGTAAAATGAAAACTTTTAGCTATAATATATTTTGAAATTACTAGTTTCATTTTTTCTAAGTTATTTTCCAGAAATATATTTTCTGCACTACAAATTGCCTATCTCTTCGCCTGTTCGTATTATATGCCTTACAACAATGAGGCAAAAACGATTTTTATCGTTATTAGTTTTTCTTTTTTTTAATCGAATTATAATGCTAAGCGCGTGCAATTTCACGCTCTTCCCTCCAACCGTTTTTGGTCGTTCGCAAGCATTGGCCTGTCAGTAAATAAGCTCTATTCAGTTTGATATATCTACATATATATATGTAAGCATGTTTCTGAATAAATATAAAATGCATAATTGGTAGTCAACCGGCAGCGTCAGCAGTAGCTAAGAAGATGATATTGGTATGCCAACTTAGTTTCCGGCAATATATGTATGTATTCGTGTATATGAACTGTACGTAGTACTGATGTTTGGTTTTGTTGATATACATATATGCATACACGTATATGTATGTACTTTAAGCTTCTGATTTGTGAATTCTGTTTTTGTTTTCAATTCATACAAATTACACCCTGTTGCGCATGCGCAATTGCCATTGTTATGAAACTTTTATTTTACAGTTTTACTATACATATACATATATAAATATTTTATTCACGCTGACGCCCTAACGCCGGTATGACCATTAACCAATTTTTTTTTTCGTTATTTATTAACCGATTCAATTGTATAATCTTTAATTAGAGAAATACAACATACACACACACATATATCCATGCGTACTTAAGCAAATAAAATATTTACATATACGCATACATCTATTCAAAAAAAAAAATAAAAAATAGTTGTTGGCTAGTTTAAGTATAGAAATTACATTAAATATAATGAGTATCTGGTTTCACTGTCGTCAACACCAATTACCGTAAGTCCCCAGCTACATCTGATGAAATGTGCACACCTTGCATAGTAAAATTAAAGAGAATACATTAAGTGTATCTAAATTAAAAAAAGTCCGTGTTTATTTCAAGCGTTTTTAATTGTTATTTAATATTTAATTTTTTATTTTAACTCAAAAGTTATGTCTCGTTCCGCACTTTTGCGCTCTGCTCTTCACGGTGGAGTGTCAAAATGAAATTTTGTCTCAAGTGCATTCGACCACAATTTGTATCCAACTAATTATTACATTTTCGTTTTCTTGCTGTCACATGTTTTTATCTTTCATATATTTTTATCTTAATTACCTGCAAATCTTATTACTTATCGCTATAATTTCCCGCACAAAAAAAAACAAACACAAACAAATTTTCACGCGCCCTGCTTGCTGCCCTTTCCTTTTCAACCTTTTGTTGTTGTCTTCATTTGTCGCTGTATGTTGTTTTTTATCTCTTCCTCCTTTACTTTAATTTTCATACACAATTTTGACCATAACACCATTTCAATACCTGTCCACTATTTCTCACATTACCCAATTGTTGATTGATGTTTTTACGGTTTTACAGTACACTTCGTTTATGTGTTTTTCGCAATAGTGAATTTGACTCAATTGTTGTTGTTGTTTGCCCTACATAGTTATGGACAGAGAATTGAAACATTTACTGTTAATGACGTGAATTCACCACCAACACAAGCCCAGAATAAGTGTCTACAACCAGGAATGGATTTGAAAAATCTTAGCTTTAAGAAAAGGTTTATGCCATAAACTCTTGCTGTGCTTTAACCTGTTTCAAGTGAAAGCAAAATAAAGTAAAATAAAATAATAATAAAAATAAAATAATAATAAAAATAATTAAAATAAAATAATAATAAAAATAATTAAAATAACAACAGTAAAAATAATTAAAATAACATAATAGTAAAAATAATTTAAAAAAATGAATAAAATAATGTAAAATAAAATAAAATAAATTAAATTAAAATAAATAAAATAAAATAAAATAAAATAAAATTAAATTAAATTAAATTAATTAAATTAAATTAAATTAAATTAACTTAAATGAAATTAAACGAAATGAAATAAAATAAAATAAAATAAAATAAAATAAAATAAAATAAAATAAAATAAAATAAAATAAAATAAAATAAAATAAAATAAAATAAAATAAAATAAAATAAAATAAAATAAAATAAAATAAAATAAAATAAAATAAAATAAAATAAAATAAAATAAAATAAAATAAAATAAAATAAAATAAAATAAAATAAAATAAAATAAAATAAAATAAAATAAAATAAAATAAAATAAAATAAAATAAAATAAAATAAAATAAAATAAAATAAAATAAAATAAAATAAAATAAAATGAAATGAAATGAAATGAAATGAAATGAAATGAAATGAAATGAAATGAAATGAAATGAAATGAAATAAAATTAAATTAAATTAAATTAAATTAAATTAAATTAAATTAAATTAAATTAACTTAAATGAAATCAAACGAAATAAAATTAAATAAAATAAAATTTAAAAAAATAAAATAAAATAAAATAAAACAAAAAAAAAATAAAATAAAATAAAATAAAATAAAATAAAATAAAATAAAATAAAATAAAATAAAATAAAATAAAATAACATAAAATAAAATAAAATAAAATAAAATAAAATAAAATAAAATAAAATAAAATAAAATAAAATAAAATAAAATCAAATAAAATAAAATAAAATAAAATAAAATAAAATAAAATAAAATAAAATAAAATAAAAAAAATAAAATAAAATAAAATAAAATAAAATAAAATAAAGTAAAATAAAATAAAATAAAATAAAATAAAATAAAATAAAAAAAATAAAATTAAATTAAATTAAAATGAAATGAAATGAAATGAAATGAAATGAAATAAAATAAATAATAAAATAATTATAATAATAAAAAAAATAAAACTTAACTGAATTTAAAATTCCACCCTTAATTCAAAATTTGCCTTTGTCCATAACGGTGGAGTTAAAATTTAGAAGAAAAGATTAGTCTTTATAATATCTACTACAGCTGTGGTTTAAAATAGTTGAATAGATCGTTCGTATTCGACGAGTGAGAAGGCCAACATAATCAAGTATTCCTTCTGCCTTTCTTGAAGACATCCCCGAAAATTTCCAACGCTAAAAGTGATGATAAAGGTATCTTTGGCAAAATTTCGGTTTTCTCAATCTACTTAGTTGTTTTCGAATCGAAAGACCAGAATCCAAATTGGCGTATTCTTGCTTGCGTGCTCGCCGGCTACTAACTTTTTGCAGCCAAGTGACTTTCGACCAAGCTCCTCCTCCAAAAAATGGAGAGACCTAATGTTCAAATTAATCTGCCTCTGAAAAGCCGTTGTCTTTTTATGAGAAGCTTTTATTTAATTTCAGAGGAGATCATTACTTTAAAAATTAATATTTTATTAAATTGGATGTTGGTCGGACTAGGACTCGTACTCTCCTTCTCCGAATGGTAGTTTGTCCTGCTAACCACTCGGCTTCTGCGGCCGCCAAATAAGTCTACGTTGACTTTAAATGAAAGTTTGAAGCCGAAAAGTTTTGCCTCTATACCATCATGCCTGAGTTGGGGTTTCCGTCTCGTATACCGCGAATGAGGTCTCAGACCTCAGACCTACTGCTGTAGAAAATTATATAAACTGAATAACTAAATTGAAACTAAAAAATAAGTATAAAATAATTATTTTTAAAAAACTCTCTGCTGTGTTTTTTTTATTATTTAACACTATTTTATGCTTTCTCATTTAATAGCCAAAGTCAAAACTTGGAGAGATTTTTGCAAAGCAATTTTCCGAATTTTGATAATAATATATAATACATACAAACTCAAAAGGGCGTCTTGGGCTACAGTCAACATTGTTGCTTAACTATAAAATATCCGCAAATTTCGCATCTTATTAGCGTTGTAATTGATTAATCATATTTGCAAAATCCGTCCTCCCTTTTCATTTGACAAGCAAATTTGTTCAGGTGTCAATAATAATTTCATACCAATAAAATTAATTTTTTTTTCACTTTGTAAAAATTTCATTAAAACAAATCACTAAACGTGACTAGTTTATGACTTAATGAACACTTAATATCTTATAATAATATTTTTATGCATATCTAATTTATTGAGTACTTAGAGCTAAATATATTGTATATGCGGGTATTTTATATAGTTACAAGTTAGGTTATTTATATCTACGGCAGTAAAGACGGGTATATTCTTTTTTAATTTAACTGTAATTCTAATTTTAATATTTACTGTGTTTTGAGAGTGTTTTTTTCTTTGTTATTTTTATCTTTTTAACGCCTTTTCACACTTGAACGAATAATTTGCGCCGCTAACAGCATTTTGCTACTTGTCAACAACCTAAATTGTTTGATCGATTTGACTTAAAGTGCCGCAACGGCATTGAGTAATTTGGTGTCTGATCGCTTGTAAAACTAAATAAAAAAACACTGTAATTTATATTAGATTTTCATTGAGATTTTCGCTTAATCACAGCTGACAAGTGGACCCTTTGCCTTTTCGCGCTGTTACAATCACCATATACAATATTTTCTTAGCACTCACAGTCAAAATCTCGAATATTCGTAAATGCACATATTGGTACATACATGCATGTAAGCATACATATATATAAGTATATATTTGATTATAGTGCAGTTTTTCGATTTTTCTTAAAGTCATGTTGCAACAAAATTAATGATTTGCTAAAATATTAAGTATTTTGTGCTACATATAGGCGGTGCTAAATTATTGTAATACAACATGCGCATGTCTATGTAGTACATATGTATGTACACGTATGTATAATAAAGTGAAGGTTCTCATATGAAAAATGGCATAAAATTTGTATTCAACTCCAATGTGTCTAGTCACAGTTCCGTTGAGCCCTTTGGCATTGCATAATTACTTATAAGAGTCCACTAAATCATTAAATATTCCATGAATACGCTTTTCATTAATTTTTTTTTTTTTAATTTTTTAGTCCATACAATAAGTATTTTTTTTTTTTTATTTTGAATTTTCTTGTTCTACGTAACTTTTTGGCTCTTAGCCTATTTCTCAGTTCCATATAGAGAACTTCGAGCTAATTTATGTGCATATGCTGATTGATTTTTTTCTTTAAACATTTCCAATATTTAATTAATTCATATAATTCCAAATATGTGCAAATGTATGTATAAACAAATTCCGGCGTATAGAGCTTTGGGCTCAAGGGCTTTTAAAACGCACTGTTAGCTTTATTTATTCTTTTAGCGGTCAATTTGGTTTACCATAAATATATAATATATATGTATATGTATATGTTAAGTAAAAATAACCACGTGACATTGTCAACGTATTTAAAAATAAAATTAAAAAAATAAATAAATAAAAAGTAAAAAAAAAACACACAAAACAAAGACCTTTAACTCATCACCAAAAATGGTGTTTGGTACACACTAGCCACGAATATAGGGAAGCTGTGTATACATATATATAGTAGAGAATTAAAGAAGCTAATAAAACCTGCTTTAAACTCACCTTGACTTTGCCGGTTTTTTTTTTAATTTTTTCATTTCTGAACTATTGAATGTTCTTCGATATGTGATATAAAAATATATGGATTTCATATATGTATTGTACATGTGTTTGTAAAAGCACTCTTATGTATATTAATTTATTTCGGGCTTATGTTTTTTTCTCTTTTTTTAGTTAAAATTCTGCACCATACTTTTTAAAAGTATAATATAGCTATAATTTTTTTCCAATCTGTATATTTAATTTATGCTTCAAAGTCTCCTAAAAATACTAATTTTTCTGCTTATAGAAATAAGCTGGACTTCTCTTTATTATTATTTTTACATTTATAAAAAGCGTTGATTGTGTGAATCTTCATTTACATTTAAAACTCTTTGTGTAATACCCTATAGAAAAGGTGGATATAAACTGTTATTTACTGTAAATTATTATTTTTTTCTTTGCTTCCTCTAGACTTCCCCTCGTTTATTTAAAATCTCAATTACAACTTTGTCATTATAAATTAATTATTTTGCTTTCCAAAGCCTATAATTTATTTCTCTATAGAAACACATACTTATTTACACATACACTTACATAGAAAATCAATTACACCCATGCATTGATTGCTTAAGTATTGTTGTGCTGACAAATAATTAAGCAAATAACTAAGCAAAGGAGGAAAATAAAATTAGGATAAGAAACTTCCCAGTCTCGACATAGACAAGTTCATATATTTAGAAAAAGGTTTAATATTTTTATTTATATTTTCATGGTTTAATAAAAATAATTATAATGACTTTGTCTAAGAATAAACCAATTATTTAGTTTCTTATATGTTTACACAATTATGTTTATTTTAATGCGTTTGTAAATCTTTAATACCGGCTTTTAGGGACTTCCCTAAGAATGTCGACTTGCTTCATGACAACACTTTTGTCGATGTTGTAAAACGAGTTTAATTTTCTTTCATTTGTTTGTTTTTAAGTTGCTAAATTTTAGTTTGTTGGTTTTTGTTACTCTTTAATTTTATGCACTACTTCTTTTCATTTGATTTATTTTCTTATTTTAAAATTTTTAATCGATTTTTTTCATATTTACTTTGTTTTACTTTGTTTAACTTTATTTTACTTTAATAATAAAAAATTGATTATTTTATTTTTTTAATTTTATCTTTTTTAATTTTATCATTTTTAATTTTATTTTACTTGATTTAATTTTTTTATTATTTTTTTATTTGATTTTACCTTTTTATTTTACTTTTATTTAAATTATATCTTTAGCATAGATTATTTATTTTTGATTTATTTGTAATAAAATTTTTAATTTTTATATATCATTATTCTTTTTATTATTCTATTAATTTTTTAACTTTCGATTTTTTCAGGTTTATTTTAATGTATTTTATATATTTTTTTATTTAACTTTGTTTAATTTTATTTTAATGTATTTTATTATTTTTATTTTATATTTCGTTATTTATTCAATTTTATATATATATATATATATATTAATGTGTATTATTTTATTTGCACTAATTTTACTAATTTTGATTTATTAATTTAATTTAATTGTTTTTTGCTTAATTTAATTTCATTTTATTTTATTTGTTTTTTATTTTAATTTATTTTTATATTTCATCTTATTTTATTTTATTTTTTGCTTTTTATTATAATTTATTTTTATATATCGTTTTATTTTATTTTGTTTTATTTATTCATTTTTTTTTAAATATATATGTTTTCATTTAATCTAATTACTTTTTTGTATTTATTAATTTAATTGAATTTTTTATTGCTTAACTTTTTTTTTTACTTTTTATTCTGTTTAAATTATTTTATTTTATTTACATAATTTTAGTTTATATATATGTATTTTGTTTATATTTTTTAATAATTTATTTTAGTCTTTATTTTATTTTATTTTTTTTCGATATAAGTGTTTTTTATTTATATTATTTTGTTTCAACTTATTACTTATTTCATATTTATTAATTTAAATTAATTTTTGATTGCTTTATTTTATTTTCTTTTTAACTTTCATAATTTTCATTTATATTAACTTATTCTATTATATTACATCATTTGTTTTTATTTTAATTTATACTTTATTTAATTTTATTTTACATAATTTTCATTTATATCAATTTATTCTTTTCTATATTATTTAATTTTATCTTATTTTTTATTTATTTATTTTATTTGCATCATTTAATAATTTACCAGAGTTTTTATTTGTTAATTTTATTGTTTTATTATCCTATTCTATTGGAATTTATTTTATATTTTCTTTATTTATTTTAATGAATTTTAATCATAAAAATAAGCTTTTCATTTAATTTTACACGATTTTTTGCAGTAGGTGTCAATAATTATTATTAATTAAAATCTTACTAATATTATTTTCGGAAGCAGGAAATTTTTATAATTTAATTTTATGGCAGCAATTTTTTTCGGTGGCAAATTAATATTCATTGTCAACTTTAATAATACGCATATATTATTATTAAATCATAACCAAACGTAAATATGAAAATTCCACAAATTTGGTTTATTAAAAAAACTAACCCGTTCCGTGTAGTAAATTGACTATTCACACATAGTCTAAATGATGATTGCTTTGTAAAATTATGGAAGAAAAGATGATGAGTTCGATTATCTGTCTATCAGACTGTGTGCTTATTCGACGCTGCACTTCACGCACTTGACCACGTCGCCAGTAAAAATGCAGAGCAGTGTAGTAAAACAGGGCTACGCATGCGCACACGCACTCAACCCGCCGATTCGACACTAATTTATTTTGATTTTTTTTCGTCTTAAACTTGCTTTGACCGGCGCATACGTAACAACAAACATACAATGGAAGTCAGCTGTGTGCTATTCAATTTTTATTTGTATATACATACATATATATATATATATATATATATATTTTTTTAATTTTATTCAATTTTATTTCATTTATTTTTTATTCACTTTGCTGCTACACGTATTTATTCGTCCGTCGAATGTCGATTTTAAAGCGATTGATTTGCTCGCGCCATCCACTGATCGCCTATCCAACGACTCGTTCAAGTCAACGTACGTTTTCGTTATGAACAATATTGAAATACAGACAACAGTAAAATGTTGCTGACTTTTGTCGTTGACGTTGACGTTGCCGTTGCCGTTGCCGCTGTGATCGCTTTGACTTTGAAGTCTACTCTTTTTGTAGTTATTACTGAACTGTGGTTTTGCCTTGAGCGCGAAATTATGCTGAGCTCAGTTAGGGAGTGTGATGAGTGTGGGTAGTGTTGCCGTTAGTAGAAAATTGTATAATATAAAAAATTTTAAATAATAAACAAGTTAAGAGATTTTAGTTAATTAACAATTAAATATATAATATATATTTGCAGTTTATTATTATTATTTTTTTTTTTTTTGAAACTTAATTGAATTGAGTTTTGATGATATTTATCTGACTGCCTGCTACAAATTCTATTAATTAAAAACTTGAAATTTCAAAAGTCACTTCAAATTTTAACATTAATATAGCCTTCTCGAGCATTTAAACATTGAAAACATTTTGCTTAGTAAGAAGCTTTTCAATGAGCTTAAAAAATGTAAACGTTGCCCAACATTTGTTTATATAAAAACAAACTCAATGTTTATAAATATAGGCGTACTACCTTAAATACCTCATCATATCACATACATACATACAATGCTATGAATATTAAATGGTAACTCTGTCAATATTACAGCTGACTGTTGATTTGTCAACGCGCATACGTCATGTTGCACAGCGTAAGCTGTTGGCGCTGACCAAGCTTACTGAGTAACTATTTGTATTGTATATACGTGCATAAATATAGCCTATATGTATATATTTATATATTTTCAATGTTTGTTTACTTTCATTTATTGCATTTTTCATTGTTGCCGGCACATTTTTCTCTCTTTGAGCTATTTTTACTATTGTTTACACAGTGCAAATTTTTTACATAATTTTTCTTTTTGCCGGTTTTACTTCATACAATCTCAACATTTCTTATTCTCTCTTTCTTTACTTTTCTCTTTTTGCTTTGCGCTATGTGTAGTAATAGTGTAAAAGATATTCAAAATAAAATTTGCGTTTGATAAATCTCTTAAATTTATTGAAAAATCCTTGAATTATTATAGTTTATACAAAGTACAATCAACCTGGCTTATGTAGATGGTTACCATATTCTTTAACGTTTATAACCATATCAATTGATTTTCCATATTACGCGTGAACAATTTAGTATTTAAAGTGTGTAATAAAATGATTAAAATGAAATATTTATTAAAGGTAAAACATAGGAAACGTTAAATTAATTGAATTAAATTTAATTATAAATAAATAGGCACGAGTATAATAAATATTATATAAATTTAAATTTAAAAAATAATATAACAAAATAAAATGAAATTAAATAAACAGAGAGAATAAAACAAATGATATTAAAATATAAAATAAGATTAAATAAAATGAAATGAAATAAAAAATTTAAAAATATGACAAAGTGAAATTAAATTAAAATAATTGAAATTAAATTAAATTAATTAAAAAAATATAATAATGTATTTCTAATAAAAAAAAAATAAAAATAAAAAAAAATAAAAAATAAAAAAAAATAATTAAATATAAATGAAATTCAATACAATTAAAAATTATAAACTAAAATATTGTAAAATATAAATTTAAATAAAAAAACTAAAAAAGTAAAATAAATAAAAATAAATAATATAAGAAAAGTGTAATGTAAAATGACAGAAAAATAATACCAAATAAAATAAAACAAAAATAAAAAAAATAAATTAATAGTTAAAAAATAAAAAATAAAATAAAGTAAAACGAAATGAAATGAAATACAACAAAATAAAATAAAAGAAATTGAAATAAAACACAAATCAAAGTACTATAAAATAAATCAAAATAAAAAAATAAATTAACTAAACAAAATTATCTTAAATAAAATAAAATAAAATAAAAAAAAAATAAAATAAAATAAAATAAAAAAAAATAAAATAAAATAAAATAAAATAAAATAAAATAAAATAAAATAAAATAAAATAAAAAAATAAAATAAAATAAAATAAAATAAAATAAAATAAAATAAAATAAAATAAAATAAACTAAAATAAAATAAAATAAAATAAAATAAAATAAAATAAAATAAAATAAAATAAAATAAAATAAAATAAAATAAAATAAAATAAAATAAAATAAAATAAAATAAAATAAAATAAAATAAAATAAAATAAAATAAAATAAAATAAAATGAAATGAAATGAAATGAAATGAAATGAAATGAAATGAAATGAAATGAAATGAAATGAAATGAAATGAAATGAAATGAAATGAAATGAAATGAAATGAAATGAAATGAAATGAAATGAAATGAAATGAAATGAAATGAAATGAAATGAAATGAAATAAAATAAAATAAAATAAAATAAAAAAAAATAAAATAAATTAAAATAAAATAAAATAAAATAAAATAAAATAAAATAAAATAAAATAAAATAAAAAAAAATAAAATAAAATAAAATAAAATAAAATAAAATAAAATAAAATAAAATAAAATAAAATAAAATAAAATAAAATAAAATAAAATAAAATAAAATAAAATAAAATAAAATAAAATAAAATAAAATAAAATAAAATAAAATAAAATAAAATAAAATAAAATAAAATAAAATAAAATAAAATAAAATAAAATAAAATAAAATAAAATAAAATTAAATAAAATAAAATAAAACAAAATAAAATAAAATAAAATAAAATAAAATAAAATAAAATAAAATAAAATAAAATAAAATAAAATAAAATAAAATGAAATGAAATGAAATGAAATGAGATGAGATGAAATGAAATGAAATGAAATGAAATGAAATGAAATGAAATGAAATGAAATGAAATGAAATGAAATGAAATGAAATGAAATGAAATGAAATGAAATGAAATGAAATAAAATAAAATAAAAGTAAATTAAATTAAATGAAATAAAATAAAATAAAATAAAATAAAATAAAATAAAATAAAATAAAATAAAATAAAATAAAATAAAATAAAATATAATAAAATAAAATAAAATAAAATAAAATAAAATAAAATAAAATAAAATACATAAAATAAAATAAAAAAAAAATAAAAAAATATAAAATAAAATAAAATAATATAAAATAAAATAAAATAAAGTAATATAAATAAAAAAAAGTTTTAAGCAAAAAAAAAAAATTAAATAAAAAAGAAAGCTGTCTTTCAGCACCAATTCGTAGTGTACCATATCTTATGTATGCCGAATACCAAGTTTCTTAGATGCGTTTTTTGCAAATTCATTCATATATCAAAAACTATTGGACTAGTTTGCGTATAAACCGGCTGACAGACGGTCATGTCCATTCACCATTCTGACCCGATCGGTATACATTTTGATGTATCTATCTATTCCCGTTCTGGTACATACTTTAGACCAAAGTTAGTATACAATTTCAAGAATCAATCAATTTATATGAAAGGTAGAAAAATAAATATTTAAGATATAAAGTCAGGAAAGGCGAATTTTAATTTTAGATAAATAGTGAATGAGTGTTGAGATAATATTGAGGCTGAATTCGATGCTGTCAAGTCAACAAAAGTAGCAAAGAAGTCGTTTGAGATTTGCTTTAATATTTGAAGTTGATAGAGATGTAAATATGTATGTTTTCTCTGCCACTTTAGGACTTGCTGAAAAGTCAGTTAAACAAACTTTCCCTCTTATTGAAGTGAGATTTTAAAAGAAATGCTTACTTTTTCAAAAATCACAAATCGAATAATTTATAGTTTTATTTATAGTATAACTTACCCTTCATAAATTGCATTTCTATATTGCAACAATATTTTATCTAAATGTTGCTGAAGTAGGTAGGCTTAGCAACTATTAGAAGAATGATGAATGACTGAAGTCGTTCAAATCTAACCGGTAATTGGCGTAGATTGTGGAATCGCTCTTTTTGTGGTTATTATTAATTAAAATTATCCTAATAAAATCATGAAATTCATAACGATAACCTCGAGACTAATATCAGCAGCTTAATTTTATTTTTGATTCTTTCTACTTCTTTTTCACTATTTCATAACTAACTCCTTTTGCCCAACTATCAAAATTAAACTTTTTAATTCCGCTTTAACCTTGAATGTTGACTATGTGTATTGATACAGAATTTTGAAAACTGATACTGTGTATACGACCCAATTTGAATTCAATATTTCAAATTGTGCTTATTTAAAGTATTGATTTTTCATTAAAAAATGTTTGAATATCAAGCATTTGTATTTTTGTAAAAAGGCTACACAAAGAAGAAAAAAAAAACTAGCTCATAACTTTCCATTTCTGAACTTTGCTTTGATAAGCCGGCTACTCAAGTTAAATTTTTCCTTCAACAAATTGTTTGCCAATTTGTTGCCACTTAACTAAAGTCCCACGCAAAACCCTCAAACTTAAACGGCTGCGCTTGCTGATTATTTACAACATTCAATCTACAATGATTGCAATCAATTTGCAACAAAACTGTTAACTGCTTATAAGCCAGCGAAATTTATTTATTTTTTTTTGTAATATTTCTACAAAAGCAGTAAGTGGAGAGAAAAAATTTAAACTTTTTCCGCTACAACGCGGCTAAGAGAAAGAAAGATGTGGAAGTTGACGTTGAACACATATTTTACACGCGCTTGCATTATATCCATATGTCCGTATGTACATATATACACATATACATAGTAAATATATGCTCAAGAGCTGTAAGTAAGTTTACATGATTTGTTGTAAATTTGTATAGCATGCTGACGAAAAGTTATTGCTACTGCCACTGCAACAACAGATTGTTGCTACTTACTGCTTGATATAACTGCAAATGATGTTGATGACTGACGGCGCCTGCTGGGCACTTCAGCTCACTTAGCGCCAAAAAGTTCAAATGAGTGAATGCATTTATTGCCTGTGGCACAGCAAGACGTTGGTTTGCTGGTTTGGTTCGGTTGACCGAATGACCGACAGATCGTCTGTCTAAGTGAGTGACTGCCAGCCGAGACGCACACACGTTCTTGCACCCTACCGTAATGTTTAATTTAAGCCCCAGTTACATACATACACGTATATCCGCCAGCTAGCGTGCTATATCTAATACTTATATACATATAAGCAATTTTTGTTTTTTACTTTAGATGTGCTTGTGGCAGACGGTTAGCAGTGAGAGAGGAGTTAGCCGCTGCGTTTACCAAAACGCACGTCAAATGCTTGACATACTTTGAGGCGCTCAAACTCTCGTTTAGGCAACATTTGTAGGCGCTTGTGCGGTCCCAGGCTGCTACTTCTACTGCTACTTTGGCATTGAAGCTGTCGTTGATATTTCTGCATTTTAGTGCTACACTATACTTATTCTGTACTAATTTTATAAGCGTTTAAGTAGTAAATTCGCTTGGTTTTATTTTCGCTCAGCTGTCTGAATCAGCTGTTGGGGAATACTATACGTCGCTTCTGTTGCCTCTCACCCTCTCTGCATTTCGCTTGTTTGCACTCCGTTGCACTTGTGCATGATATTTATTAAACTTAAATGAATTGTAATTTTCTTGGAATGCTCTGTACATTTTTAACATATTTCTCTCATGAATTTTCCCCCATTTTTTGCGCTGAAAATGACATGCCCTTCATTAAAGAGGGAATAAAAAATGCATTTTTCTTTTTTCATAGCAATACTTATGCAATTCTGTTTATGTGTATATTCGCACATATATTTGTATTAAAAAGCACTAATACACATAGTATATTTATATGTAATCATGAGTTAACATTTCAAATGTTGTTTTAAGTTTACGTACGTATATATATATATATCTACTAATGGCTTTTTAATGCTGCCTCAGTGCCACTTCGTCGCTTCGTTATTGCAACACTCGTCATTCCCCTTATTCTCCGTCAACACTTCTTCTTTGCGTCACCAGTTTTTTTTTTCTTTATAGCAAAAGCTATTACGTCACTTACTTAAACTTTTAAGTGCTGGCCATTTTATGAGTTGCTTATAGTTAATATGAATTTGTTAATTTGCTGCATTTAATATTAACTTATCAAATGTGCTGAATTTTTTATCTTAATATTTAGTATTCGTTTGAATAACGCTGGTATCGAAAATAAAAGAATATAAAAAAAAATTAAAATTAAAATTAACTAATTTCATTTTTTTCTTAATCATTATTAAAATTTGTTGGGCAGTTTATTTGTTTAAAGACATAAATTAAAAATATTGTAAATATGTTTTGTTAAAATTATTTAAAATAATCTATAACCGAAATAATAATAACCAAATTTGTAGTTATTCGTTGTTATTTTATTGTAATTAAATATTTAAGGTTTATTAAACAATTTATTTGCTCTTAACAAAAGAAAAAAATTAATTATTCAGCTTGGCATTTTATTCACAGAAAACGATTTCACTCAACTTTTATAGTATCGTATCGTATCGTATCGTATCGTTTATAGCCACCCACTTCAAGTTGCTGGATTGTTGCTTGTAATTAAATATTTTGTCCAAACAAACATCATTAAATAATTTCAGCAATAATCTTTTCTTTTTTTCTGTGCACAAAATACTATAAGTAATTTCGTAATTAGTAGAAAATTGCTTCTCTATATCAAATATTTTGCAAATAACTTTGAAAACCAAGGCATAATGATTGCATTACTTACATGAAAATTCACATTTTAAGCATTATACATACTATTGTACAAAAGAATATTATAATGATAGTAAATTACTTGTAAGATAATGTGTAATTCAGCAACTCATTCCTTAAGTAGCAATCGTAATTATTTTATATAATTTCTTTAATTTTTGTTTTAGGAAATCAATTTTAAATGACCTTAACTTTCAATGTCAAAGTCTACCAGCTGATATAGTTTGAGAACCATTGCATTGGCTATACAACTGTTGCGACACGTGTTATAGTAAAAATGGTTTCAAACTGTCCATGAGGAGTACATATTTGCATTATTTATTTCAATTTGTATATTTTACAACGAAGCCGTATTATATTTATTATTTTTCTTCTTCGATCGAAAATTTTGCGCCTACTGCATTAAGTAGTTAACACTAATTTATTAATTTTTTGATATAAGATTTAATTCACTCGGTGTACTGATTATTGGAAAAAGCAAATTATCTTCGCAAGGTCACTTTCTGTAAAGTAGCGTTATTTTAAAAGGTTTTGCAGTGCATATGTAGATAAGTATATTTGTCTATGTTGTACAAATTCTAAATTACATTATTACATGTGAAAATATGTCGTGGGTAGGTTCGTTTTATTTTTGGCTGCGATTAAAGCTTTTTCTAATTTGTTTACCACTTCGCTGTTGTCAAAAATTAATTGCAGTCAAAAATTAAATAAATAATGCGCAAGTTACTAAGTATAAAAAATACAAAAATATTATTTCATATCTCCTTATTTACATTTATTAAACGAAACATCTTTTGTCTTCACAAATGTAGAAAAGCAAGCAAAATCAAGTTTACAAGACAATTTATTGCGATTCAATTGACCAAATTAATTTTAAATTACATACAGTAATAAAAAACGAGTTATATAGCACTGAAATTTTAAATTTTTCAAACCAAGTAACAGCGATTCAGCTGACAAAAATAAGAAATTTAAATAATTGCAAATTTCGCCTGCTAATGATAGCACTGGTAGACACATTAACTGAAATGATTTTATACATACATATACATATACCATATATAAATATATGTTTTTTTTTAACATTTTAGTAGATATATTTTTAAATAAAATTTAATCATTAGATTTTATGTATTTTTCGAAATAAAATGCAATTTAGCTGCTGTCGATTTTGTTGTTGGCACAGCGGCTGGTACTACAGCTGCTGCTGTTGCTGCGTCTACAGCTGCTGACCCTGAAAAATTCTTTCATGTGCATGAGAAATTAACACGCACGTAGCAAGTCACATATAGCGCAACAACAATTACAGCTAACATTTGCTTCGTCTTATGTTCTTTAGAGGCAATACTGTTTGTTTTTTTTTTTTTATTTCTATTTTTTTTTTTTTTTTTTTGTTTGCCCGCCTCAATTCACACTACATAGTAGTTACCAACTAAATAAAGTCCAAGTGTTAAAATCAAATATTTAATGCATATCAAATATGTTATGTTGTATGTTAGTGTAACTAATGAAAATGAGTACAAAACTGACTGCGGTTTGCATTAACATTGATGTATTCATGCGTGAGCTGAGCAAATTGTGGTGTAAAAAATCATTTTAAGTGGTGAGAAAAATTGATAAAATTAAAAAAAGTTAAAAAAATTAATTTACAACCTAATATTATTATATTAAATATGTATAGCAACGAAATTATGTATGTATGTCCAGCTGTTTATCGTTCTGTCATTTAACCAAACATTGTTGGGCAAGGTCATGTTAGACTTTGATTTTCGATACGGGTATAGAAAATGGAAAAATACGTTAATGTAAATTACGAATACGTGCAGGAGAGTTTCCGCTGGTGGCTACATACAAATGTGTTTACATACAAATGTAGTTATATACCTACATTTGTAATTTTACAGCTCAGCTCAGTTAATAAAGAACGAAGCTTTTAGGAATATTTTTAGGCTATTCAACTCAACTGTCTAAGTGCTTTTCAAGATTCGATGGCCAATTTGCTTGTTTAAGCTGTTTGTTTTCCACAACTAAGTCGATTTTACAACTATAAATATGAACAGCATATATGATATATGTATGTACATATACCTATGTATATGTCTGCATATTTTTACACTTTTTATTCCTTAACGCAAAATATTTTATTTTTAAAAGCATTCGAACAGTATAATATTACAAAAAAAAAAAAAAATGTGCGATATTATGTAGGTAAACAATAATAATTAGAAGAAACAAGTTTTTGCAGTACAGCAACCGGCCGGCGAGTTTATCAAACGTGAATATTGAATATTGTTTCATGTCGAGTATGTGGCTTCAGTCTTTTGTTATGTAGCCCGTCAATGTATATATATACATACGTACGCATTCGCAAATATTTGGAGAAAATATCTTGAATTACCCAGGGGATTCACTAAAACTCTATTTAGCATTGTTATATACTTTTTTCAATAAATATGTCAATCAGTAATTTTGAATAGGAATTTTTTAAATTTTTTTTTGTGATATTTTTATTTTTAATATTTTTTTAAATATATTTTTTATGTTCACACTTTTCACGTACATTTTTTTAACACTACTCACTTACAAATTATCACAAAATAATTAAAAAAATTAAAAAAAAAATCTTCAAATAAAAATTCAAAACCAGTATTCTTTGCAGTATTCCACTTTCATGTTGTTGTTATTGCCCATGTGGTATGAGTGAGGTTTGGTGGTGAGTAAGCGGCGACACTGCACTTGCTCAAGATCGGGTTCAAGATTTTTTCGCAGTCAGCAGCGCAATTTTACCTCAGCTTACTGATACTGCGGGCCGAACAGCAAACGCACAGCGACTGCAATTTACTCCATCACTTGTTTGTTTGTTGTTGTTTTTGTTTTGCATAATGGCTCTTTCACTGACCGGTTGACTGGCGGCATGTCTTGGCGGTGGGTTGGTCCGCCGGCCACATAGCCGATTCGTCGTTTCGGTGAATGCCTTGATAAATGTTGGTGTTTTTTTCGTGTTCTTGATTCAAGGTCAAATTCTTGCTACGCTCTTGTCGCCAACTCGTTTAACGGGCAACGGCAGGCTGAATTGACGCATTACTGTTAAATTTTTGGGTAAATTTTAATTTAATTTTTTTATTCGCAAGTAATCTGTATATTTGTGGAGTGGTGGTTATAATGAGGAAATTACTATTATTAATATTAAAGCTTGTGCATATATGGTATATATATTTAACTGCAAATAAATAAATACTTAATATTATATGAAGGCGTGTTGTTGTTGTTGTATTACCTCGCCTTCATCACAGTTCATTTAATTATGTTTTATTTTAGTTTTGTCCAAATAACTCATTTATTTTTTATTTTATTACTTTTTAATTTTTTTTACATATTTTTTTTAAATTATTTTCTCACTTTATTGATTAATTTTCTATAATAAAACTTACGTTTCTCTTGATGTTTCTCTTTTTCCAGATCCCTGCTTGTATATTATGCGTTTTGCCAATAAACTGCAATTCGGCGCCAAAGCCCACGAGGTGTCCATGACTGCTTTGCGCATAGTTCAACGCATGAAAAAGGATTCTTTGCACTCAGGTCGGCGACCGACCGGTTTATGTGGAGCTGGTAAGTTTATGACTATACATACTACATAAGTATGCAACTATGTACATATGTTGGTGTATAATTTAAATCTATTTTGATCACAACGTGTTGCGTTGAGATCGTATTGCTTACAAATACGTGCATACGAGGGGCGCATGATAAGTTCGCGGCCTAAGGTACTTAATGCATCAAATGTATAGTTTTACTTTTTTTTTATTTTTCAATATAGTCTCCCTCAAGGGAAATACACTTTCCACGTCGTGAATACATAACACTTAACAAATATTCTTTAAAATTTTTCGACTTTCTGAACATTTTCTTTGCTCCAGACCGTCACTGTGCTGACCCGGATAGGCGTCATCTTCACAGGTCTCTCTTCCTTGTTGAAACAGCCTAGCCCAATTTTATACCATCACATATGAAGGGCAGAGTCCTTAAGAACCGATGACATCTCTTTAAAAATTTCTTTCGGCGAACTTCTTTTATTACAAGGAATTTAATAACAGCGCGGTGTTCCAAATTGCGAGATTTTCCAGTTTCCGTGGGCATAGTGTTCTTGCTTCTTCCACGAAAGAAGTGTTAATGAACCTAATAAAAACAAATTTGTCTGATTTATACTAATAATGAGTCCTCCAATTACTATTAGCAATAACGAAATGGTGTGTCATCCCTAACTACCTTAGATCGCGACATTATCAGCCGCCCCACGTATCTATGTACATACATATATGTACATATATAAGCATTTATGGTAAGAAATCTTGCAGGAATTCGAATAATGCGTTGCTTATTATCTGCTTTCTTGGGAATTTCTCGTAATTTTCGCTAAAAAAAAAAAACCCACTATTTGTTTGCCGTGTAGGTAATTTACCTTTCGTTATAAAGGGTACAAAAGTTGGGGTGTACAGATTACAAAATAACTTTGAAATTTTGAATAATGTCTAGATCCTAACCTAAAATTTTGTAGCCCAGACTGCGGCTGTTCAACTCTTGCTACTAAAAACAATTACTAGATAGAGTTCGAGAAGCCGCCTTCTCAAGTACCCACATTTTGAGTTCCCTTTCATGCTACTCCACCCTTTTACAGTTTATTTCAAGCTTAAATTTCAACCATTACGGAGAGAAGCAGGGATATCTTTATCTTCAGCGATAGTGAGGCAGAGATTAAGTCGCTTGGCTCGCTTGTAACGATTGCAAAAATTATGCTGTATTTTCTCTACATTCTCTTTACAGAAGATGATCTCTCATTAGCGTCTTGCCAGGCACGGCACAACCAATCAGATTCTTCCCGATAAACAACGCATTGGTATGCCTTTTGCTACATGTAATCTGCTACTCGAAGACATTACATACGAGCTGGTCGAATGGAGATGAAATCATAATACTGCTTGCAGAATTTCTAGACAAACTTGACACCTAATTGGAACCCAAAAGGGTCTCAGAAGAGAGGACATCTCTAAGGTGGTGTTAGTATTAACAAGTCACTGTTTAATAGGACGGCATGCGGTAAAGCTGGGAGTTCCCTTCATAGGAGATGATGTAGATGCTGTAAGAACGCTGAATTGGCGGCCTTACCTTGGGCAGAGCTAGGTGCTGATATCTAAGATCTGCTTTCATCTATGATTTGTATCAGATAGCAGGCATCAAGAAAAATTATCTAAATAAATTTATACATAAAAGAATCGAATAGGTTAATGTATTGATGCTTAGACGTCGTTAGCCAATACATCCTAACCTAACCTCAAATTTGCAAGAGAGGCCTCTCTATCATTACATTAAATATTTAATGTATGTAAGCCTTTGTGCGAACTCCGATGTAGTCAGAAAAGGATCTTGCTCCAACATTGCCTTAACAACATCGTCGTCGATCAAAGGTCGAAAGGTCGAAATCACCTGTTTCAAATTTTTCGTACCATCTTCTGCATGTTGTATCAGAACATTCGGACAGAACTTTCCAGTATACCTAATAATAATAGATTTCCTACAATTTTTTTAAGGCAAAAAAGCAAGAAATGAAAAATAATTAATTAATTAATTATAAATTAGGTTAGGACTTATTGGTCCTTTGTAGTACAATTCATGACGAAATAGTAATTTTCTATCAACACTTTTTGCGAAGTTAAATCCTTGATAACCCTTTTTGAAATATATTTCAATATTACTCTTAACGAAATGCTCTTAAATGTCTAAGACGTGTACTAAATAGGTTAAGGGGAACAGAAACAGAGGAAGTAATTCATCGTCTCACTCATGACACTTTTTGTATGTATCTGGGTTAGTACTAATCATTGTGATGCCAGCAAATTTTAGTCTGCCATTAGGCTGTTTGCTTTCTCACAGCTCTTTCAAAACCTCGAGAGCAAAAGCGTGTATTTTCCTTCGCACGGCTTCCTACTCTTTCGTCAATTTCATTATAGAGTTTAAAGCTTCTTTAGTATTTCATGTCACCTTGTGCAGAAGTTCATTCACCAGGGAGCGGTCGTAAGTGATTTTTGTAATACGGTTCATTACTTTGGGTCTTATTCCAAGTATCTTCTATCTTCAAACATCCATTTCGAGGCGAGACCCTTGCAGTTACGTACAATATATAGTATGAGACCCACGAAGTAAAAAATATGCAACAAAGAAAATAAACAAAATTTTGTTGACGGATTTCGATTTGAGGCTTGCACCTGAAATCTCTGGTCCCTTTTGTCAGAACCGATGTTCTGCCGGTTGATATGCTCCTAAAACTACAGGTTGACATCACCGCCGACTAAGAATTGCTATGTACGAGGCAAAGACGAAAAAATGTGTGTTCTTATATAATCTTCTACAGCAGAAGTGATTTCAAAGAGATTGCGTCGCCTCACAAACCGCATCAAAGCAAATTTCTTCAACTCTTCGATGATTTGCGCCACCGAAGGAGGAAAAGAAAGACGTTGTGTCCCAAAATGCTCTCTTTGAGCGCCCAAGTCTAAAGCCACACTGATAAGGTCCAATCATTTTGTTCACGGTGGGCTTTAGTCTTTCACACAATACGCTCTACAGGACCTTATTGACCCAGACTGTGGGGTCTTCTTTTTTTTGGATTGGGCAGAGCGCACTTAGATTGCAATCGTCGGGCATGCTTTCGTCCGACCATATTCTGCAAAGTAGCTGATGTATGCAACTTGTCAGCTCTTCACCGCCATGTTTGAATAGTTTTGCAGTTAGGCCGTCAACTCCAGCCGCTTTGTTGTTTTTTAAGCGAGCGATTGCTATTCGAACTTCTTCATGGTCAGGTAGTGGAACGTCTTTTCCATCGTCGACGATTGGGGTTTCGGGTTCACTATCTCCGGTTACTCCGTTTTCACTGCTGTTCAGCAGGCTGGAGAAGTGTTCCCTCCATAAATTTAATATGCTCTGGGCATCGGTGGTTAGATCACCTCTTTGTGTCCTACAGGAGTCTGCTCCGGTCTTGAAACCTTCTGTGAGTCGTCGTATTTTCTCATAGAATTTTCGAGCAATATCCTTGTCGGCAAGTTTCTCAAGTTCTTCATACTCACGCATCTTTTTTCATCTTTTTTTGTCTGCAGATACGTCTTGCTTCCCTCTTCAGTTCTCGGTATCTATCCCATCCCGCACGTGTTGTGGTCGATCGCAAGGTTGCGAGGTTGGCAGTCTGTTTTCTCTCCACTGCGACACGGCAGTCCTCATCATACCAGCTGTTTTTGCGACCTTTACGAAATCCAATAGTTTCGTTTGCAGCTGTATGTAGGGAGCTTGAAATGCTGTTCCACAGTTCCCGTATATCGAGTTGCTGATGAGTGCTCTCAGAGAGCAGGAGTGTAAGTCGAGTAGAAAATCGTTCGGCTCTAGGCGCTCATAAAGGGCCAAATCGTCCTTCTCTTCCGTCGGGGCGTGGGCGCAAATCAACGATATGTTGAGAAATTTCACTTTGATGCGAATTGTGGCGAGACGCTCATCCACGGCGGTGGATGCCAGTACTCGATGACGGAGCCTCTCTCCCACCACAAATCCGACACCAAATTTGTGCTCCTTTATATGGCCGCTGTAGTAAATATCACAAAAACCTACTCACTCTCGTCTTTGTCTCATCCAACGCACTTCTTGGACGGCGGTGATGTCAGCCTTTATTCTTACGAGGACATCAACCAGCTGGGCAGCGGCGTCATCCCAAATAAGGGACCGGACATTCCAGGTGTATACCCTCACATCGTGATCCTGAATTCGTTTGCGGGGGTCGTCAACAGAAAGGGGGTAACTCATCTGAGGCGTTGCTAAATTTTTCATTGGATGTATTTGATTGCAGTGGGATTTTGTCTTCAGTTTCTTCGGAGTACATACATACCATACATAGAAGCATGTGCGTATTTTTAGCGAAGTGTCAGCTGTCAAACAATTACGTCATAACAAATGTGAGAATAGCGCTGAATGTAAACGGAAATATTTTTTTTTTTTGATATTTCTTGTTCTAAAATTTACTTATGTACATATGTATATACATACATATATTTAGCTTATTATAAAAATAATAATGTGAAAATCAAATACTTTTATAAATTCCAAAATCGCAACAACAAACTTCAAATGACACGAAAACGAACCGAGCAACGATGAGTCACCGCATAATGTTCTTAACAATTGGAATTAGCTCGATGAATATGTGCCCGGGTAGCTCAGTCGGTAGAGCATTGGACTTTTAATCCAAGGGTCCAGGGTTCAAGTCCCTGCTCGGGCGATAATAATTTTTTTTTATTAATAGAGATACAAAAGAATTGAACACTTTCAATAAATAACACCAAAATTAAAATATATGAATGAAATATCAATAGAAATGTGCTAAAAGTAATAAAAGAATACTACCCTATCTATCTTTCTTCCATTCATTACATTACATTATAATAGCGCTGCTAATCGCCGCACGCATGCATGAATTCAGTCGGACGATTTTGGATATTGTTGGAATTGTGAAAATTCATGAATCTACAGTACGTAAGCGTTTGATTGAATTCGCTGATACGCCATCGAGTGCGCTCACCCTAGATGAATTTATGTCCGTTGATCTGGAAGCGGAACAGGATCCGCCTGCATTCAAGGCGGCGCGGAAAAAGGATCGTGATCGTATCAAGGACGTAAGTTGAAACTATAATAAATATCCCATTATTTTATAATAACAATAATATAGGTTTGCCAGCATGTAGAAATAATTTAATTAGTTTTATATTTAGAATAATTGACTCTCTTAAGCACGCTCTTAAGTGATCGTGCTGTTCTAAGAGAACAAAACCCACTAGCTTATGCTGCTGGTGTATATTTGTCAGCGTCCATGTATGTGCCCGGCTAGCTCAGTCGGTAGAGCATGAGACTCTTAATCTCAGGGTCGTGGGTTCGAGCCCCACGTTGGGCGAGAGCTAATGTTTTTTTTTTCAGTTCCAAACTTTGTAAACTTTTTTTATTTCATAACTCATACTAATAAAAAAAAACACAAATCCCTTAAACCATTTTGCAGATCGGCGAACACGAGCTATCCAAATTGCAAATGGAAATCGATACACATCTCGAAAAAGATCTGAAACGCATACAAAAGAATACAATGAAGCGTTTGACTGGTGGCATTGGTGACTTGGCAGGCGATAAAGATTTCGAAGATGTCGAATCGGCAAATTTCATAGAAGAATCTAATCTCGAGGCAATCAAAGAATGCCTGGCAGACACACCCGAAGTTGTGGAGCAGAGAAAAATAGTTTTAAGTGGTCTCAAACCAGACATCGAATCGATGTGTCGTCCAGCGCCAAGTGAACTGCTAGAAGCGGAAAAGGCTAAAGAGAATGATGTTGTTGAGGATTTAGATTTGGAAGGCTTGGACGATGAAGAAATCAACAATTACATACTAACACACGAAGAGGCCGAGTATAAAAACAATATGTGGAATGCTTTGAATGCCGAATATTTAAAGGAAATGCGCGAAAAGGAAGCACGCTTAGCAAAAGAACGTGAAGAAGGTAAACCGGAAAAGAAAAAACGTCGACCGCGTCGTAAGGCTATCGGGCCCTCAACCAGCGCTGGCGAGGCTATTGAGAAAATGTTACAAGAAAAGAAAATCTCAAGTAAAATTAATTATGATATCCTGCGTACACTGACGGAGGGTACGATAGCTAGCGCAAGTAGCACAACTGCCAAAGAAATTACAGCAACGGAAGTAATGGATATCAAAAATGTGCCCATTATTGTGGAAAATGGTCCCATCAAACAGAAAAATAGGTAACTTAATGTGTTTACCTTTTTAAAAATTATCTTACTAAATTTATGATTTCCTTCTAGTCGCTCAAAACCAGCCTATACAATTGGTGGACCAGCAGCTAAAGTACCCAAACTTGAAGTGGGCCTGCCTGTGGCAGCGGAACCAGCGACTCCAACGAAACGGGAGCCAGTTGTTGTGGAGAATGGTAAAAAACTTGAATGTATGCGTGGAAAATTGTGGGTTATTAAACATTTTTTGTTTGATCTAACGCAGATGATCTGGATGAGTTTGTTGATGATGCTGAAGCAGATGCAGACGGTGAGGTAGAGCCTGAACCCGAACGTGAATACTCCTCACTCAAGGATATGTTAAATAATGGGGAAGAAGACGATTACTATGGCTATGATGAGGATAATTATTGAATGCTGCTTACTTGTGTTATATTAAAAGCGAAACGCAAGAAAAGACTTGTACTTTAATTCAGAGTAGAGAAGGAAAAAATGTCCCATATAAAGTAGTTTAATATTTTATTATTTTTATTCAAACAAAACATTTATAAAAATTAGCGATCTCTTATATAATTTGCATTTGACCTGGAAACGTCAACCACACTAAATTATATAATTTATTTTTCTTACAACGGAATAGTGTATTTTCAAATAAACATGCTAATAAATATATTGTTTATGAATGAATATATCTATACCTTAAGAAACAGCTTCTAAATTGGAGACCAGGCCAGAAATATGTAGTACGAGGGTGGGTAGATGATGGAGGGTCATAGTTTTCGTATTCTAGAAATATTTTTATTAGGAGCGTTAATTTTCAAATTGAAATAAAATAACAAAATAATTGTTATAACCTTTTTTTTATTATTTTATAATTTTTTTTTAGAATATTGTTTTGTTTATGACTTTAAATAAAAACGGATATACAAGTAATATTGTATTTCAAATCATTTTTCAAATGAAAGCGTTTTTAAATGCAAGCGTTTTCTATGAAAGAAAAAAATCGTCTTTTCGCTACTTTCTATTTCCTATTTAAATAAATCTTTAAACTCATTCAAAGCAGCACTACCAGCTGATGCTTCAATGTTTGCGTCGCCAAGTAATTTACAGTCTTCTAGATTTACACCATTTTCCATGAGCAATGCTATCAGTCTGGTCGTGTGCAGCACATTCCCGCCCACTAAATGCGGAAAAGCATATCCACTCTTCTCACGTATACAAAACATGATACGTTTCGAAACGTAATCACTGTAATTGCTAACACTACCCACACAAATGTAGCGTTGCTCTGCAGGCGAGTATATTTCAATATTTGCACGTAAACACTCTGCATTGGTTAAGGCACTTGCATCCGCATAGACAACACGAAAATGCACGCCCAATTCTTTGTAAAAATCTACTGCTAAATTTAAAATGTTCTCCATTTGTTTCTGTGCATCATCGGCGGTTTGTGTGGCGACAAATGTTTGCACGGCATTGGTTTGTGTGGCAGTGAAAAGATTTTCTGTTTGACTACCGTTACTTGGAACTTTAACATAACTTCTACCGGCTGCCACGCATGGTATTGGTAATGCAGTCGGATAGACCACCAAACGCGCAAAAGCACCCAAGAATCCTTCGAATGTTGCACCACCTGTTAAGTATGCACGATTTACTTCGCTTACAAGATCCTCCTCCTTTACCAGATGATAACTTTCTAGTGGTGTTGCACTCGCCTCAAGGAGCACTAAACGGACGAAGTCGGGGTTAGCCATTTGCATGAAACCACCTTTATTAACAAAGTAATTCGTTAATGCTTGCATGCTGAAAACGTCGAACTCTGCAAGTTCCCCAAGCATATAGTAACGGTCATTATTGATAAAGTGTATTTGTTCTTTGTTGGCCAAATGTGTTGGTTTTTGTTCCTCACAACGGGGTGTTTGACTGCGATATAACAACTTCTCAACGTTACTGTGTGGGCATTGCGGATGCAAAGTGTTGGGCAAGTTTAAAAAGGCATGCACGAAGTCCTCTTCGATTGGATACTTCTGTGTTTTAAGTGATTTTAATTTATTTCGTAAATTAATGCCCGTTTCCTTCAAATGTTCGGTTTCATCACTATTTGCAGCACCTTTCTGTAAAATGTTCGAAAGTTTGTTTTAATTCTACTAGGTTAATTAGATTTTCATACCGTTATCCACATACTTTATTTAGTTCTTTCAACTTTTGAGTTAAAATCTCACGTGCAACTTCTACTTCTTTTATTTGTTTCTGCATGCTGAGGTATTTGGTGTATTTTATGTGCAGCTCATCGAGGTTTATTTGCAATTTTCTAGCTCTAATACTTTCTTCCAGTGCCGAAACGTCTTTGAACGTTCCCTCAAAATCCATGTAAGGCTGAAGTGGCGCATAATTATTTTTCGCTTTATCCCCTGTTATATATAGCGCAGAAATGCTTCGCTTGAATGGCAGCTGCTGTGTATTTTTCAGCAAATACTTAGCCGTGAATGTAAGAAAGTTCACCATTGTCTTTTTTATTATTTTGCAATAATATACTGCATTGAATTATATTTTAAAATAACTTAATTATTTGCACTTATTACGCGTGTTTTGTTGCCCGAACTAAAAGCAAAGTGAACAGCTGATTTTTGTTTATGCAATGAAGTTGGTGCTGCCATATCTATTAAATGAAGATCAAATAGAAGTTGATTAAAAAATTTCTTTTTAGTTTAAAAAATTAAACCTAGTTTTACTTTCGTATATAATATATATGTATATGTAAATATGCTTCTTAATAAAATACTACTTAAAAAATTTTAAAATAAATAAATTAATAGAAACAATCAAGTGTAGAAAACTTTGGCGGCTGCAAATACTTTATATATGGTACAGTCTCATATACGTTCTTTGCTATAGGGATTGTCCACAAACCACGTGGTCGTATTTTAGATCCTCCCGGATCCGTTCCTCTTTTAATGTAGGCCAACGCAGCATTTCTTGAGTTCCTACGAATTAATAAATATTTAGTAACAATTAATAAATTACATATTAAGTATATCTGTTGACTTAGTTCAAGCAATTGTTTTATTTGAAGAGAATTTCGTGGCGGTTGTTGTTGTTGTTGTTGTAACCGCAAAATATTCCCCGTATTGGTTTTCGGGGAACATTGCGGGAGTGATAGGCCTTGGCCGGATTTGAAATTCGGGTCGTTCCGGTATGAAGGCCCGACTGTCGCGGGAACTATTGGATTTTAGTCGCCTCTTACGACAGGAATGCCTTACCACGGGTAAATTCTTTAGCCCCTAACCCTCATGGGTTAATTTCTTATAAGCGTTGAAGCAACGCTCCTCCTCCCCACGAGTTCCTTTGTAGGTCTCCCGAGATTCCTCTCTTCCCTGCTTGATGAAATGTAATTTTTTTCACACCACTTTACGTTTTTAACTAATCCTCTTCTTTACTGTCACAGACACCGCTTACGCGATTATAGCCGAGTTAGCAAAAGCGCGGCATTCATTCCTTCGTCTTGCTGAATGGTGCCAATCGGAAATACCAAGTACAGCTACTTGGCGAGTACTACATCGTACATCATCGAAGCTGGTATCAAAGAACGGCATTCGCTGTTCCCAACCCGCAAAGTGCGGCAAATCTTACGCAAAACTCTTAACGTCGACTCATCGCACATTGTCATCGTCCCATATAGCAGGATGAGAATGAGAGCGACTTACAGAATTTCGCATTTGCTTTGTACTACATTTTTATTTAAAAAAAAAAAAATATTTTTAATTAATAACATAGTAGCAAGGATTTTCTAATATAAAATACCACTACATAATGATTTAGTAACAGTAGATAAATGAAGAAAACTAGGTAGTTTGCGCTCACCTCCTCCACCTGTACCATTGACCATGATCCACAACCCACTGATCGACCTTCTGCTCGTCTCTTTTTGTTGTGTTGTTTTTGTTTTCAAGTTTTTGAAATTGCTCATGATCCCACAAATAGTGGAAAAGATGTGTGCCACCCGCGCAGGGCTCTGCATTGTTCAGTTAAGGCCATGACTACAGCCTGGTGTGTCCTGGTTCTAGGAGGCTCCGTTCAGCACTGTGCTATTTAGTGGTACCTTGATAGGCTAATACCAAAGAACGTATATGAATAAGAAGCGGCAAGACTCATACGGTCTCTGTGCAAATGCGGTAGAGTCGTTTTCAGGGTTTCGTGTCCTCTTCACACCATTTTTCGTCGACGATGGGGAAATATAAGCTTAATTCGCTTTGAATTTTTGCTTTTGGCGGCGATGAAAACAAATTGCAAATTATGAAGGGGTAGAAATGTAGCTACATTCTAATCATTTTATGTAAATGTTTTATTAAATTAATTTTTATAAAGTGATAATCTCTCAATTTAAAGTTAATTGTTAAATAAATGATTTGATGTATATATTAACATATGTACAATTAGGTCTGCTGATCATGCACCTCAAAAATAGCAAAACTGCCGTCGGCAATTTGCATTTCACATGCATATGTTCATACATATGTACTTTGAAATTTATAATGTTTTTTTTAATCTTCATTTTAATATTCATAATAATATAAAAAAAATTCCAAAACACTACAATATATAAAATAATGAAATCACTAGTACGAAATATTCTGGATAATAGCTCTATTCCAGGATTTGAACTTACGCCAAAAATAAAAATATCAGAATTGTATGCTACACGGACAATATACCACTTGTGTGAGTAAACGTAGGAAATAATATCAGAGAACTTATAACAATGAGAAGATGCGAACTCGTTGCAATAAATGATATTTTTTTATGTACATATATTATGACTTTTTTTATTAATATACAAAAAATATGGATAAAAATAAATAAAAAAAAAATTATTTGAAATAAGTGATATTTGAAATAAAAATACCAAAAACCCATGTAGCACTTGCGCGCTACCAACTGTGCCACAGCACTGCATTAGAAAATTGTGGCATATTCCGCACTTATAGCGAATCAAAAAAATAGAACATTGGTTTTTCTTCTTCTTATTCAGTTAAATGTACGAAAGAATATGTTCTCCCCGCGCGCACTTCGTCCACATTCGACTTCGCAGATTTGCACAGTGCGCGCGCGTGTAGGCGAACAATGCGTACATGATTTCAAATGAGTATGCTCATTAATTTATGTGAATTAAAGATGTAGTATTGCCAAATTTTCCCACATTTTGAAATAATTTTGTATTACTAAACTCTTTTAAATCTGATTCTGAATTATATTTATGAAAATCTTATGGTTTAAGGACACTTAGGGAATATTCATTTTTGAATTGTAATGTATTTGTTCGCGTTATCGACAGTATGTTTATGCGCAGCGAATACAGAAATTTCTTCAACTTGTGATTTTTGTGACTGTGGCTTGTGAAAGAGCTGTGAGCGGGGAGAGGTATTGCTTGCGGCATACGCTTTGTCGACGATGCGAAGAATATTTTTTGCAAGTTCAACTAGGCGGCATATATGTATGTATGTATGTCGTCATGGTAATGATGTGTGTTTACAAATGAAGACATAATACATATGTACATACAAAAATATGTATGTATGCATGTTTGCCGGTGGATAAAATATGTTTGATTTTTTGGTTGAATAATTCATAAAAGTTAATAAATAAATAGAATATTCAAGTCATATAATATATATTGGAAAATACTATGAAATGAAATTAGAAAATTAAATAGCTATTTTATATTAAATATTTTTATATAATTTTATTTTAATATTAATTAAATACTTTATATTATAAATATGTATGTATGTATGTATGTATGTATGCATCTAAATATGGACATTTATATGTAAACCTAAAGCATGCATAAAGTTATTTAAAGCAAATAACTTCAAACATTTTCATTCATTCATAACAACAATCCATTCATTCATACTATCGATCACAAAAACAAATCCATACGCGCAGCTCGCTTTACTCCTCTGCGCATTTCTCTATTCATAAAGCTATTTGCTATAAGAAGAAGAAGCATAAACGCAACAAAAACAACTACCGCATACAAACCCTCTTCCCTTCTACTCTTCATCAACAAACAGTTTCCTCAAGCGAAGTCAAATTTTGCTAAAAATCAGAAATTGATGTCCAACTCATGCCAAAGTGAAAACACATACATTTAAGCATTTTAATATGTATACAAAAAACGCACACAATCTTAATAATGCGCATGCCCTTCCCTCTTTCAACCCATCATCAAGAAACGTCTTCTTCGCGACGATGACAAAATTTACAAAAATCAGAATTCAAGTTGGTCTGAAGTTGAAGACACATACATTCAAAGAACCCAATGTGTACACGAAAATTACACACATGCGCAAAAACTTGCCTATTCTCTTCCCTTGTACCCGCCATCCACAAGCATTTCTTCGCGACGATGACAAAATCTACAAAAATCAGAATTTTAAGTTGAGTTGAAGTCAATTACAAACACATTCAAATGTCCCTGTACATATATGAAAGACCCATACATACACAAAAGCATGCCAACATATTTTCTTTGTAACCCGTCATCCACAAGCAATTCCTTACCTACAATTCAGAATTTGCCAATTTCAAAAAATTAAAAGCAAGAGAAGGATTTGAACCCGCGACTTCTGGCAAAAGGCGCGCAGGCGTAACCATTACGCCAAAGACCATATTGTAATTTTTAGGAAAATAGTGACATCTTATATTACCAACTGAGCAGTTGAATAAATCTAGAATAATATTCAAAACTCCCATATTAAACTGGACAATATGAAGGGATAAGGAATAAATGTAAATTCTTCAATTGCTACTTCAGCCACATAAATATGTATGTATGTATTTTAATTTTGATGTCAACAAAACATATGCACACTCATATAAAAATGCACAGATTTTTTACTGAACTATTGCATTGATAAATATGAAAATGTACACTGGTTTTGATTGAATTTACACTCTTTTAATCCACGAACAAAACACTTTTTACACTGCACCTTCTATTAAATTAAATATTAATCATATTCACTTTATTGCCAATGTCACTTTTTCCATTTTTCACAATTTACTGTAGATATTTTAGCAAAATTTCGGTTGTTTACATTTTTCACGGCTGCATTGAACAATTTTTAATAATTCTCATACAACTGGGCTTTTGTTTTTGTTTTGATAGACCTTCAAGCGAAAATTTGGTTTCGCTTCATCATATCGCCCCTCTGAATTACGAATGGTGTGAAGAGGACGCGAATTCCTGAAAATGGACCTTCTATTTACGATCTTTCTGAAAAACCCAATTTACGAGACCGTCATGCCGCTTCTTATTCATATACGTTCTTTGCTAATACTCGGCACGGAAACGTGTAACACCTTGATCTGGCAGCATCTCAAGCACAATTTCTATACGACATAGCTATTGAAGAGTCTACGCACTTAGCACTGATTTAAGATCTTGGCTGGATACTCGCCCGAAAATATACGGGATGGTTATACAGTACCTATTATCAGTTGGCGCCACGAGAAATGTTCAGTCTGAGGATTTTCGCCGACCAATAGACATATTCAAAACATATAGCTTTTGCTAATCCTAATGTCGGTTACGCATCCAAGAGCTTTGCTTGATCTTAACTTTGTTCCTTTTATTTAGGACTATTGACTAAATACTGCTTAATGAATGCCAACTGGTTTAAAAAGTATACTTTTGAATTAGAATTATCTATGTATTTGAGACTACTGATTTATTTTCATGATAAATCGATGCATTACCATCAACTGATATTTGTTTCGACTTTAAATGTCTTTCAAAATTAGTATTATTTTCAGATTTCGTAAAAGATATATAGAAGAAAATTACTAAAAAGATTCAAATATTACTTTATTTCGATCAGAGATTACAGTAATACTCAAATCTTCAATACGTCAAGAAAATATAGTAGTGTGCTACTCGGAACCTTTTTTCTTGTTGAAATAGACTACCGTGTAAAAGTAATTAAGAACTGATTACAAAAGTGTTTTCACCTTTACTGAAATTGATAGACATGGATAAATCTAATAGGTTAAATAAAAATAAGTTCCAAACGGTTCTCATATATAATTTATATTTCTTGTTCGAAGTAATTTTTTTTTCGCAATTTTATTGATATGGCAGCACGTTAAAGATCTATAAATAAAAAAGATCACATCATGAGCAAGAGCTTGCAAATTCTACATGGTATTCTCTCCAAAAGTATTCTCCAAAAACATTTGCCATCATTGTGGTGGTTGCCCGGCTAGCTCAGTCGGTAGAGCATGAGACTCTTAATCTCAGGGTCGTGGGTTCGAGCCCCACGTTGGGCGGAGTTCTATTTTTTAGCATATTTCTAAGAAATGTTTTGTTTTTTTTCAATTTAAATCACTTATGTACCCGTAAGTTAGAGTTTTTTTTTAAAATTATTATCTCTACCATATACGAGTATATGTAAATATGTAAATATTTATATACGTATTTTATCTTGAAGCAAAATTTTTTTAACAAATAGTTGCACTGCCTCGCATATCCTTGCTTTTACTTGGCTACTACGAATCACCGTTATTCAATTTACTCTTACTCAATCATAATTTAAGTAATAAATGTCAATATATTTTATTCACTTTACGTGCTTTTATATTGTTTTATTTGCAAACGAGTAGTATTTTTTTCCCTCCGTTGGTTGGTTAACGCATTTATGACAATACACACAGTTTTTATTTAAATTGTATTTAAATACTTATATTTATAGGTGTGTGTAAATAAATAAATATGGAATGCACGCTGCTAGGTTACTTACAGATAGAGCTGATGGCAGTTTTCTTTTACTTTTTTCACGAACAATGGCGAAGTGGTGTGGATGTATTATGGTCGTATATGGTAAACTACCAATTTTCATTAAAGATTTGCATTTTTATTTATATTTATTATCATATTGGATGTACGAAAGCGCGACCTGCACTCTGAGTGAACACGGTTGCAGTACGCACATTTGTAAGGAAAATGCCGACTTATAATTGAAAGACAAATAAGCCAGAAATGCTCAACTAAAGAAACGATGCCATTTCGTTTTGTTAATATGAGAAATAAACTTAACGAAATGATTTTTTTTTCGTTTCGGCGCCATGTTATCGAAACGAATTGAAATTGTTAATCTTGAAACCGCGCAAAGTCATCGTTAACTTATTTATTTTAAAATGGCTGCTTGTTTGCTTTTAACAGCACACTACACATTAACATTACCTGTTAGCGATTTAACATTAACGACAGTTTTTCGCTTCGGATAAAAACGAAATACAATTTATTTTGATAATACAATAGTTTTAACGATAACGTAGGATGCAGCAATGTTCTGCATTGAACATGTTATAGCTTTATTTATAAACATCTGAAGAAGATTCATCACCAGTAATGACTTTACTAAAGTTGCTAGACGAACCATTTTCGAACTTGTTTATGAAAAATTGAGTAAAATGCACTCGAGCCTCTTTTTAGGTCTCTTTAAAAATTCGTGATACCTATCGATGGTGCCATGGCATTCAAGTCCAATTCATTAGGAATCATTTCTTGTGTCAATCGTGAGTCTTCGTCAATTTTGGGTTTCACCAGAGCTACAGTGACGTCATCAGTGGAAGATTTTGGTCGACCTTCTCGAGACTCGTCCTCTACGGAAAAATGTCCAATCTTGAATCTTCTGAACCACTTAGAAATAGTCTTTAAAGAAGGTACAATCGTTCCATATTCAATTTGCCCTTCACTGCATATTTGTATTGACTGTAAATTACACCGGAACCTGAAGAGAATCACATGGCGAATTTCTGATTGCGTTTGTGGTGGAATTTCGTCTGACGTATGCTCAGCTATCTGGCGTTTTCTCGTTTCCATTTCAGCCGATCGTTCTAAAATTTGAGGGGAAGACTAATAAAGTAATTACAAAGGATGTGGTATTTTTAGATTTAACAAAAACAAATTGAAAGTCTTCAACTGACCGACCTGTTGTTAACCCCCTAGTATTTTTGTTGTAATTTTTTTTGAAATTACTTTCACTTAATTTGCTTATGGTTGTATTTCATTATTATTTAACGATATATTTTCTACGATAACCACAACAATGTAGGCGCCAAATAAAAAACTAGATTATATATATTATATAATAAGAGAATTAAATTGCTGTGAAGCCACCCAATGAGAAAATCTTTCAGCAACATTTCCAAAACTGTGTGATCACAGTTTAATTATTTGATGCGTTTATGCTCAATGCGCTAACTAAAATTTTATTCCTATGTTATGTGGATGTTTTAAATTTTTTCCATGTATTTAGGGGTTCTGAAAACTAAAAATTAAATATTTAAAAGTTTTCAAAACATCAAGTTGTTTCGCAAATGGCTAAATTTCATTATAAAAAAGATTTGTTTGGAGCAACATCGAAGTCATAAACAAATAGGACTTGCTTATAAATGATCATAAAGATGGACCTCCATATCATTTGTTTTCAGGCTAAGCAGCTTAAACCTCAAATGTAAACTTAAGACAATCGTATGAATCCTCCTACACTAGCAGAAGTCTGCATAGCCCAGAACCCCTGAATGTGGCCGAATTTTCAACTTTTATTTATCAAGCGGTGCAGATTCTAGCGACAAAAAGCTGCTTCAAAAATGTTGAATCTTATGATAAAGGATATCGTCGAGTCTGATCATAATGCGAGCACTGTATTGATTATCCAGGAGTTAAAAATTGCCAAAAAATCGTTTGGAGCCATTTGAAAAAGAAATCGTAACAAAATCGTCCAATAAAAACGGTCAAGGAAGTAATCGCTCAGTATTGGCTAACAAGAAGGGAATTGTGTTTAATCAGAACAACGCCAGACCAGACATATTGATAATGAAAGCTCCAAGAGCTTGGGTGAGAAATTCTTATAGTTCGAACCCCGCACGAAGTGATTATCATCTGTTCCTGTCTTCTGCTTATTCTTTATTGGCATTGGCACCGCTTACGCGATTATAGCTGAAATACAATATTTATAGCGCGCTATTCCTCTCTTTTTTTCGCTGTTTGGCGCCAGTTGGAAATACCAAGTGAAACCAGGTCGCCCTCCACAAGATCCTTCCAGCGGAGTGGAGGTCTTCCTTTTCCTCTGCGCTCTGGGCAGAGCACACTTAAATTCCAATCGTCGGGCATGTTTTCATCCAACCATATTTGGCAAAGAAGATCAGTTCTTCAACGCCGTATTTGAATAGCTCGGCCGGTAATCCATCTTTCCGCTTTGTTACTTTTTAGGCGGGCGGTTGTTATTCGGTCTTTTGCACAGTCTGGTGACGGAACAACTTTTCCTGTTCCTGTTTCCGATTTGCCAATAGAGCCAAGTATTCCTATGAAAATTTTTAGACAATAGTAAAAATCCTAACTATAAAAAAAAAGTTTAAAGAAAGTTGAAAGCAATTCAAGGTTTCGGATGCCCAATGAGTTTATAAGCACATTTTTTTCATTTCCACCCACACAGATTTCCCAAAAATTTATGTAAATAAAGCGTTGGATGCTTCAAAGAGACCTTCCCTGCATCGAATTGTCACGGGGGACGAAAAATGGATTTATTTTGAGAACCCGAAGCGAAAAAAATCATGGCTTTCCCCTGTTGAAGCTGGCTCATCGACTGCAAGTAAGACAATGCTCTGTGTTTGGTTGGACCAGTGTGGTGGGACCAGTGTGGTGTGGTGTACTACGAGTTGTTAAAACCTGGTGAAACGGTGAAAACGGATCGCTACCGACAACAAATGATCAATTTGAATCAAGCGTTGATCGAAAAACGGTCGGAATGGGCCCGAAGACATTGTAAAGTTATCTTGCAACATGACAACGCGCCGTCTCATACCGCTAAACTGGTGAAAGACACATTAAAAATACTTAATTGGGAAATATTATCGCACCCGCCGTACTCTCCAGACCTCGCCCCGTTCGACTATCACCTTTTCGCATCGATGGGATACTCACTTACAGAGCAATGCTTCGCTAATTTTGAAGAAGTCGAAAAATGGCTCATCGAATGGTTTGCCTCGAAAGAGAAAAGGTTTTTTTGAAATGGTATCCATAATTTGCCTGAGAGATGGGCGAAATGTGTAGAAACTAATGGTCAATACTTTGAATAAAAAAATGTTGAGATTCCTCTGAAAATTAAGTGCTTTCTTTATCGAAAAAACCGGCAAACTTCAACAAACACACCTGATAAAGCAGTCCATAATGTTACAGTCAATGGGGAATATTATAGAGCCACGATTACTGACCGACTTTTTCGAAGAAAATTTTTGGTAAATACATTAACTCGCTTCGCTGGGCCTGTGACGTGACTACAAAAAGTGGTCGAAAACTGGGCCTCTTGTCTGGAACTCATTATTAAAATATATTTGCAAATCCTCACCTTTAAAATAAAGCTAAAATTTTGCACATAACATTTTATATTATTTCTTCTTAAAAACCACATGTCTAAAAAAAATTCTCATATGATCATATATATATACTTATATATATTTATATTTGTATATTATATTTATATAGTAACTATATAATATAATCTCACCTTACTGGGCACACTTTAAAATGTATCTACTCGTATGTATGTATATACATAGGTATACATATAGATTTTTTATATACATAAACATACAAGCTGTCCCTGAGAGCCATTTTACTGAGTTTTTTCTTTCGTTTAACAAAAGTTGCGTGACAATTTTCAAACAAAAATGAAGCGAATTAAATGCCAAGGCGCATAGCTGCAGCCATGTCAAATCGGATTATTTGACAATTTGTATTTTTTACGCCTCTTTGGCGTCGCTCTTCTCTCCCCGCAAACGTAATGGAATTTGGCGCCACTACTGACCGAATACAGACTGACGCCATACATTTTATAATTAAAAATTATATAAAAACTTTTTGTAGTCTAACCAATTTTTTTTAATTTATTTGAACATTTTTGTTTTTTTTTCAACTACGAAATATTTGCTTTGCGGCTTTTTACACGCACACTAACAAACATAAATATGCATGTGTATTTCGATGCAAGTTCAGGCAAAATATTTATACAATACATACTACATACATAAATGCATAAGTTCAACGCATTTAATTAATTATGCTACTTAAGCAGGTACATAAATAACATTTTTTTGACAATATTTATTTATTTACAAATTAATGGCAAAAAGTACTTTGGAAAAAAATGCCAAGCAAAATTGATCGGCAGAAAATTATTTAAAAGTGAAAATAATTTGAAAAAAAATATAACAAAAAATTATTTGTTTTTACACGAAACAAAAAAAAATAAAATGAAATTAATAGTAATGAAATGGAGCATATATGAAATAATGCAATAAGTTTAGTTGTTGTGTTGGGTAAAGTGATTAACTGGCGTTGCTAAGAGCTTGTCGAACGACACATCACTGGAATTGTTTGGTTAATGAGCGGTTACGTCCACCAGGAATTTAATGGGAAAAAATGTGCAATGATTAAAAAATATCTGTTTTTTGTTTTTTTTTTCTTTAAATCAAATCGTTCATGTTGATAATATTGAATTTTATTGCCGTTGTTGTTTTATCGCTGATTTTTTTTTCTGCTGTACTCTTATGAAATGCGATGGAGATTTTGCGGCACACGAAGTGCATATATTTAATTAGCAAATAATTTTTTTTTGTTTTTTCTTTTTGGTCGACAATTTTTTTGTTATCCACTTATGATATTGAGCAATTAAAATTTAATTACAAACTTTCAGATATACCGGGAAAAATTACGAAATTACTGCATACGATTTGTTCACAAAGATTCTTTTTCTTAATTTCACTTTCATTTAATTTCGAAAAGTAGTTTTGCTTCCATTAAAATATAGAAAGTTTCATACTTTTTTTTTTTTAATTAGCATTTTTGAAAATTATTATTTTTTTTTATTAAAGACTGAAATTCTTAGTAAAAGGAAATTCAATATTTTTGTAATAAATGGCTTTAGTGATCTGTATCTGGCGTTCCATAAGTGTAATTGGATTACGCTAGATGGCACTAGAAATGATGATATTTTGTACTAAAAAAGATAACCTTCAAAATGATAAAAGGTTATCCAGCAAAACGGTGTATATTTGACATTAATCGGATTATTCTAACTATGGTAAATAAAGCCTTCAATTTTATATAAAAATAATGGATTACTTTTTACTAGAGTACTTTTACCATTCACCATAGACTAACAATTCACCATGCTCTAATTTAAAGTCAGTCTTCGTCAATATGAAAATCTCGGGCTTAGTTGCATGACATTTATGGTAAATCAGAATCATTCTACTAACAGATGATTTTTTTGGACGGAGTAAGAATTTGCAAATAAAGTCCTCTCTTGACGAATAAATACCAAACATTCATCAATTCCGTTCTACTTTACAAAAACATTCGAAGAGACGGCATTTGAAGTTTTTGGGGAGAAAGGTATTCTTGGAGATGGATGATTTCCTGCGCATGAGTGAAGCCAACATCAGTGAACCACAATATAAGAAAGCTACTATGTTACGTGGTGTGTAAAATTGTTTCTAAACAGGCAATTACAGCTGCAAGGCTATGTTCAAGTTTTTTGGTGCATCCTCATGGCGCAAACGTTCCGAATTGATAGTGACAGTGTTGCCTTTGTCGTTTTGAAGGAAGTCATACCTCTGGACCAAAGAGCGCATTTGACAGTATATTTGTTTTTGGATGTACTTGTACATCTTCAACATTTTTTAGCATTCTCTTTTGTCTATTTACGTATCTTTCGAGTTTGAAATGGCCTCCGTCTCTGAAGAAAATTTTGTTCTAAAAATCGTCATCTACTGCTTGTTGTTCAAACACCCAATTGACGTACGTATGATGCTGTGAATGGTTAGTTGGCTTTAGTTGTTACGTAAGCCGGACTTTATATGGATGTAAGTGTAAGTCCAAGCATAAAATACGCCATAATTGTCGTTAGAAAGTGCCAGCTTTTGGGAACTTCAAGAAATAGACACATTCGGATCTTCGATGATGAACGATGAGACCTTATAATAACTACAACTGATGCAGTCTATTAAAATTATATAAAAATTCTACCAATTGCTTAAGGGGTTATATACAGTCAATGGGCCAAAAAAAAGCGACTTTTTAAGAATTTTTTTTTGAGAAGTCTTTAGAATTTATTGATTCAAAAAGTTTACACACTTATTATGGTATTATTCAACAATATTTTAATCCTTATAACTAGTAAAAATATTTCTCTGGAGAAGAGCTACAGCTGATCTCCAGGAGGTCCTCTTAAAAAAGACGTCTTGCGGTGACCACTCTATCTCTGAACTGGTTCATCTGAAATTAAACAACCAAACAGATTTCATTAAAGTAATGTTAAATCTAGTGATTAATCATGAAGTAATAAGCAAAAAAAATTTTTTTTGTCAAAATGGCGCCTTCTCAAAGAAAAAAGTCGATTTTTCAGCGAAATTTCGATTTTAAATTGTTTATAAAAAAAAAGTATTTATCGGAAATATAAAACCTTAGATTAATCACCGAAAAATATATTCAAGAAGATTGTGTTAAAATTTTAGATAAATAAATTCAGCCGTTTTCGAGTTATAGTGCTCACCGACTTTGAAAACACCATTCTGAGAAAAACGCGTTTAAAGTTATACTTCCAAGCGCTGCGAAACGTCTTTACAAATGTGCGTGTAACTTCGAAAACATTTGCCGCATCGATTTGAAATTTCTTGTGTGTATTCTTAAATATATGTAGATACAGAAAATAAAATAAAAAAAATCGATTTTTTTAAAATCATAACTGTATATAACCCCTTAAGTAGTAGCGATTATGTCTACCATAATATCCTCTTTAAGCACGAAACCTGGTTTGAATCACTATTTTTTGTAATAAGTTCTCCTAATTTTAACGCGCTATGCGGTTGCTGAGCGAAACATGTTCAAAAATATACGACTTCTAATAAAAACAAAACATGTTTGGTTTCACAGTTGAATTTAACAGATGTCAAAATAAAGCACTGTACTTTTGAAGTCATGAAATGGATAACCCTATATACACATATGATATATTCACCTAGTGCTTCCAAATATATGGTCAGTCCCTTAGCTAAAAAAAAGTTAATTAAATCAGAAAGTCATTAAATTTCCTATAATTAATTTGATTGATTTGACAAATTGCTTTCCAAATTTGACAATCAATATTTAACTAGATATGTATGTACCATATGTATATAAAATTACTAAACGAATTAATATTTATTTAAATGTTTAATTATGTCCCTGCAAGTGTTCGAGTGTATGTGTGTGTATGTGCATATGTTTAAAAATCATTAGAATGCCACACGTTACACGCTCGTAATTGCCCAAATCGTCATTCATTTGCTTAATTAATCATCAATTATTGCACAGTGACTGCTCGGCTGCTTGGCTGCTCGACTGGCTGCCTCATACATAGATGGCTCAGAAGCCAAAATCTCCATACTACACCACTTACCTATAAACATGCATACTATTGCAGTTTACAACTTGCAACAATTTTATGCTAAATAAAATTAACATAATCTTCTTGTCTCCGCATGCACGCACATACATAAATTCAAGTACTCATTAAATGCATGCAAATAAATATAAGTATGTATGTACGTATGTTTAATGTAGTAATATTAGAAATTTCTGCCCAGACATGCAACATTTTAGCTTTTAGCTAGCACACCATCACACACACAACAGCATTTTGTAAGTGTCGCTTGGCGTTAGTAAATTAAACACCCGTCCACTTGCTGCTGCTGGCGTCGAGCGAGTGTTGGAGGTGGTGGTGGTGTCGGCGACGACAAGGACGATAGGATGATATTCTCATCGCATGTGCCGACTCAAACAATGAAGTGTGCAATTTGCTCAACTACTGCTAATTTGCATTTGACTCGGCCACAAATACTAGCCGTTGCAGTTAGTGAGCCAGTGAGCAAATGTAGTAGCAAATTAGTTGCAGATACGGCTGGCCGGCTGGCTGGCTGACTGGCTGACTGGTCGGGTGGCTGACTGGTCGGGTGGCTAACTGGCCTGGTCTGCGCAGCCGATTGTAGGCAGCCACAATTCGGCAGGCAGTTGGCTGGTCAAGTAGCTGTCGCTTGTCATTTTATTACATCACATTTGGCATATTGACATAGAAGTATGATTGTCTGTATGTTTGGCAATGAGCATCTATAAGTTGTTGTGCTCAAAATGCTTGTGCAGCTATAACATATCAACTGGACTCTGGCACGTATACTGCACTTCAATACACTTCACTTGCACTTATCTGAGTGCATGCAAGCGCAACGGTAACGTTAACCGTAAAGGCATATTCATTTATATTTAAGTAGCTGTATATGTGTGTGTGTGTTTATATATCTGAGCTTGTTCATATGTATTTGAATTCGCATTTGTATGCATTCACAAGCGACACATACAAATTAGTTGACAAAGATGAATGTGGGATGATGACTACCGACTGATGATGTTGCTGCCTGCTGCCTGCTGCCGTTGATGATTACGCTGATGTGGAGTAGCATGAAAACAGTTGCCTTCATCTTCGTTCACATACCACTGCCACTTAGTCTGTCTGCATTACAGACTTTTGTTCCAAATGCTTTGTTGGTATATTGGTGGCCAGCTCTTGGATCAGGTTAGCGCTGATTGGCCTCTTCACCAATTGCTCAATGGTCTTGTGTGTTCGTGAATATAAGGAAAGAGTCAGTCTCATCTTCACTACTGTTGTGAAGAAGCATTCGATTTTGTTCGCAGCAGTAAAAATACTTAAATTGCTTTGAATTTTGGAATTAGCTCGTTAATTTTATGCTTGTATATACAAGGATATCCACTTAGCGGTAGCGAAAATAAACGTGAATAAAATGCAGTGACATCTTCGCACCAAAGAGCGCATCAGAGAGCAAGAGTTTTTTGAACGTGTGGAGCCTTGGGTCACGACTAATGAGAGAAGAAGCTTCAGTGGAGCCACTACGACTTACACGGTTTAAGAGTCCGCTGAAGTCTAGTTGTAGCGTCTGTTCACCAGTGGCGCCGCTGCGAGCGGGCGTCGGTTTTGAAGCAAGCGGTTCGCTATATTAATTTGTGAAAACTTTAAACTCACTCGCCTAGCGAGGTGGTTCGCTGGGTTTGGGATCCGCAACGTAGAAACCAGCCACAATAAAAATATTAGAAACGCCTCAGATGAGATACCCCCTTTCTGTTGACGACCCCCGCAAACGAATTAAGGATTACGATTTTAGGACATGTACCAGGAATGTCCGGTGCCTTAATTGGGAAGGTGCCGCTGCCCAGCTGGCTGATGCCCTCGTAAAAATAAAGGCTGACATCACCGCCGTCCAAGAAGTGCGATGGACGGGACAAGAACGAAAGCGAGTAGTCTCTTGTGACATTTACTACAGTGGCCATATAAAGGAGAGCAAATTTGGTATCGGATTTGTGGAGGTAGAGAGACTCCGTCATCGAGTACTGGCATTCACCGCGGTGGATGAGCGTCTCTCCACAATTCGCATCAAAGCGAAATTTTTCAACATATCGTTGATTTGCGCCCACGCCCCTATGGGAGCGAAGGACGATTTGACCAAAGATGTCTCTCCCGACACGATTTGAAAATTGGCGTTTTTCATGACAGGGTGGGCAAAGAAGGTATCTTTGGTGCGACAGTTGGAAAATTCAGCCTCCACAACGAAACATCCCCTAATGGGTTGAGGCTGATCGAGTTCGCCGTGGCCCGAAATATGGTTGTCTGTAGTTCTAGATTCCAGCAAAAAAGAAAAAATACTTCAAGCTACTTGGCTGTCCCCTGATCGAAAAATACAAAACCAGATCGATCATGTTGTGATAGACGCAAGATATGTCTCCAGTGTTCTTGACGTGCACACTCCGAGGACCCAACAGCGAAGATACGTAACTGCATTTGTGTATCGAAGAACGCCCGTCAACAAACACAAGGAAGGTTCGACTTTGAAAAGCTGCCAAGCCGTTTTCTACTCGACTTGCAAACCTGCTCTCTGAGAGCACTCATCAGCAACTTGAGATACTGTGGGACAGGATTTCAAACTCCCTTCGTACAGCTGCAAACGAAGCTATTAGATTTCGGAAAGGTCGCAAAAACAGCTGGTACGATGAGGACTTTCGTGTCGCAGTGGAGAGAAAACAGACCGCCTACTTTGCAACCTTGAGATCGACCACTATACGTGCGGGGTGGGTTCGATACCGAGAACTTAAGAGAGAAGTAAGACGCATCTGCAGACAAAAAAATAAAGAGAGAGAGTTTGAGAAGCTGGCTGACAAGGGTAATGCTCGAAAATTCTATGAGAAGTTACGACGCTTTACAGAAGGTTTCAAGATCGAAACACAAAGAGGTGATCTAGCAAGCCGAGGCGCAGAGCATATTAAATTTACGGAGGGAGCACTTCTCCAGCCTGCTGAATGGACCTTCAGTTAATTGATCTCCATGATTTAGACTAGTCTAGCCTGTTCCTAAGCGGGATAAGCGAATCGCTACAATTCGGTTGTAACTGCTTAAGCGGTACCTACGCCAATGAAGAAGAAGAAGTATAATTGTCAGTCTTTGGAAGTTAACACTGATAAGGAGAGACATTCAAAAGTGAAGGAGAAAATTGATTTATGAAAATATTTTCAAAGAAAAAATTACAAGATCTTCCGCAGCTCCAAGAAATATAAAGCAGAAGAAATAAGTAAAAAAAATCAGAAAATTTTAAGAATGCGATGTGGAGAAAATAAATAATTTGCTCTAAAAGGTAAATTTTCTTCTGCCATTTAATCATACACACGAGTACATATTTTTCACGAATAAATTATATTACAAACAAAATTCATTTCTACTGCTTTAGTACATGCTGCTCTTCCTTTCGAGTGCATCAATTTTCTAAACATAAACTCTATTCAAGTCATTACATTACAGTTCATGCTTTTTAGCTCCTATTGGCAGCCATTGCATGTGAGTACTCGTGGTCGTACTCGTACTTGGAACCAACCAGATTAGAGAGGTGCATATGAGCAATGCAAATTATCATATATGTATGTAAAAGTGCTGTGACCATGAAATGCCAACAACAATGCAAATTCAAATGTAAGTAGATTTACATATATGCACACATATGCGCACATACACACATACATACATGCTAGTGACCCAGTAAAAGGTGATGTTTTCACAGAATTTGCATTAAATGGTCACAAGGCGGTAGAGCAGGAGTGGCGGCGGTTGGGAGGTGTATAGTATTGTAAGTAAAGTGAAGAGAAGAGATCACAGCGCATATATGTAAGTACACGTATGCATGAATATCAACACATTTGCATTTATTTAGGCACTTAGTTGTATATTTAGGTTGCTTATGTAGTACTACATATAATATGTATGAATGTAAAAACTAAGTTGGAGCTTTGCTGACTTAGACTCACTGACAGTTATGGATACAGGTGGACTTATGCAGTTTAAAGTATTATGCAGTCGACGAAATGTTGAAACGTTTAAAGATAAATAAATAAATATACATATATATATACATATATGTGTATATACGCACAGCTTTATAACTGGTATATTTGCAATATGTGCTAGTAAGCGTTTTGCCCTTGCACGTTGGCTGTTGAGAGGATATTCACTGCATCGTTGCACAAGTGAGTGCGAAAGGGCAACTCAGGGCCAAAAGCAGCAAATTTTCCACTTAACCGTGTGTTTTTTTTTTTCTCTCTCAACACACAGCAATTGCAGGCGCAAGAGAATCTGTGCATGCTTACGATTTAAATGCATTAAAAATAAATAAATAAACACTCAAAAAACGAAAATTAAAAAAAGAGAGTGACTGAAAACTGAAAATGTGTGCGTGTGGGCTATAAGAGGCTGACATAAAATGCTTTACGCAAAACCGCTTCGAGCCAAACGAATGTGTACTTCACGCGCGCACTAGAGGCCACTCAACGTCGCCGCACACGTTGACCGTGGACTTTAAGTCGAGCCGTAGCCGGAGGGTTGAAGGATTAATGCCAACGGCGGCGATATGTAAAAGTGCCTGCAGCGTAATCTTAAACCGCAGGTAAATATTTCAGAAGAATATGTGTGCTTTATCAAAGCACACACATAAATATACATATGGTACAAGCGTGTATACACATCATTTTAAAATGAACGAGCAAGCGCTTGAAATATCACTCATACGCCAGAGTGGCTAAGTGGCCGACAGCGTTGGAATCTTGACCGTAGCGTTTCAGTGTTGACTGCGAACGTCAAAGGAGTTGCGTAAGTTAGGTATGTGTGTATGCTTTTTTAAACGTAGTTACATGCACGGAAAGGAATGAAAGTTGTGTATTGGCCTGTTTCCTGTTGCTTGCCGCAGCTATTAGCCGTTGATGAGTAAGAGCAATTTAACGCTCTTTTATAGTAAAAATTTATTACAGAAAAATAAATAATAATAATAAATAAATAAAAAGAAAATTAAAAATAATATATTTTGTATATAGCCTACAGTCTTTAGCCATTGTTGGGCTTATTGTTTATTATTATTTATGTTTTCACATTAAGTAATTAACGTTAAATTGCATTTAAGTGGCGTAAGCGACGCGAAGGCTGCGCAGTGAAGAGACAAAAAGCCAGTTCGCATATGCAGCTACATGTGTGTAAGCTTTTGTGTGTGCTTGTGCTCCATTAAATAAATTTTATTTTATTTTATATTAAAATTATAAGCGTTGACACGGAGCCGTTGGTAAACATGTCAGTTACAAGCGCCAATAAATGCGTTGATTTACCCTGCAGGAAAGAATAATAGCTATTAATTAGAATACATACAAGTAGTTTGCATTTTTATACAAGCTACTTCATTTCTATATGTTTCCCATATAGGCAACTGGCGTCTTTAACACAGCGATGTACTATAAACGGTCAATTATCCAACTATGCATCAGCTTCATACGAGGATTGCCTTTCATAATTCGATATTTTGAAACTCTAGTGTTGCAATCTGGCAAGTGACAATTTTATTTTAAGATTTGAAATTTTTGATGTTTTGTTTACAGTAACTTAAATTTTAAAATATTTTTACAACTTTCGACGTGAACTTACTCAGAAACTGTGCATCGATGAATTTAATTATATTTTTGGCGTTGAAGCGCCATCAAGGACCAGTATTCAGCGATGGTATGGTGAATTTTATCGAGATTGTAGACCACTTTAAGAGTAATTTCGTGAAGGTCGTCTAAAATCAATTGTTGTTCCGAGAACTATTGATGCTGTATTGCGTGGCCTATCGTGAGATTGAGACAACTCTAGGTATTTGTGGAGCCTGCATAGATTCAATATTGCCTGAACATTTGACTTTAAAAGCAATTTGCTCACATTGCGTTCTACAAATCGCCCGAAAAAGGCTCCTTTTGATTGGTCGAAAGAAATGTTAAAAAATATGGTAAACACTGTCGATTGTACTCGTATGTATGTTAAAAGTTAAGGCTATGTTACCATAACATAGCAGTGGCTATGGTGGTGGAAATCATTATTATACTATTTCTGTAGTAAGAGAACTGCTAGATATTCGACAACAAATAGCGACTTGGTGTGATTTAACCTTTAACTTAAACAATAGTTTAAATATAATTTTTGCAAAACAGTACAGCTTTCCACTGCAGTGTATGGACATATGCCTAGAGAATCCTAATGGAAGAATTAAGAGGTAAAAATTAGTTTCAGAAGAAATTCTAAAATTAATTATTAAAAGCCTTTTGCTTGACTTCGCTATTCGGTTCATAAATTATCAATACCATTAAAAGTGAGCACAGATATTCCTTAAGCTTACTACGTGGTTAATAAAAATGACTTAAATTAAAAATTTCAGAAGGAAACCGAGCTCCATACTGTCATATTAAAAGCTGTTAAAAAAATAAATAAATAAATGTCGAATTTCCTGCAGTGTCCACATTAGCTAGACATTTATGTCCGTATATTATTTAATTGATGGACATTGTATATTGTATGCGCTGATCGCTTATGGCTTAACTACACGCACACACACGTACGTAATTTGCATATTTCATTGACTTTTGATTGCTTGATGGATGACGTTATGAATTTATTTAAAATAACTACTCATTGATGGCCATTGGCGTGAATCTATACATGTAAACCATTATTATATGGTACATACTTATACACCCATATATGATTTAATACAAATATAAAGGGTTATTCATTTTGTGGTTTAAAAAAAAAGAAACGCAAATAAAGTGTATTTAAAATATTTTGTTTTATGAAATTCCTTTTCTATTATAAAATTTTTGCCTGGGCCTGATATGTGTAAAACTACATCATTTAAAAGACTAATTTACAACTTTTTACAAAATTCCATTCGTTTGAGGTAATTTTCGACAACTTTTTGGCCCATATTGGGTGGTATCTCCGCCGTAACTTTATGAATGTTGGTTTCCAAGTGCTTTTCCCATAACCACGGTATTTCCATCTCTAACGTTTTTGATGGTCAGTGTCCATCGCCAGGACGAGAGATTATGTGTTCGGGAAATTTCTCTCGCAATAAAGTCATATGCGCACCAGTTGTGTGGCATGTGGCACCATCTTATTGAAACCACATATTTTCCAAATCGTGTTCTTCAATTGCTGGACAAAAAAAAATCGTTTATCAAACGATTACAACGCACACTAACAGTTGCGCCGTTGTCATATTCAAAGACGTAAGGTCAAATCACATAGAAATAGGCACATTCGTACAGCAAAATCATGTTGCACAGGCCTTAAAATATCTGTAACAGATGCAGTCTCTTGAAATTTCTTTAAAATGTTGACGATTGCTGGAGTAGTTGGTCCGTTGTGTGTACCCATCTTAAAGCACCAGTTGTGGCCACATTTGAATCACTATTTTTGTAGTATGTTTTAAAAATTTTAATGCCTGACTTTTAACTAAAACAGTGGTTTCACAGCTAAGTTTAACAGAGTTCAAATTAGAGACCTGTAAAACCACAAATTGGATGTCCCTAAGTAACTTTTACAATACAACCCAATCAAATGTAATATAATATGTATTATGAATATGAATAATAATGTTAATAAGAGGTGAAAATAATAATTAATATTATTTATTAAAATTTTGGGGCTGTCCATCAATAAAGAAATAAATAAATATAATAATAAAAAATCTGCTGATGCCATGATTATATTATTAATTAATTTTTATGCATGTAAGTAGTAATGAGTTATATACTTTAACATTTAAGTGACAAAATCGTGGCTGTTTTTTGCTAGCGGTATTTTTTATTAAAGTACTTACTGAGTTGAAAGGGAAGGAAGTTTAAAGTAAATATAATTTTAATTTTAACAATAAATTTAAAAATTTCGTGCTAATATCGAAATTCAAACTTCAGGGTAAATGAATGAATTGACAGTCAGAAAGCTGTTGTTGTGTGTTTGGTGAGATTGGCAAGGTATCATACCCTTTGATTTGCCCCACTACGATCATACTCTTAATTTGGGACCTAAACTGTCAGCAATTGGATCACATGAAGGAAATAATCGCTCAAAATCACCCAGCATTGCCGAACAAGGGAATTATGTTTCACCAGAACAACGCAAACCAAACACATCGATAGTGACCGGACATCGTATCAAGTGATTACCATCTTTTCCTGTCTATGACGAAAGATTTGGCTGGTGAAGAATTAACCTCAAGAGAAGCCTGTGAAAATCGATTATCCTAAATGATTTGCCAATAGGGACAAGAGTTTTTATAAGAGAGGCCTAAAGACATTATTCAAAAATGGTAAAAGGTTATCGAGAAAACCGGTGCTTATTTGACATAAATCGGATAATCCGTACTATGGTGAATAAAGACTTTAATACAATGCAAAAGTAATGGTCCTCTCAACGAACGAAGACCAAACTCTACAAGTCGCTCATCGTTCCCGTCCTGCTATATGGTGCGGAGACATGGACGATGAGATTAATGGTCCTCTACGTGTTGGGAACGGCGATTACATAAAACATAAAACTTTGAGAAATAATTTCCATAACTTCATCGAATTCACTGTAATGCATTACAAACGGTCAAATTTACAGCATATTGAACTTTGACCTCGAATAACTTTCAGCTGGTTAGGTTTTCGGAAAAATCATATGAGACCTTTTTTGTAGAGCGTTCAATTCTCTACAAAAGTATGTGCAGGGATTTTTCGTATGACTTACGATGAATAAGCAATAAAAATCAGAAGGCGCAAACAAATATTTGCCTATGTTATTCTTATGGGAAATAGAAAAGTGCGATGCGGACGTCCTTAATATTAATATTAAGCGCTCAAATTTTAACTGAGATCTTTTTACATCTATATTGAACTCTTAAGCATGTTGGAAACAAGAAAAAAAAAATTTGTTGTTTTTTTGAATCACCCTAAAGATTACTTATAAAACAATTTGTGCTTAAGAAAAAATTATTTGTAATTTAATTTAAATATTCCCTGGTACGAGGGGATTAACAAAAGTTTAGTGACTCTCAATTTATTTTTGTTAAATCTAAAATACCAAATCCTTCGCAATAACTATATTAGTCTTTTTTTTGCAAATTACAGAATGATCGCCTAAAATAGAGACGAGAAAACGTAAGACAGCTGAGCTTAGGTCAGACGAAATTCCGCCACCAACGCAAACGGAAACTCTCCATGTGATTCTCTTCGGGTTTCGGGTAATTTAAGGCAATACAAATATTCAGTGAATGCCAAATTTCAAATGGAACGATTGCACAGTCTTTAAAAACTATTTCTAAGTGATTCTGAAGGTTCTAGACCGGACATTTTTCCGTAGAAAAGGATCCCGGAGAGGGTCGACCAAAACCTGCTCTGGTGAAGTCCAAAATTGACGAAAAAAGGACAAAGATTGCAAATAAATACAAAAATAATTTTTTTTCTGTTCAACTTACTGAAGTTTTGTTCATCCCCTCGTTTACAGCAATAAGAAGGACACCTTCTGAAGAGCGATTGTCACATATGTTCACTTCCCTAAATTAAAGAGATTTTATCATTTCATCATTAACATACATATAAGTACTTGAAAAGATAGTATATAATTAGTCTTATATATACATAAATATATGTAAATACATAATTTATCTTCACTAATACTAGCAAATGCATACAATATGCCGAAGAAGTCAACGACAACAGATTTTCACTGCTTCAGAAAATACTAATTAATCTTCCGCTTCAAAAACTCTAACAACAAACAAAAATGGATTATCTAATTTAATCTGTATGCGTGTTCTTTGTTTGTGTTTTTATAAAACAGAAAAATTATGAAATTATGACAATTTCGGTTAACGATGCTAACTTGGCTGCTCATTAACAAATGTCGGTGCTGGAAAGTTGAGACAACAGATTTAACTGAGTGCTTATATGTAAATATATATATATATATATATATATATACATATATATGTGTATGCTGTTATAGCCATTAATTCGCCGCAAAGCTGTAAACATATTCTCAAACATATTTAATCACGTATACACCCTCGGCGTTTAAGTCAAGTTAAAGGGATTTTCAGGCATTTCCACTGAACAATCCACCGCTGAGTGATTAATTACATGTGTTGTTGGCATTGTTGTTGCTGTTAGTATTGTTATTCCTGCTGCTGATATTATATATTGTTTGGTGTGAGTAGGTTGCTCAATATCATCTTGTTGCCTTTATTATTGTATTATTAGTTATCACACACACACATACACACACATGCATCTCTGTCCGCGCAACATATGCAAATTATGTTTGCTCATAAATTTAATACCTCACTACCAAACACCGATTACCATCTGCTTTGAGAGAAATGAGTAAAGATTTTTTTCGTTATACACGAATGCTGTGAAAATATGATGAAGAAATTCATCAAAAGTGGCGTTGGTAAAATGAGATATGAGCGAATGCTTAAGGAAGCGTGGACAATCGAATTTTTTTTTTCTGTTGGAAAATTTACTATGGAATTTCTGTTAGTTTTTATAGTCCTTTTGCCTAAAGAAATATGGATGATAGTTATGGTTGTTATTTGCTTTAATAAGGTGACTCATCAATAAGAAGATGTGATTATTTCGTATATGAGTTATTTAATATATTTTCGTGGCCTCTCTCATACCCAACAATCATTCATATGGGCTCTTATTTTTTCGAAGATTTATTTTTATTTTTATTTTTATTAAATGACGAATCACAAAAAAAAATTATTTTTTTGTACTAGTTGGAGTAGATGTACATTAATTGTGCCATTCATTTCTTCATTACTCTAATTGACACAATTGGAAACAACAAATACAACCAGATCTTTCTCCACCTAATCTTTCCAATGGAGCGCAGGTCTTCTTACTCTTATTATGCTTCAACCGGCGAGTATTGCATCAGTATTCTTATCAATCTGAGACACATGGAGTCGCTGTCTCCAGATTCACTATTCCATGACAATACCGCCGTATATCTCGCACACCATCTTTCTTGGCTGAGGTGTTTGCCGTTATCAATGCGCAAAGAACCATAAATCGTTCGCAAAACTTTTCTCTCGAAGATTTTCAAAGCCGACTCATCAAATATCGACACCATCTACGTTTCTATATCATGTAGTAGGAGACTTGTTGACTCGGGACCTCGTTTGTTGAGAGAGGACTTTACTTTTCAATTGCCGAAATAGCACCTGTTGGCAGGAGTTATTCTGCGTTGGATTTCAGGACTGAAATTGTTGTTGCTGGTAATACTGGTTCCAAGATTATCTACGACCTCGAAGTTATGACTGTCGACAGTGACATGGGACCAAGACCCTCGTTCACTACTAGACCCATATCCTTCGCTTCCTTATCCAGTTTGGAGAAAGCAGAACTTACGGCCCGGTTGTTGAGGTCTATGATATCAATTACTTCGGTGTACGCCAGTAGTTGTACACTCTTGTAAAAGATTGTACCAGCTCTATTTAGGTATGCAGCTCTGATTATTTTCTCCAGCTGGAGAAGTGTTCCCTCCATAAATTCAGAATACTCTGACATCCGTTGTTGTTGTTCCGGTCTTGAAATCTTTCGTAAGTCGCCGTATCTTTGCGTGGTATTCTCGAGCAGTACTCTTGTCGGCTAGCTTCTCATGCTCTTCATACTTACGCATTTTGGTCTCTTTTTTTTCCTGCAAAGCGTTTTGCTTCCCTCTTCAGCTCTCGGCATCTATCCCACCCCACACGTAAAGTTGCGAGGCTACAGTTTCTTTTTCTTGCAGCGGCGGCAGGTAGGAAGCTTGAGGTGCCGTCCCACAGTTTGCAAATCGTTCAATTTTATTACTAAAATCCACATTCTGTAAAGAATGTTTGTTCGCGAGCTTCGCTCAAATTATGGCCAACATGATTGGCCAACTGAGCGTACTATTCGCAACACCATCACCTATCTTGAGACCCAGCATTCATTATTGGATAATATTCTGCTGAATAGACTACGTCCAGTGAAGAAAAATTCCCAGAAGATCCGACGTTTTCGAGCTCAATGGGTATGTAAATAAGCAAAATTGTCGCATTTGGGACGATGAGCAACCTAAAGAGATTTAAGAGCTGCCATTTTGTGGTTCGGGGGCACTTGTGGGTGGAATCATTGGTCCATATTTCTTCAAAAATGAAGCCGGTGTGAACATAACCGTCAATGGCGACCATTATCACGCCATGATAACCGACTATTTGATGCCTGAAATCGAAGCCCGATATTTCGGCAACATTTGGTTACAACAAGACGGCGTCACTTCCATCGCATCAATCAATAGATTTATTGAGATAACACTTCGGTGAGCAAATAACTTCGCACTTGGCCGGCCGGTTGGCTGGTCGACTTTTACCTGAGGGGATATGCAAAATCTAAAGTCTATGCATACAATCCCGCTTCCGTTCAGCCCTTGGAACAAAACAACATTCTTATTGTTCGCCAGTTAACAGTCGAAACGCTCGAACGAGTCATTGTCGATTGAAATCAACGGATAGACCATTCAATAACAAGACATCAATAACAAAAGATCTTTTTTTTCAAAATATATAAAAACTGCTTGACATCGCAGATACGTTTTATACTGTTAACGTGAAAAGAGCGTAAGGAGTTTCGTTCATAATTATACAGCCTTGGCCAAAAGTATTAGGCACCCCACTAATTACTGAATTTTTTGTTTTAACAAGTGAAGTTTTGTTAGTAAAACAGTGAAAATACAATGAATTAGTTATAATAACATTAATATATAGCAGGCCCACCCTTCGATTTAATAACGGCAGCAATTCTCTTAGGCATGCTGCGTACAAGCTTTGCACATTCGCCCGCACTTATAGCGTACCGCTCGTTAATTAATGCATTCTTTAAGGCAGTTTTTGATATTATACTGTGTTCCTTAATCTTGCGTTTTAAAATATCCCACATGTGCTCATTGGGATTAAGATCTGGAGACTGTGCAGGTCAATCTAACAAAACAATGTTGCTTCTCTAAACCAATGCATCGTAGTGTCTGATTTGTGACAAGGAGCATTGTCTTGCTGAAATTGAACCCCGTCTAAATTAGTATAAATTAGTATCGCCGAAAATGCGCGGTAACGAAGGCAGAAGAACTACTTCTAATACATTTATGTACTTTTGATTGTCCAAGCGACCCTCGCAAACGAACATTTCGCCGACACCACCAGCAGCCATGCAGCCCCAGATCATAATGCTGCCTCCTGCATGCTTAACAGTGGGTAACACGCAATCTGGCTGATATTCTTTTCCAACCCGTCGCCTCACGAACGTCAGACCAGGTGTTCCAAATATCTGTAGAAAAGAAAAAATAATGTTTTCTTAAGATTTGTATTATGTCTTCAAAATTGCTCGAGGGTAAGAAGCTATGGCTGTTAATACTTTAAGACGATCTTAACTAAGCTTACCTCCAAGTGTGATTCATCAGACCACAGTACATTCGATCTATCTTCTTCCGTGAAATGTTGGTATCGGCGAGCCCATTCCAAACGATTTTTCCATTTCTTTTCTGAGAGCCACGGCTTCTTCCGGACTTTACATTTTTTTAAACCTGCTTCCAGAAGTCTTCTTCTCAACCGAAAGGGCAGCTGCAAGGGCTGAAGAAGATGTTTTGCGATCCTTGGGAGACTCGCTTATAAGTATTCGGTCTTCTCGTTTACTGGCTAGACGTTTTCTTCCACTTTTTGATTTATTATTGTGGGATTTCGTCTCCACAAATCGCCTGATATCTTATTGGGCTGCGCACCGCGAACATCCCACCAAATTGGCAGTCTCAACCTGAGACATACGTTCTTCACTTAGAACTTGAATTCTAACTCTATCCTCCTAGCTAATTTCACTTTTTTTCAGGGATTTCGGTAAATATGAACTGTTTTTATAAGATTGGTAACTTTTCACTAAATGTAATTTATACTTTCACTTTAAAATTTTAAATGCGAAAATATTTTATGAATTTCTTAAAAATGACAATTTTTAGGTTTAGCTTACCCAGGGTGCTATGACTTTTAATATTACACAATTTATTCGTTAATCAACTGTTAAACAACCATGTAAGACATTTAAAAAAAGAAGTGGTAACTTTGATAGCCACATTTGAAAATACTTGTATTTTAGTGGGTTGCCTAATACTTTTGGCCAAGGCTGTATATATAGAATTCCATATTTGCTTACAATAGGACCTACCAAACCTACTTCCAACGTATTGCTTAAAATTTCATCCTTAAATTTGGTCATCTTCCTTATACTTAAGGGCTTACATATATATAAGTACGCTAGTAAATAGTATAAAGGTTTGTAACAACTCTATTCGCATATCCAAAATTGAAATTAGTGTAAACAAATCTTTTATCTCAAACGCATTTCCGCAAACAATTTCGCTTAACCCTTTCGCATACACTTTTTCTATATTCACTTATGGTAGTCCCATAATTTTTTCGGAGCAAAGCTTTTTTTTGTTGCTTTGATATATTTGTTCAGTAGCTGCGGCCGATGGATTTAACTAAATCGACCTTATAGGCAATACATCATTGCCGGTGAGTATGCAAACGTTGCTTATTTTTTCTTTTAACATATTGTACAAATACACATATGGACATACATAATCTAACAACATATACTTACCTATTTTGAGACCTTCTTATGTTTAGTTTTTTTTTTTTTACTTTTTTACCCAACTACACTTGTTCACATACTGCTGTTGATTTTGTGCCATTTTCCATTTTCCATTTACTTTTTTTTTTGACAAATGTTTGTAAGTTGAACTAGTCTCCCATGGTCAGTCGATGGATCGCTGCACCTCGATATCATTTTCGGTCAATTCTTTCCCCTGTTTTTCGGTTTCAACTGTATGTAGTTGAATTTTTTTTGTCAATTTTCTCGGTTTGCTCGGTTTCATTTGATGCATCGATTTACGTAATTGCCTTCATTTATCCTCGAATTTTGTTTGGGGAAATTTTGGGCGAAAAGAAAAACTTACCTACTGACTTTACGCCGCTTTTTGCCTTACCTTAGCAGTGCAGCGGTCACTTTCTTTGGCTTCGTTTACTTCGGTTTTTTCTTCTGGGCGCACAAGTTGACTTCTATTTGGGTACTAGTACTTTGCAGTTAATAGTTCGGTCGTTTGTCTCACTCATGCACACATACACACACACACACAGTGACACCTATAGCTACAGGAATACACATATATACACGTATGTATGTATGTATATGTAGGCAATAGGCTGTGGCCATTCGTTCTATTCGACTGTTTATTCGATTTGCACAAATTTATTTATTTAAATGTATGATATATTGTATTTCATTGGTCCGTAACATTTGCTAAACTGAGATTTATTAACTGCAAATAAACTCCACCGAACCCGCATCAAGGCGTCAGGCTTGTCTTGGCAATAAGTAAACATATAATTTTATTAAAGATGTGGGATTACATAAACTGGGGTATATGTACCATACATACATATACACATATGTAAAAGGTTATCCATTTCGTGGCTTTAAAATAATAGGACTGTAGTTTGAGATCTGTCACACTTAACTGCCAAGCCAACCATGTTTTGTTTTAGTTAAAATTGTTAAAAACCTACTACAAAAATGGTGATTCCAACGTGGCCTTAAGAAGCCATTATGGTGTATATAATATATAATATTCAAACAGTTGGTAAAATTTTAAATTTTGAAGAGATTGGGTTGTTTTGCTCGTTCCACCTCAAATATTCCTGCTGTAAGTGAGAATATAGTTGAAGACTCGAATGTGTATGCAAATTATGGCTTATTTTGCACTTGAACTTACACCTACATTCATATAAAGTTCAGTCCATACAACAACTTAAGTCAGCTGACAATTCACAACACCCTACGATGCGTCGATTGGGTATCCAACGGGGCATATTTTTCACTCGGGGACTTCCAGAATTATTTGAAGAGTGTCCATTACAGCCAAAAAAAGCTCACGGCCTGGTGGGGCCTTTGGTTAGGAGGTGTGATTGGAACTGAATTCTTTGAAAACCGCAACGGCGAGATTGTCACTGTCAACTTGAATCGTTATGGTCGTGCGAAAACCGACTTTTCTTGGCCTACATTGAAAGAACTCGACTTGGACAATATGCGGTCTCAATACCATGGTCTGTCACATGCCACACCACACGGGCGAATATGGCTTTTTTGTGAGAGAAATTTCCCGCAAATGTGATCGCTCGTCTTTTTGATGTAAATAAATTGCCCACCCAGATAGTCCCATTTGACACCTATGGCCTTTTTTTGGGGCCACGCGGTATAGAATATTTATGAGGAAAAATTTTTAATTAACATTCGTCTAGATATGCCCGCCGAATATGTGTCAGAAATTGGTGGAAAATTTCCTCAAACGGATCGAAGTTTGCAGAAATTCGCGAGTTATTCACAAATTAAAAGTTAAAATTTTATAATAAAATTTGTTTAATTGCATTTAATTTTCGAAGCCGCAAAATGGAACACCCTGTATTGCGTAGAAGCTTTGCCATGACTTGATTTCCTTCCACATTTAATCATAAGTATTTATAAAATGATTAACTGCCAATTAATTTACTGAACTATCATTAATTAACGAGCATAGGAATTTTCATTCATTATCTCCCTCTCAGTTTGCATCTCTCATATTCTCCTGAAAGGTAATTTCATTTAGTTTTCCCTCAGGTCATCATCATCTTACTTAGTGGATTCGCATTTGATTAATTATTGCACTTGAATATGTTTAAGATTTGTTTATAGAGACAGAAAGATAGATAAATAGGGGGAGAGAGAGAGAGAGGAAGATGCAGAGAGATAGTAAGAGGGAAAAGGACAGTAGAGAGAGAGATAGGGAGGGAGTTAAGCATATTTATGGTATACATTTATTTCTCTTCTTCTTCTCAGAATGTATGTTTAGTATATCCTGTAGGCGCCTTGCAATTACATAAAAGTTTGCTTGTAATGTTTGTATCCGCTTTGTTTATGTTCCGTCCATTTTACTTTTCATTAACATTGTTGTTGTTTTACTTCCGCAAGTAGTAGGTTTAGCCAGATTAATAATGTATTATCATTAGTTACTGGTGACATCTTGAATTTACTTCAGGCACTTAAGTAGTGAGTAGGACAAGCTGTACAATAAAGCTTGTAAGTATATGATTTTGTAATTAAGTGCGTATAAATGGTGCTATTTTTGGACATTAAAATAAATAAAATTTTTATATGCAATTATTGTCTCTTGTTATGCCTTGGGGTATTAAAAATATTTATAAAATTAATTTATTATTTACTAGCTTTTACCCGCGGCTTCGCTCGCATTAAATCCATCCAATAAGAGATCATTATAGTACAAACGGATCAATATAAAAAATATATTTTATTGCTTGTCTGAGATTATCTATTTGAAAAAATTACTACATGCAATGAAGTTTCAAATTTCAAAGTATACTTTATTGAATCAATACAACAAATATTAAAATATATATGTCACTATAAAGAAAATAAATAATTCGGAATGGTAACAATTGAAAATATAAAAGGCAGATTATTAGTCACGGATATTTCTATAAACTATATTGTACGTTTTTCCGTTGGGTGTAAAATTTGTAAATTCCGGGCATTAGACACACGCGAACAGGCTACATATAGTTGACCATGAGAAAAGCATGACTTTTCTAAATGCACTCGTGCTACCTGTAATGTCTGTCCTTGTGCTTTGTTTATAGTTACGGCAAAGCTAAGTTTGATGGGAAACTGAACTCTTTTAAATTGGAATAGAAGGTCAGTGGGAATAATTGGAATCCGAGGTATGATTACACTTTTTCCTTTACCGACACCTGTTAAAATAGTAGCACCAAGTATATTCTGTCCCAATTTCGTTATCCGAAGTCTTGTTCTATTACATAGCAGAGGAGCATTTAAATTTCGCATAAGCATTACTGGTACATTTAGTTTCAACTGAAGCTTATGTGATGGTACACCCGACAATTCAAGTGAATTTAAAAACTCTACAGGATATGAGGTATTTAATTCTGTATCCATAATTGTATCCATTGATAAATATTCCACCATTTCCCCTTCCACCTCTTTTAAAATGTCATTGTTGATTCTATTAACTACTTCATTTTTTGGTGCTAATATTGGTCTTGCGCACAGCCACTGATCACAACCCAAATTCTGTTGCAATTCGGAAAAAACATGAGCAATCAGATCCACATCATTTTCTACTAAATTACAAAATTCTCTTGAAAGTGATACGCAACCTTCAGCATCAACATCTAAACGACCATCACCAATTTTTAATAACATTTCAGCATAAAGTCCTGAATCCACGTCATTATGCAGATGCACTCTCATATTTGTTTTTAGGCTCAGCTTTTCAACTCTCGACCATAAGCTCGATGATTTTAAGCATGCTTGAATTTCATCTGCTGGTGTTCCCCTCTGAATAACTGGAAGGGTTTGACGAAAATCACCAGCCAGTAAAACTACCATTCCTCCCATTATATCTGTACTATCCCGCAGGTCCTGAAGAGTCCGGTTTAAAGCTTCTATAGCCTTTTTGTGAGACATTGTACATTCATCCCACACTAAAAGCTTACATTCTCGCAGCATCCTACCTCGAGAACTATTTTTACTGAAATTACAGATGGGCGAATCTTCATGTGCAAGGTTCAATGGTAGTTTCAAAACGGAATGTGCCGTACGGCCGCCATTTAAAAGCGTCGCGGCAATACCCGACGAAGCTACTGCAACTGCTATTTTTCTGTTTTTTCTGATGTACATTAATAATAAGACATTAAAAAACGTCTTTCCGGTTCCACCTGGTGCATCGAGAAAGAAGAGTCCACCTTTACCGTATTCTATTCTACGTAAAACTTGATGGAGAACATGAGCCTGCTCTGGAAGTAGCAAAGGGATTAATTCTTCTACTTGTCGCTGCAGTGCTATGAAATCATAATCTAACTCTCGAGCAATTTCATTGTTGAAATCATCCTCATTATCTCTTTGAGGGCTTTGCATCCCAAAATCATCTAATTTTTTCCCAACCATTGTGAAAACCTTGTTTTCAATTAGAATTAGCGTTTGGTTGTAAATATGTTCATTGAAAGTCATATCTGTATGTACTTGCTGAAGTCGATGTAAAATATCTTTAGCTTTTACCCGCTAAATGGCGTTAACGTAGCGCTCAGCAAATAGATGACCAGGCCACCACCATACATGTACATATGTATGCTCACATTTTATGGCCACCATACATGTAGATATGTATGCTGTATACTATATACTCCCATACACACATACCACACTACTCTCAATGCAGCTACATATGTGCCTATACCTATGTATAGTCCCACTCTCTCTCTCTCTCTGTGCATATGGGGCGTTACTTTATGCATGCTCTATTGTGGCTATTGGACAGAAAAGTTTCTTTATTTTATTTAAAAAATATTTTTTTTATTAAATAAAAAGTAGCCTATGTTCATTCTGATACCTCCAAGAGTATGTGTACAAAGTTTCATGATGATCGGTTAAGTAGTTTTTGCGTGAAAGCGCAGCAAACGAAACGACTTTCGCATTTATAATATTAAGTAGATAATTCAAAAATGGTTTCAGATATTATTTGGTAATTGGATAATTTTGCTTAAATAAACACGGGTAGCAGGACCAAAAAAGTCTTTATGGTCTAAGGTAGTTTTGAATTTTGTTTTTAGTATACAAAATAAATTTTATTATTATTTGCTAGTTCTCTTTTTCTATTCAATTATATTTCTTTTATTTTAAAATATTTTCATTTATCGTTTTTCTTTCGTTTTCACATCATCTAACGTATTTAATTCCATTTATAATATTATATATTTTGGGTTTTTCCAATGAAATTTAATCTTCTTTTATTCTTTGATTCTTCAAAAAGAATAATCATTATTATTTTATTTAATATTTTTTAAATTGCATTTGAGCCTAGCTAGTGTGAACAGAAGTTTTCGATTATTATCACTGATATAATTTTAAATCCAGAAGTATCCATAAATCGAAAAATATTAATCCGATGGAAAATGAGACCTCTCCTGCCCTCTATACAATCATTGAGCTATTCTTATATGTCTTCTATAGATCCGATTCGGAAGGAGCAAAGTCTGGAGCATACGACGGTTGGAATAAGAACTCCCATCTCAACGTTTCCAGGTAGGTTTTCAGCGTTATAGCCACGTGAGGTCGAGCGTTGTCATGTTGCAAAGTCACCCTGACATGCTTTTTGGTCTTTTTTGGATGTTTTTCACACAATGTTCGGCTCAATCGCCTTGTTGTAGTAGCTCATAGTACACTATACCCGTGATGTGAACCGTGGATGTTTTTCTTTGTGGTCGATATGGACGGTGCACCAGGCTTGGCATATTATTATTTTTTCTTGACGATATCGTAGTGTGTTCATCTCAAGTCAAGTTCTGATGCAAAAATATTTCCTTTGGTGAAAGATCGCCTTTCGAGATCTCTCTGTTTCAAATCGTATGGCACTAATATCCTTGCTTTTGAATAACTTCAAATAATTTTAACCGCACGGAAATTGTTTTGCTAAGTCACTTCTAGCGACTCTGCCAGATATTAATCCAGTAAGGCCTCCAATTCATTACATTCCAACTTTTTGGGTTAGTCAGGACGAATTTCAAGTAAATCGAATCATTAACGCGATTTTTTCAAATATTGTAGGTCGGTTCTAATTAACATGCCGGAAGGAGCTTTAATTTCGAAATTCGATATAGAGATTGGAAGTTTGGGTGCCTCGTATCAAAGTCGTGTCTTCCGAAGCCTCGGAACTTCAACTTCCGGAAACAACCCCCGAACTTTTAGTCTCTATATCCAATTTTGAAATTAAAACTACCACTGCTCACACTCAGCCTAAAAGGATATTCTCGCGCAAATTGTGCAGCTCTCGTCACCCATTGATCAAGCGACATAACTCCCCAAAGAAATCATGTCACATCCCAAATGGCAATTAATGCAGTAAAGGTCTGTACCTCTAAACAGGTAGCAACACCCAGCTCAACTCATACAACTCAAAATACTCAATTCACCCAAAGGTACTTCCTCACGTCAAAAGTAGCAGAGTTACAGTATTGGAGCCCACAACCGACATGCCCATCCTAAACAAAGGAAAAATAATAAAAAAGTTCCTTGCTCTACCTACAACAACGACCCAATATGAAATATTTAGATTGGCCGGACACTAAAGAAACATGCACTCTCACAATACTCCCACAAATGGCGCACCTTCTACCGTCATTAAAGCATTTGGATACCAAAAACTGCTGCTCACTCCCCTTGGCAGATCTCAACTGCTTCTCATCCACCCAAATTGGTATGGTGATTAGCAGCGACATTCTTCCTCAAATACTTCTCCAGGTCTCAAAACCTTCAGCAGCTTAATAGCCCAAAACTCCGATTTGGGTAGATTTTAAGCGGCCCAATAAAAGGTAACTGGACAAGAAAGTTCCGCAGAACTGTGAAGGATATCTCACACACTGCACCTGCTTATCACGCGGATACAGGGAAATCGTTAAGTTGTACAATTCAGCAGCGCCGTATAGAAGAAAAGGATTCCAACAAAACGCTCAAATCCAATATATATCTCAACAGGAAATCCCTCCAGAAAAATCTTCTAAATTCAAGAGTGAAAAGAGGTGTTCTCAAAAATTGCCTCACGCCCGAGACTAGAACTCTTCTAAAAAGCTATCTCATCCCCGAGGCCAAATCTCGACGAAACATACACTCGCAGGAAGAAAGGAAAGAACATCAAGATCCAAACCAATTTATCAACTCAGCAGTGGATCATCCATAGTGCCAGCCTGAATAGAATTATAAACTCAGGCGGCTGAGTCCCCCCAAAAGCCAGCATCTCCACGCGGACATGCCAGATACTCAGTAACAAAAACAATGAGCAACAAGATTCACTCAGTCTCAACTATCCAACCATGTCAAATCCACAAGTTATTAATTCCATTTTTCACTTTCAAAACTCATATTTGGCTCTAAAACTTCTTCTTCAGAACCAAAACTTTTTTTTTTTAAATAAAAAAATTCATCGTTCATATATATAAAACGTTTATCAGCATCAATGAGGATTTCACACATACTATATATGTAGACGGCGCTTATTTGAGTGTGCATGTTATTTATCAAATATTCATTTTGCATTCTCCTACTTGATTGCGTCTTGTGGCTGCCCCATTACATCTATTTGATTATGCAAATTGTTGCGTCTTCTGTGCACCTTGGCTTAGAATGTCGCACGATCTCAGCATACAAGCATGGTATATGCATATACCTACATACCTATATGCCACATTGGTATAAATGTAAACACATTCAAAGCAATGGTGCGCTTATGCAAGTGTTTATTTGTTTAACACAAATAGCGTAATTAAGTTTGTGATTTTGGCGCATTTGAAACTGGTATTCTTGTTAAGTAGTTCAGCAGTTAAGCAGGTGGTAAAGCATGAATAAATGCAATAATATTTGTAAACTAACGCTAAACTAGTGTCGCGTTATTGTTAGATGCTTCATTTTGTATTCTAACCTAGAAGAAAAGAACTAATCACTGTTTTAAAACTAAACTAAAACTGCCTCTATCAGGTAATACCTCCTATAGTTTAATGCAAGTTCCCTGATAAAGCGTTAAATATTTAATTGACGGTTTGTAACCGCTGAAGCGATCTTCGGCGGATAATAAATATTAGTAATAGAATAAAAATTTCAAATTTTTCTTTACAAATTTTTGAAAATTAGAAAAAGAAGTATAAATAAAAAGGAGACTCCCCACATAAAAATAATTTATTTCTACAACGGAAATTCCTTATTTTATTCTAAATAGTAATCTTTTCCTGACATATAAAAAATTACTTAAATATAATAATTATGCATGGTAAGAGAGTACACGGAGCCAAGACATATAATAAAGAGGAAAGAAATTTTATCGCATTTTATGAGATATATTTTTGGAAATTATTAGGAAATTATGTAGTTCAAAGATAAAAATTTATTTTTGTAGCTGCATAATCTGTTAAAAAGGACACACATACGAGAACAGAGCTCAAAGATATGTATGTACTTGTAAAAATACCAGAGAGAAAATATCAAAGCAGGCGCTGCTAAAAATAGCTCTCGGTAATTAATTCATAAATATGTACATATCTATTTATATACAAATATATTTATATTTATGTATATACAAACATGATATTATTTCTGAGAACTCGTGCATGAATTCAAGGCATATTAATATATAAAAACGTTAACATATTTTTGCCTAATTTATACGAGCGGATTAACAAAGGTTCGGTTAGTCAATTTGTTTTTGTTAAATCTAAAAATACCAAATCCTTTGCAATTACTTTATTAGACTTCCTTTCAAATTTTAGAATAAATCGGCTAAAATGGAGATGAGAAAATGCAAAATAGCTGAGGATAGGTCAGACGAAATTCCACCACCAATGCAATCCAAAAATTAAAAAAAAAAAATAAAACTGACTGTATTTAATAGCAACGAGGAGCTAATTGATGCGGTTAATGCTGAACTTGATAAGCTTACAAAAAGAAAGATTTTGAAGACTGTTTTCAGAAGTGGATCTATAGGTAATGTAGAGAAGATGAAAAAGGACTGAGATTACGAATAAATACAAAGAGAATTTTTATTTTGTTTAACTTACCGAACTTTTGTTAATCCCCTCGTTTATTTACATATTAATTGAAAAGTTGAAAAAGTACAAAAAGCAATTTCGCCGCAAAAAAAATAAGATTTTGGTAGAAGTGTCCAACAAAATTATTTTTAAGATTAAAGGAAGTGGACAATAAATAATTAATTCGAACTTGAAGGATAAACAATTATTAAACAAATAAATTAATTATAACTTATAATTACAATAAAACTGAAGGTTTTTGAAATTTGTGCAAAAAAAAATTTTTTTTTTCTCGCAACTTGGCGGTGACAGAGCTCCATCAACGTCAGAAACAAATTCATATTGATTAAATTAGTTTGAACGGTAGGGAAAGAGCGCTCAACAGTAACTCCTTGTAAGGAAACTGTGGTGAGGCATTACAAGTTCCCTAGGTATAGCAGCAAACGAAACTATTGGATTTGCAAAGATAAAAGGAAAACTGGTATGATGAGGATTATCGTATTTCAGAGAAAAAGAAGAAGAACACACGGTGTACCTAATAATGGTCGCTGCTGAAACGACAAGAGGCATATATATGTACATATGCAGGTAGAAAAAGCAAGAGGCTGAAAGTCTTCTCAAGGTGTTAAGACTAAAACCGACTGTAAACGAACGGTTGGACCCTCCTACCATGAGAAAACGACCAACACACCCTCTTGGTTATGGAATCCCACCTCACTGTTGACAATCATTACTTTGATATTGTAAATACATAAATAAATACCAATACCAATACAATGCAATGTCAGCAAACTGAAAAGTATAGTCTTACGATTACCCCCCTGCTGAATTATGCAGAAGTGTGGACGTTGACGACACCTGATTAGTTCGCTTTAGGGATATTCCAGAAAAAGGTTTTGCGAGAGATTCATGGGTCTTTGCGTACTACAATTAAAATCGTATAAGAGATACATATATATATTGACATAAGTAGTTTAGCAAATGAAATGCATGCCAGACGCAAGAAAAACTTGCAAAAGTATTAGGAGTTGATCAAGCAACCATTTTCAGACGATTAAAATCATTAGGAATCATCCAGAAGCTTGGAAACTGGGTGCCTTATGAATTAAAGCCAAGTGACGTCGAACGTCGATTCTGCATGTCGGAAATGTTGCTTCAACGCCACCAAAAGAAATAATTTTTGAATCGGATTGTCACTGGCGATGAAAAATAGATTCATTATGATAACCCAAAGCGCAAGAAATCGTATGTGAAGCCCGGCCAACCATCGACATCCACGGCAAAACCGAATATCCATTGTGCCAAGGTTATGTTATGTATTTGGTGGGACCACAAGGGTATGCTCTATTATGAGCTATTGAAATCGGGTCAGACGATCAATGGGGACCTCTACCGAAAACAATTGATTCGTTTGAAAAAGGCCATCGCGGAAAAACGACCAGAATATGCGACCAGACACGAATCAATAATTTTCATCATGATAACGCTCGGCCACATATTGCAAAGCCAGTTGTTCAGATCAATGCAAAATGACCTCACTGAAGTACGCTTCACTTCAGAACAGGGTATCAGAAATTGGCTCTATTCTTTCTTGACGTCCAAGCCGGAGAAGTCCTTTTGGGATGGGATCCACAAACTGCCAGAAAGATGGACAAACATCGTAGCTTCCGATGGGCAATACTATGGACATTAAATGTATAATAATTTTTTCACAATAAAGTCTTAATTTTCGAAAAAAAGCCGCACGAATTAATGCATACACCCATATACACGTATATATAATTGGCGCTTTGTAACCGCTAAAACGATTTTCGCCCGAGCTCCTTCTCTAATTTGTGGTTTTGCGTCTTGATGTTTTTCCAACGAATGGAGGGACCTAAAGTTTATACTAATCCGCCTCCAAACGGTTTTTTTACGAGGAGCCTTCATTTCATGTTCCAAATGCACTTGGAGGTGTGGGCATTCCCTGCCACAGAAACAGCTTGATTAGGGATACATTACAAAAGTGTTTATTTGAAAACAATATACAGCTTAAAAATTTTAAAACAAAAAGAGAAACCTTAAATGCAGCTAATAAATTAACAAAGCACAAACTATCTGATGTCTCTCTGACTATTTGGCTTAAAAGTATTTGAGTGCCAAAATTAGTTCAATGAAATTTTTTCCTCGGTGGGTTTTTTTGCTTCCACTTTTGCATGCTGCAAGAAACTTTTGTAACTTTGTGTCACCAGATGAATTAACTAATCATTTTCATGTTGTTTTATTTCCTTTTGCACAGTTTTCAAGCGAGTGAGGAAAAGAGAGAGCGTGTGTGTGTGTGTGTGTATGTGTGTGAGTGTGTGAGTGTGTGTGTTTGCGTGTGGTGCAACTGCCCATGAAGCTTTTTCGTGCGCTGCCTTGTAACTTATTTTGAAGTGGCGAAGTAACGTAACGCAAGAAATCCACCATAACTTCCAAATGACACAAAATTTACTGCAATCCAGCCTGCCAAATCGTAAATTTCTAATACTACAGTAACAGCAATGGCATTGGCAGCGCAGCAACAGCCATAAGCAGCTGTGGTAAGCGTTAAGCAGCCAGCGCCAACAGCGCCAGTGAGGCAACAAAACTTTATGCAACACATCTGACGCTGTGGCAACTAAATACATATTTACTGTAATGGTAATGGTTTGGAATGAAAGCATACATACACACACACATGCACACATGCACACACACACGTACGCATATATGCATAAATATACAAATAACATAGGAGCACCTCTAAGCCTTCAAGTGGACACAAGCAAAGTTTACTAAGCTTGCATATGTATGCATACATATACTCGTATAATTATGTGTGTGTGTGTGTGTGTGTGTGTAATAGTTTGCAAGTTGCAGCAACTTCAAAGTTGCAAGTTGCCACACACTAATGTGTGAAAAACTTTGCCATATAAATCAGTAAGTATGCGTTTAGCCTACATTAAGGCGCAAAAACAATTATTTCATTTGCAGCCAAAAAAAAGTGCACACACAAATGCCCAATGAGTGTATCACAGCATGAGCCAATGTCTAGTCTAAAGGATACTTGAAGTGTATGGCTGACTAGTGGTGAATGGTGGCTGAGTGCTTCACTCTGGAATGCCATGGCTGTAGGCAGTGCGTGCGTGTGACGGCTTTGTTTTATTTTGTTACTGTTAGTTTGGTGGAATGTTTGCCATACCTAGGCCATAGGAAGTTGGATTTGCTGATGTATTTGCGATGCAGTATTACTTTTTTAAATTTACTTTTACTGCATTTTTGGGTACGAGAAGAGGGAAGGAAAGGTTGCAATCCATAACATAATCAAAAGATAACTAAAAATTCAGAAGTCTTGTCTATAGCGTGTTTCACTCCGATTTGGTCTTTCCAATTTCAAAAGTTGGTTTATAAACAAATCTGTACTCTCACCTCAGCCATAGGTATCTGTTGAGGATAATTTTTAGCTATCTGTCGGACAGACTGCTATTGAATGATTCCAAGTCTGGGACAATAAGCTACGTAGTGACAGGTGGCGTACCGCAGGGATCGGTAGTGGGTCCGCTGTTATGGAAAGTGCTATTTGATGGGGAGTTACACCTACCGCTACCAAAGAAGTTCAGATAATTGGCTATGCGGGCGACATCGCTGTGGCGATTGCTGAGAAAGAGCTTACCCAAATTAAGAGCACCTACGATGAGGCTCTAGCAAAAATTAAGGAATGGCTCACGATATCTAGGCTACAGCTTGCTGGAGAAAAAACACAAACTGTTATTATCACTGGCAGGAAAGAACTTGTAGGGGTCACCCTGGACATCGATTGCCATAACGTTAGAACGCAAAACTTACTGAGGTACCTTGAAGTAAAGATCGATGCGAGGCTTAACTTTAAGGCGCACATTGTAAAAGCCTGGATGGCCAATATAAAATGCCCAGTCAAAAGACATATGCTAATAAGGCGGCATGCTAATAAAGCAAATGCAGTATTCAGGCTAAGCGCCATTAGAGTTGCCTGAGCATTTCGGACGGTGTCGCATGAAGCGGCCAGCCTCATACCGGGCATTATGCTGCCATTATGCCAAAAAAAGGTGGATCTACCAGCCTGGATTTAGGGAGAACACGGAAAGAAAGACTTCTACCTTACACAGTTCTTGTCAGGCCATGGCTGTTTCAAATACCTCCACAGATTCGACTACGATGACGTGACTGAATGTTCCTTCAGCAGCAGTGTAGCAGAAAATGCGGAGCATATCTTTTTCTCCTGCTCGAGGTGTGAAGTGAAGAGATCTACTGTAGAGCAGATAATAAACCAAAAGATGACGCCCCACAACATTGCGAACCATATGTTGCAATCGAGGTTGATGTGAGTTAAAATGAAGGAGTGGGGAGCAATAGTACTCCAAGAGCTTAGAACAAAAGAACGGCATCGGAGAAATGAAAAACCATGTGAATAACATTTCAGAAAGTATATGGAGAGACATTTTTAGTCTAGTCTTGGCCCTGCTAAGTAGTGCTTAACAGGACCAAATACAATCTACAACAACCGGAGTTAAGGGTGTAGTATAGTATAGGAGTACCTTAATACGAATCGTGATGCCGCCTGGAAAGCATGCCACACAACTGAAGCGAATATGGCTTTATAGCGAGAGAAATTTCTCGGCCGTGTAATCTTTCGTCTTGGCGATGTTAACTGGCCACCACCATCGTTCGATGTGACTCTGGAGCACTTGAAAACTATTACAGCTGAGTGGTTGAAAATTACCTTAAGAGAAGCGCAGCTTGCAAAAATTTGGAGTGCCGTACATGTCAAGCTAAAAATTATATTGCATGAGTGCATAATTTCGTGCCCGATTCCGCTGGATGCCGTACGAATCGTTTGAGAGTGGCGCTCGTGAAAGAAATATATACATATTATATATCGTTGGAAAGGTGACAGTCCGAACTGTAAATCAAGCATAAAATAACTTCATTTTGATTTGAGTTGCTTAGTGAAAAGACGCATGGAAGATGAACAACGAAAAAGATCATATGCGTCATATTATGTTATACGAATTCCGCAAAGGGAAAACAGTGGGCGCTGCAACTAAAGATATTCGCGAAGTTTATTTGGACCGTGCTCCAGCACTCCGCACAGTAAAGAAATGGTTCGCGAAATTTCGTTCTGGAGATTTTAACCTCGAAGATCAACCTCGCAGTGGACGGCCTTCTGAGCTTGATGACGATGTTCTAAGGACTTTAGTTGCGAATAACTCACGTATTTCGACGGAAGAGGTTGCCAGTGAATTGAACGTCAACAAATCAACTGCGTTTCGTCGTTTAAAAAAGGTTGGGTACACTTTGAAGCTCGATACATGGGTGCCACATCAGTTGAGTGAAAAGAACAAAGTGGACCGTATGTCAACAGCAATTTCTTTGCTTCGACGGATCAAAAACGAACCTTTTTTGGATCGGCTCGTGACTGGTGATGAAAAATGGGTCCTGTACAACAATGTTCAACGCAAAACAACATGGAAACAGGCACACGAAGGGGCGGAACCGATGTCGAAAGGTGGATTGCATCCGATGAAGGTACTGCTGTGCCAACAAGTATTGTCAGCAATTGGTCGAATTGAAGAAAGCAATTGATGAAAAACGTCCGATTTTGGCCAATCGCGTTGTAAAGATTTTTCGAGATAAAGGTTTAATATTGTAATGGTTATTTCCGTAGGAGTGACGAAGACTGCTTTTGCATTAAATTAAAGGCGCTTCTGGCTGATTGCTTCCTTCAGACGATGCTTCAGCCGTAGGGAAGTAGCTCATAGTGGATGATTCCTGGCCGATTCCACCAGAGACACAATAAAGCCCTCCTAGTCGGCAATTTTGGCTTTGATATCGCTTGTGTCGCTTGACGTTGCCGTACGTAATCCACCTTTCATGATCAGTAAAGAGTTGATTTTATCACTGTTCAGCAGAGATTCGCACGTGGAAATTTGTGGTTTATGAGGCTTTTTCTCCTTAACTCATGTGGCACCCATACCAAGCCTTTATTTCTTAAACCCTGGAACTGTCTCAGTTTTTTTACAAGAGTTTAGGAATTCCTTAACAATCATAAGAAAGAAAATCTCTGCTTTGCAATTACAAAATTATTCGTAAACTTATTTTCTTTATTGTGGATTTAATCAACTTACTAGATATGCTTCGTTTTCGACTTTAACAACTAAAAATAATATAGCAACGTTTGTACGGGCAATTTATATAACTCTAATGGAGGGAGAAATTTTCGACCAGTATATGGGCCATTTAAAAAAAAAAAATATAAAAAAAATAAAATAAAAGAAAAATATATTCTTGTGTCTTATTGTTGTCATGTGTAATTGTTATTGCTGGTGCGACTTGATAAATGCAGCAAATTAAGAGAATGGTTTGTTGGCGCCAAAAATATTCGTAACAAAAGCTGCAATAACAATGGAAAAAGAAAAATAATAAATACATATACACGTATATACATATATAATATCAATATCAAAACGGTATTAATCTATATACTCAGACATAGTATATTCCATATACATAACTAAGAGTATATACAACTTTTATAAAAAACAAGGCTTGCAAGCCAAATAACTACTTTATCGTTAAATTGAATGAAATGGATATTTTGTCTGCAACAAAATTTCAATCTTATCAGCCTTTCATCTAAAACTTGTAATCATAAATGTATTTTTATTTTTGAAACATTTTTTTTAAATTATTTGATTAAAAATGGAGTGACCCATATGCCTAAAGCAAACATCCTAAGTTCGAATGATAAAGAATACCTGGGGATTTCCGAAATAGCAGGCATAACTTTCCCAAGTTGTATTTTTTTACTAGCCCAAAAATAAGTATGATCTGAGTCAACTCAATAAAACCAAATAATAAAATTTTTGTTATTTTATTTAAATACAAAATGTGTTCCCAACTTCATACTCTTTATATTGTAGAGTAAAATATATAAATATATAGATCTGTATATCAGCGACACCAGTTGGAAAGTTATACTAACGGATGCCACGTTTGAAGCCAAAAAGTCATCCAAAAAGCCATCCAAAAAGCCACCCAAAACTGCTGCAGCTGAAATTGAAGCGCAAAGGACAATTTAGACAAGCATCACAATTTGTTGGATTTTTGATACCGTTCCAAATTAGCTAAAACTTTTGTGTTGTCTTTTTTGTTAATTGCTCGAAAATGGGGCGTGAAAGCTAGCACAAAGTAATGTTTATTTAGTTGAAAGTAATGAAAAATTGCTGACAAGTTTTTTTACGCAGTGTGCGCTGCTATAGCAATATCCTCCGGGAGAAATGCTATGTGTATTTATAAAAATATTTAGGAAATTAATATAATATTACACTCACTTGAACTGAGTGTGTTGAGTGGTGTAGTTCTTGAGGGGAATGAGGAGAGTAAGAATAAGTAGTTTTTTCATAAGCTAATGTACTGTGAATCTAACTTCGGAACAAGTTTAGCAAGCCTTCAAATTTATTGAGAAAAATGCATGTAACTTAATAGCCAAAAAGGTTTTCTGAGATTTTTCAAGAAGATTTTAGATTTGGTTTTTGTTAATAATGCTTCTAAATTTTACTTAAAATACTCAGTCCTTCGAGGAAAACTTCTTGTACTTAACAAAAAATGTTATAATGATTATATAATTAAGGTTAAGAAAAATATATTATACACAATCCTAAGCTCTTTTATGATCACATGCAAATTCGACGCTAATGTTAATTTTAAAATTGCTGCTGGCTATGACATTAACAACACACTTTAATTTTAACCTTTAACATTAACGTGAAATTTATCATTACTATGCAGCCTTGATATATCGTATGGATGAGAGCATTTCAGCTTTGAAAGTGTTCGGGGTAGTAGTTGTCGGTGTAAGCAGAGGAAGAGGAAGACTTCCTTTCTATTGGAAAGATCAGTCGGTGAAGTACCTGGAGAGGCTGAGAAGCGAAGGGAAGACAGAGTTTGAAAGTGAACAAAATTGATGGTAGTAAATTCAGCTTGGAAGTTGTTAATGTGGCAACAGTTGCAACAGTTGTAAATCATTTGTGTTTTGCGCTCCCCTTGCTTACTCAGTTACCCATAAGAGCTTTAATTATTTTTCTAAGGCTTCAGTATAGAATTCTTTCAATCCACCTTGGAGCTGGGAAATTTGAATTTCAATTTTTTTGTATTGTATTGTAAATATTATTTGTACAGAAAACAAATAGATTTAAGAAAATTAAAAACAAAAAAAAGAAATTTCTAATTTTTGCAAAAACAATTACTTTAAAAAATGGCGGACAAAACAAAGTACCGTTGAAAACATGTTAGGTGTATGCAACTAATTTGTTATTGTCATTTAACTTCTCAGCCCCAATTTGGGTCAACTTCTTTACTGTTACAATAAAATTAATTTTCTTAAAATGTATATACGTGTATGCATCATTAAGAGATATGTTACGCAAAAGAGAAGTGCAAATAACATAAGCAACAAAAAATTTAGCGCTTATAAATTTTTCTTTTATTTTACAACGACGCTTGACAGTCAAATTAACAAAGTGCGATTGGAGAGCAAAACAAATATTTCTTTTACATAATAAGCTTGTGTGTGTAAAGTACATACACATATATGTATTTGCACTCTATTTATGTTATATATACTCGTTTGTGTGTGTTTAAGTTTATCTGCAGTTTTGCCCGCGCATTCATTAGCAATAAAGTTGATTTTCAATCTTGAATTCCGCCCGAAATCACACGCTTGCAGCAAAATACTCGCCGCCACTTAATGTGTGTAGGAGAGCTTGAGGAAAAAAATATTCCTTAAGTGAGTAAATGCGAGTACACACACACACTTGCATATAGTTTATACACGAACAGACAATCATTGCATAAGCCAGCGGTGACAAAGAGGCAAACGTATTTAGTGCTGGGTAAGAGCTTAAAAGACAATTAAACGCTTAACTTAAAATACGATGTGCACCCATACACACACACCAGAAACAAAAACCTGCTTAACGCGACTATGTTATGTAGGTTTGTAACAGCAAAGTGTGCTTTAACGCGGAAATGACGTCGTTGCATTTAACGTCGAATCACTTTGAGGACAGAGGACATAGTTTAAGTAAGGAAAAGTAGCGGAAAGGGTAAAACCAATTTCAAATGGAATTACAATCGGCATCGAAATAGAAAAGTCAGCGTTGAAGTGCTTCATTGCGCACGAGTGAGTGAATGCCGTTACAGCGAAGAGGCCGTGTCTGCCATTCGACGTCCCAATGTGTGTATGACTATATACATACATACATACATACAAAGCTTTGTATATCTAGCTAGTGTCTTCTATCCTCTTATTTTCCTATACATACTCCTCTTTTTCGCGTTTGCCTCGTTGGTTTTGAAGGCGCTTGAAGTAGACATTGTGACAAATGAATGAATGAAATTGCAATCAAGATAATATGCGTATACACGTAAGGCTGTGCATGTACGGCAATGGTATTGAATTGAAGCCAAATTTAGTGTAGCAAGAAAATATCGATAGAAAGAATAGCGTACGCTGCTTTTGTGAGAGGTTAATTAAAAAGACGTAAATTCTTCTTGGATGACTTCGAGGAAATTACACATATTTATGCATGGAAGAGTGTGTGGTTGAATATTTGTCTTTGCGAAAATATTATGTACTGCAGTAGCATAAATACAGATATTTTTAATGCGTTAATTTTAGGTAAAGTAAACAGGTATCCATTATTTTTCCTTTCAATTGAAGGCTTTATTTACCGTAGTCAGAATTTTTCGATTCATGTTAAATATGTACCCTTTGTTCGATAACTTTTTGCCATTCTGACGGTAATGTCATTTTATGCCTCTAAAATACAAAAATTGAGAAAAGTATTCGTTTTGATTAAAAATTATTGTCTTAATGACAGGAAAAACCGGATAGGGCTGAGCTAAATTTATATGTTAGTATCCACAGAATTTAAATTTTTCCAATTTTTTCAAACAAAGAAAATATTTTACAAATACTTTCACAAACACACATGTATGCATATATGTATACCCACCTAAAGTCATACTCACTACACTCTTGGACACCCCGTCGTATACGCAACCTAAATATTTTCTTTACACATACTCAAGCAAACAATGACAAGTGTGTTAAAACAAAGTGGAAGAAGCAAATTTGTAACAAAACAGCAAATTTTCATGCATGTCTGCACGTCAAATGCTCATGAAAGTGGTGTATAAAAGGATAGCAAAAAAAAAAAATAAAAAAACAACAACTTAAAAACACTTAAAATGCAGAAACTGAATAAAAAAATATATAGACTAACGAAGATCAAACAAAAACAGTTGTATGTAAAAACAACTGTGCTAAAATACTGAATAACATGCACATTGTCAAATCAAAAATGAAAAAGAAAATAATAAAGTATTGAAAAAGTAAAACAATACTCATACACACATACTTATTTATAGCATTACAAAGTGCACAGCAGTAGACATTTTCGAGGGTGTTGATCTTCCTCCTCGCCACTAGCACAGACGAGAGGCAGAAAAATATGAAGAGTGTTGAAAAGTGATAAAAAGCAAAACCGACAACCGTGTCGTCGCCATTAAAGGAAAAAAAAAACAGCAGGCGTTCCGTGAAAAAAAAATATTGAGTTTTCGGATATTACTTTGGAAAACAATGTACAAAATATTACAATAGAAAAACAATAGAGTATGAGATAGCGAGAAGATGAAATGAAAAATTATATTGAATCTTACAATCAGCATATTTTACATTAAAAACTGATTGACCTTAATATTATTCCTTAGAGCAATCAAATGCAATAAAATGTCGATAATCACATAAGTTTACTTTTTTTGAATACCTGGATTAAAAATGTGAGTCAGGTATCAAATTCATGTAAGTGTTAAAAAAAAAGACGATAGAGAGTCTAACCGAAGGTAAAAAATTATATCAGGAAAGGTAACACATAAAAGCATTACTTTAAGGGGTTAAATCCACTTTTAAAACGAAATAAATGCTTTTCTTTGTTAATTTTTTAGAGGTATTTTATTCTATAAATTAATAGAAAAAATACTAAAAGACAGAACTTAATGTATTAACAAAAGATTTCTTATAAAAATTATTGGATCTTATTGTTGCTGTACCCGATATTCGGAAGATGCTCCAAAAAAAAGGTGCCTGGCGGTGAGGAAGATTTTTCTGCTTCAAATTATCTGAAACCCGAAAACCTACAAGTCAAGGGGAAAGAGGTTATCCCTTAATAACTTTAATTTCTTTTAGATAAATTTGATTGATCAGCAGGAGAAATGCGAACTCTTTTTTATGCCACTTAGTAATGAGCATATGAAACTTACTAATATTTAATCACGACGTTTCCCTTGTCTATTTGTTTACCGAAAATATTTTGATGTCTACTGTGTTAAGTAATTTATTGCCATTCTTTTTTTGTATTCTATGCACTCGCCGACAACTTTTTATTTCATATAGGCAAGAATCGTTATGCCTTTCTTCACATTATTAGAAGATGTATATCAATTTTCCTTAACACATATTTGCGGAATAACAAACACACATACCAACATAAGTGTGATTATGGACAGAGAAAAAATAAAATAAAACAAAATAAAATAAAATAAAATAAAATAAAATAAAATAAAACAAAATAAAATAAAATAAAATAAAATAAATTAAACAAAATAAAATAAAATAAAATAAAATAAAATAAAATAAAATAAAATAAAATAAAATAAAATGAAATAAAATAAAATAAAATAAAATAAAATAAAATAAAATAAAATAAAATAAAATAAAGTAATATAAAATAAAACAAAATAAAATAAAATAAAATAAAATCAAACAAAATCAAATAAAATAAAAACTATATAAAATAAAATAAAATAAAATAAAATAAAATAAAATGAAATAAAATAAAATAAAATAAAATAAAATAAAATAAAATAAAATAAAATAAAATAAAATAAAATAAAATAAAATAAAATAAAATAAAATAAAATAAAATAAAATAAAATAAAATAAAATAAAATAAAATAAAATAAAATAAAATAAAATAAAATAAAATAAAATAAAATAAAATAAAATAAAATAAAATAAAATAAAATAAAATAAAATAAAATAAAATAAAATAAAATAAAATAAAATAAAATAAAATAAAATAAAATAAAATAAAATAAAATAAAATAAAATAAAATAAAATAAAATAAAATAAAATAAAATAAAATAAAATAAAATAAAATAAAATAAAATAAAATAAAATAAAATAAAATTATATAAAAAATTAAAATAAACTTAAATTGAATTAAAAGCAAATAAAAAAGATAAAACAAATGAAAAAAATAGTAAGAAAATTAAGAATGTGAAATAAAATAAAAAAAAAAATAAAATAAAATGGCTTAAAAATTGAAATTAAAAAATTAAATTAATTTAAAGTAAATAAAATAAAATAAAATAAAATAAAATAAAATAAAATAAAATAAAATAAAATAAAATAAAATAAAATAAAATAAAATAAAATAAAATAAAATAAAATAAAATAAAATGAAATAAAATAAAAGCTGTTTGAGTTCTGCGGCGAATGGCGCTGTTGAGGCCGTTCGCCTCAATTTCAGTGCTGCGAATTTTTTTGTGGTGCTACACTACTGTGTTGTTGTTACTGTGATCCTTTGCCATGGGCTGGGAATGATTTGCACAACATTTTTTCAACGGCTTTTGTGGCCTTTAAGTGGCTCTAACTTAAATATTTCTTTTCTATATAATTCTTCCCTTCTCATTGTCCTTTTCATTTAGAGCAAATATCGTGCAATTGATATGCCACATGTAAGCTCATCATCAAAGTATGAGCCACATGTAAGCTCATCATCAAAGTATGAAAAAAAGAAGCGAATGAGTCTTAAATATTTATTTATAAATCGATGCATGTAAACGAAGACCCAAACATTCAAACTTTTATATGAATATGTTAGCGCATCACAAGCTGCAAATACATATATGTATGTACGTATGTACTTATTGGTATTGTGGGTGTATTCAGTTACTTAAGCTTTGAACGATAGGGCGGAGCGGTTGGAGTGCGCGCCAGAGGCTGCTAAGCGAATTTTGAAAGGAAATAAAGATATATGTAAGTGAATAAACTATGTATATACGTATACATGTATGTATAAGCGTGTGTTTCTTAGCACAAAG